>OW386292.2:127826010-128276010 GCA_936432065.2 Rutpela maculata | reverse complement strand
AAATCAAACCGTTTAGATTTTACAGCCTCACAAAGTACGAACAATGGTGATTTCAATTGTTTTTTGAGGTTTTTCAGAATTAAGGCGGGCTTTTTGTGCACTTGAACTATTGTTTAAGTCTTATTTATATTAAAGTCCTGGAGGAGTTTAGCTATAGCTATTCCACAACTGAACCAGGATGCGTACACATAGATAATATCTCAACATCTGAATGTACTGAGCGTACATTCAGTGTAAAAAGTATAGTAGTAGTGGTGGTTGTGAAAAATTTTTCCTAAAGATTAAAAATTAAATTCAAAGTTATTATTAGTGTTTTATTTTTTATGAAAAAAATAATAATAATAAAAACTCCATATCTAATCAAATGTTGATTTTACGCTTTTTGAGCTATTCTGAACAACTTCTATAAGTAAAATTTTACAATAAAAAAATGTCTACGATTTTTTTAAATTTTCAATTTATTTTGGTACCTCAAGTAGGGTGAATGGTATTTTACCCATAAGTAGTTGCGAAATTAGACAAGTAGTTTTAGTTACCAAATCTTAATGCACTTTATATTTTTCCTTCTTCTTAAGAGATTGCATTAGAACTGAAGAACTAATTCCCAATAACTGTATAAAAGCATTTATCACTTCCTTTTGTCCAGTCTGCAAATCTATTTTTAGAATCCTCCACATTTTGGGAATAAGCATATCACTAACACACATACTGCCCATCGTATTAGTTTGGTATTTTTTACATTTCCCCAACCAAATAAGAAATCTATTTTTAGAATCCTCCACATTTTGGGAATAGACATATTATTAACACATTTACGTGTTGATATTTGCGTTTTGAATGAAATAGAAATCTATTCTTAGAATCCTCCACATTTTGAGAATACGCACATTATTACTAACTTACTTTTGCATTTATACTTTCTCTTTACATGCATAGTGATCCAAAGTTTTAAATTTGGTCATTTATAAGCTTTTTTGAAAAAGATAGCGAAAAACTGCCATGTTCATATTAATGTTAGGGTAAATGCCGGCAATTTACAAATATTTGAGGTAATACAGGGTCTTTCACAAAGTCATACCACATCAAATATGTATTTTTTTAATAATACAGCCTATATATTTTTGTATTTTTTAATTCTATGGTGAACTCTTATGAAATTTTGTGCATATAATTTAATCGTTTTCGAGATTTCACATTTGAATATCAACATTTTACGTATTTTATGAGGCTGTAAAACAAAACGGTTTAAATGAGAACGCTTGCACATTTTTGTTTTAGTTTTGATTAATCTATATATTAATCTATGTAACAATGCTAAACGGGAACTGACCCAAGACCAGAAAGATATACTGCCTGCTAAATCGGAAGCAGCCATTATTGGGTAGAATATTAGAAATCAAGATAGAAATGTGCAACTCCTTTGTTCAAAATCACACCGTTTAGGTTTTACACCCTCGCAAAGTACGAAAAATGCTGATTTCAATTTTTTTAAAGATTTTTTTGAGTCTTATTTGTATTAACGTCCTGGTGGAGTTTAACTGTAGCTATACCAGCACTGAACCAAGACAAGTACACATAGACAACATCTCAACACTAATTTCCTGCGACATGGCCATCTGCCGCAGCTGAGACATGCGGTCTACCCCAGTGCTACCGTCTCAGCAACACGTGAAAGATGCCACTACACATCCATACCCTAGCCAGGATCCGAAACCGGGACCCCGTGGTCGCAAGCTTAAGATTTTATGCTCTGTGCCATTGATTTGTTGTCAAATCACACATACCACATTTGACTTCAAAGCCAGAACTTAAATTTTTAGTTGAAATTCGGCCACAAAATAACCATAACTATTTTAAAGAAGTTTTTATAAAAAAAAACCGTTGGTCCTATTATATTTAACAAAGGGGGCTTTTTTTGTGCAAATTTGATTAGGAAATCATATCCCGGTACCAAAATTAAAAAAGGAAACCGAAGAAAAAAAATTGGATTACCTATAAGAGAGATTGAAATTCATATTGGCCAGTATCAAGAAATAATAACTTTTATTGATACTATATAACGTACCGTAAAATTTCATCACTCTAGGACTAAGGGATCCTGAAATATTGAATAAACATATATAAAAGTATTTACGCAAAACTTCCCTTTCTATTTAGCATCTTTCTTTTATTCAATATCTTGTCTGAATGATAAATATCCTGTATGTATTTTTTAATTAAAAGTATATCAGGTTTTCTTCCTGTCAATAATGACAACCACATTCCAAATATTATTTTCCTCTGCCTAGAGTGACCACCCTGTATACTTTTCACTAAAGTTTGTGATAACTACGTGCGAAATATTATTGCCCTCCGTAAAAATTTTTTTATTATTTCTTTTTAGGTGACCACCCCCTAGATCTTTCACGCAATTGTATTTACTACATGCGAAATATTAGCGTCTTCTCTCACATTTTTCTTTCCATTATTTCTTCAGTGCGTAGTGAGTTTCCCTGATCACTAGATCTTATGTATATAAAAGAATACCATGACTCGCTGACTGACTGACTGACCGATCTATCAATGCACAGCTTAAACCGTTGGGTCTAGAAACTTCAGATTTTCAATAGGTGTTCCTCAAATATCGTAGGAAACCACTAAGAGATTTTTCGAAATTCGACCCCTAGGAGGGTGAAAGAGAGGGTTAAAAATTTTAGGCTTTTTCGGAAACGGTTAGATCTAGATGCATGAAATTTGGCAGAACTATTTTTTGTTGAAATATATTAGATATGTATGATACGAAATTTCGATTTTCACTTTTTGAAGGAGTGAAAGCGGGGATGGTAGATGGTTTAAAGCGCACCCGTATTTTGAAATCGTGTAAGTCAGAAACGTGATTATTCGAGCGATGGACTATTCTGAGGAAATAAGAAGACAAGACACATATTCGACGGTATTCAAAAAGAGACCCTCCCCGAACGGGTGAACGGTGAGGAGGAGGGAGGGAGGTTTTTAAGTTTTTCGGAACCGCCTAGATCTAGAAGCGTGATATTTGGCAGAAATACTCTTTATTGGAACCGATTTTAACTTTTTGAAGGGGTGAAAACGGGGGTGGTAAATGATCTAAAATGTACCTGTATCTCTGAAATCGCGTATGTCAGAAACGTGATATTTCAGCGATGAACTCTTCTAAGGAAATAAGGAGACACGTATTCGATGGTTTTCAAAAGGAGACCCTCCGAACAGGTGAACAGGAAGAGGGAGTTTTTAAACATGAAATTTGACACATGCCCGCTCATGTGCTCTATTGTCGATTAAAATAATAATTTTATTAATACAAAAATAGAATAATGAATTTTTAACAAATTGGTATGCGCAGTGGGTTTCCCCGAGTACTATGGATGCGCGGGTGGTTTCGTCGAGTACTATGGATGCACAGTGGGTTTCTTCGAGTACTACGGATGCGCAATGGGTTTCCTAGAGTACAATGGATGGGCAGTGGGTTTCCTCGAGTACAATGGATGCGCAGTGCGTTTCCTCGAGTGCAATGAATGCGCAGTGAGTTTCTTCGAGTGCTATGGGTGGACAGTGGGTTTCCTCAAGTGCAATAGATGCGTAGTGAGTTTCCCTGATCACTATGGATGTGCAGTGAGTTTCCTCGAATACTATCGATGCACAGTGGATTTCCTCAAATGCATTGGATGCGCAGGATGGAACTAGATTATATTTTGATCTTATTCCGTTGAAAGGTTGAGACGTAAATTGGGGTAAGTGGGGGTAAATAGGTAAATCAAGCAAGTAAGATTCCATAAAACTGGTATTTAGTATATATAAGAGAAAGTCTCAAAAATTTTTTAGGAATTAGCCACTCCCAATACCACCCCACCCCACTATTAAAGAGGGTGAAAAAAATAAAATTGCAAGTTAGTGTGTGTACAAGAACCAAAGGCCTCAAAATTTTCTTACTTCATCCATCCCTACTACTGTGTGTTTAGCTTCTACGATTTCGGATTAGAATACCATGCAACCTGTACGGTGTTTATATATCTTCTATTATTTTTTTGATTCTATAAGTAGCGCAGTGGGTCTCCTCGAGTACTAATTGGTGCGCAGTAGGTTACCCCAAGTAGTATGAATGCGCGGAGCGTTCCCTCGAGGAATATGGATGCGCAGTAAGTTTCCTCAAGTATTAGGAATGCGCAGTGGGTTTCTTCGAGTACAATGGATGTCAGTAGGTAACCCCAAGTAGGATGGTTGTACTGTAGGTTACCTCGAGTAGTATGAATGCGCAGTGGGTTTCCTCGAATAAAATGGAAGCGCGTTGGGTTACCCCAAGTAGTATGCTTCCCTCCTTCAGTTAGATGGATGCGCAGTGGGTTACCTAGAGTAGTTTGGAAGCGCAGTAGGTTTCTTCAAGTATTATCGATGCGCAGTGGCTCTTCTCGATTAGTATTGATGCGCAATAGGTTGCCTCAAGTAGTATGGATGCATAGTGGGGTTCCTTGTGTAAAATGGATGCGCAGTGGGTTACCTCTTTTTTGTGCGCACGATTATTCTGGAACTGTGTAAGATATTGACTTGAAATTTGGTACACGTATGTATTTTAACGAGATGTTGGTACTAGATTATATTTTGATCCTATTCTATTGAAGAGTTGAAGAGTAAATTGGGATAAATGGGGGTAAATAGGTAAATCACGCAAGTAACAGTCGACAAAATTGGTATTTAGTATAAAAGAAGTAAAGGTCTCAAGAAAATTTTTGGCATGAGCCACCTCCATTACCACCCCCACCCCATTATTAAAGGGGGTGCAAAAAAATAAAATTGTGATTTAGTGTGTACACAAGAACCATATGCCTTTTTTTCACTTCATCCACCCCACTACCACACCCTACCACCACCCCAGCCCCACTACCGATATGGCATATCGTTTTATGGGATTTCAAATATATTATTAAAATTCCATAAACAATTATTTCCACGTAGTGGAGTGGAAATATAGTATTTCCATTGTAAGAGACTTGTATGGAAAATCTGGATGTGGAAGTAGTGATTCCTTGGGCAGCGGTTTTTTTAATGTTTTTTTGTCATTACCTCAACAAACTGAAGGTATGACTAAATTTTCAGAATTTTGACCATCCAAATCCTTATTTTGAACAATTATGCGACATACCGTTGAGTATATTTTTACACATATTTTAACACATTCCTCCACTGTTAATGGACCATCGTAAAAGTATGCACACCGATAGGGGGCGCTGAAACCAATAAATTTAAATCCTCCACAATTAATGATGAATCAGATTTTCACACACTGACCATAATCCCAAATTCTGGAGGATTTTTTTTTATTGCGTTTCTGTGCAAACCAGGCATCGAGAATTTCATTGCAGCAATAAAAAATTGTCGATGATTGAGAAATCCTCGACAATTCGGTCATCCTCGACAATTCAGTTCTATTCACAGAGTGTTCCTCCACAGTTAATGTAATGCATACACACACACACACACACACACACACACACACACACACACACACACACACACACACACACACACACACACACACACACACACACACACACACACACACACACACACACACACACACACACACACACACACACACACACACACACACACACACACACACACACACACACACACACACACACACACACACACACACACACACACACACACACACACACACACACACACACACACACACACACACACACACACACACACACACACACACACACACACACACACACACACACACACACACACACACACACACACACACACACACACACACACACACACACACACACACACACACACACACACACACACACACACACACACACACACACACACACACACACACACACACACACACACACACACACACACACATACAGGTGCGGCAATAATTGTGTGGACACTGGACATTTCGCCAACAAATGGGGTCTTTCAAGTTATTACGTAATCAATACTCACCATTTCGAGGGGTTTCTAACTCTATTTTCAAAATTTTCTTACACTCAAAATTAATGTTACTTTTTGCAAAAATATAATTGTGTGGCCAGGCCCCACAATTTTGTGTATATTGTGTGGACAATAATACACACCGTCATTATAAAAAAAAGTTGTGATGATTTATTTCAGGTACATGTTTTTTTCATATTAAAAAAAATCTGTAAATGTTTATTTATGCACTTTCCGTCACCTGCCCTTTACTACTTCAGAATTACAATACTTACGTTATGCTACAAGGGAATTTTTTTTTATTTTAAAATAAATATAATCATGTAGATTATGTATCATATTAGGTATTGCATTATTCCATGATTAATGTGTAGTAGGATGTCTGTATTTAAATTGTAAAGCTTCAGGTATTGATAGATTGTTTATTAAAAAAAAAAAATGTTGTTTTTTGACAATTCATACTCTTTAAAAAACAAGTGTCATATTAATGTTCGATATCTCTTACAAGTTTACAGTATTCAGGCAAATTACGTTTAAAGATTTATTCCCATTGCTATAAGGCTTTTGTTATGTAACGGTTGATTCCCAAGCGAAAGAAATTTATAGAAAAAAGTCTTTGATTATCACAATCCTTTTAATATGACTAGTTTAGAAGCTTTATAAGAACTGTTTTCCAAGTTTTATTACTCTAAGTTATTCAAATAATGACTATTTGCATATTAAGAGCGGAAAGTGGTCTATTGCAGCTTGGGCATGAATATTGCTGCATATTGCAATCATGAAAAATTGGCATGCGTACTTTCCGTTCGAAATATACACACCATTTTTTACGACTACAGCAAAATTGACAAAAAAGCGCTGATTTTTATTACTAAACCTCAAGCACATCGTTTCTAAACAGAAATTCTTTGGACTAAGCGGGCAACTTTAGTTTTCAGAGGATGGAAAGTCTATTTTCAATGACGTGATAGGCTAAATGAAAAAAAAATATGTATAGAAGAAGCCTATTCAATTTTTGTCAAAAAATCTACATACCAAATATTTACATATTTTCCCCCCAACACCTTTTGTATATTGATTTTATGTATTTTAAACCAGAACCATATTTTAACATACAAGGCTATCTAGTATAAAGCCTAGATGTATCAGTTTTAATAAAGAAAACCAAATTATTACCGCATGAGTTCTATTTTTAGTGGGCTTAATTCTTAAAAAAAATTATATTTCTTAATAGATTTTTTGAATTCCCGGTAGGTTTTCCTGTATCCTCTTGAGACATAGAAACAAACATTTGAATCGAGGCACGTTATGATGGCAAGAATTGCTTATTTCTTGCCCGTTCTGACGATGTCCTAGGTACATTCTTATCTTTTAGTTTTACGGATTTTTTGTAATTTTAATAACTTATAAATTTCTTAATTTTCAAAAACGTCACGACATATATTGTCGTAGGGTCTTGTATGGCCTAATGAATATAGCTTTCGTCGTTTCTATTATTTGCATGAATTATATTAAAGCATATCAAAATCCAGTTAGGTAAGTATTTAATTATTGATATTTATAACATTGTTATCCATCGGTGGTTGTTCTCTATTTTTCAACATATTTTACTTAAAACGGAGGGTAATAACAATAAAACCCGATAGAAAAAAATAGGTAGAACGTATAGTAGTATATCATAAGGGCTTTTTTTGGTTCTTATAGCTCAAGAGGGTAGAGCAAAATCAATCGATGAACGTGTAAATTTTCTAATATTGTGTAATTAAAATATAATTCTTTAAACAAAACTTCCTTCTTTGTTTGGCATCTTTTATTTATCAATTAATTTTCCCTTTTGGGTAATCATCAATCACCCTGTATAATTTCCATTAAGAGTATAGCAGGTTTGTGCCTAAAGGGCTCTACACACGATCCAGCGGCAGGGACCCGACATTGTCGGTACGCTTTGAAGTTAATTGGAATTCCAGCGGACCAGTTTACTTTTACCAATGAGTTCAAAGCATGCCGACGGCAAGCAATTGTATTAACTACATGCCATATATTGTCCTGAGCAACATTTTTTTCCATTAATTACTTTTTAGGGCGTTTACCTTGAATTTTGTTTATTAAAAGTGTAGCCGGCTTCTTTCTTGGCAATGATGTCAACTCTCCGCGAAATACTAATTTTCTCAGTCAAATAGTCTTTTAGTTACATCGCCATCAAGCAGACAAACAAGCGACAGACAGACTGATGGAATTGAAAGATTTTAATTTTCGAAATCTACGTTGGTCCTATATTTCAAATTTGATTTCTCCGGCATATAGCTCACTAAAAATGTGTATATTTAGCTCATGACATGTATGAGTGAAAATAGACAGCAGTAAGTCAGACAAATGTAAAGTTGGCGAAGGCGTCATCCAGGGCTGCGTTGCGTCACAAATTCTCTATAGGGAACATGCGTTGCGACGTATGTTGAGGTAGCAGAGTGGTGTGGCACTAAGCGGAACCAAAATTTCCAGCTTGGAACCATTTAGTTGCAGCAAGCAAGGATTAGCTCATACACCTGCTGGTCAGACTCCAACATAAGCTCTGATTATGGTTTAAGTGTAGGTAAATTACAGCAAAACGAAAATTATGCTTCTAGATGAAGCAAATGATAACCACAGACATTTTACGTATTACTGTGTGGTAACAAATAAGACGATATACTTGTCGACAATACTGGCAACTGCGAGTATGAGATTTGGCGAGAAATACAGATGGAAAAATCGGTAACGTGCCAGTCGAGCAAAATTTGGTATAGCAGAAATATCATGAAAAGTACTAAGGTCAGATTACCTAACGCCCTAATTTTCTCCATCTTTTTCCATGCTTCTGAGACATGGACCGTTATGGATGTAGACATACGGCGTACTGATGCTATCGGGATGTGGGTTTAGAGAGCTCGATTCTCTAAGATATACGTTCTCAAAAGCAACTTTCCAGCATCGTATTCTTGTTTGGCCAAGATCTTTCATTGTTTTAAAATATATTTAAATAAAAATTTCGCCTTTTTAAAATTTTGATCATCTTTACAAAACTTGGTGTTTGACTTATCTACAAAAGAAGTTGAGTTTATGTAATGTTTCTTATCTTTTTGAATGTAGTTTAAATTTTTTTTTTATTATGTGAATATTATTTTTTCTATAAGCAAATTTCTATTCCTCTAGTTGGTTTCCCTCTAATAAAGTTAATTTTTAAACCGCAATTTAACAATTTTCCCTCTGCTTTACACAAAACACGAACATACTGTATATTCAAATTTATATTGATATATTTTTTTTTCTTCAAATTATTATAAAAAGAGAAAAGCTTACCTAGTTGAAATGCAGAAAATAAAAGAATAAATAAATAATATCAATAATGTTTGATTAAAAAAGGTCCGTTTATACAAAAAAATATGATCTTATTTCATTTATAATAATGCTCTACCAACAATAGTACTACCTACTAAATACTCGCCCACCAATTCAATAAAACTGTTAGGGCCACATAAAAGACATATTTAACACACATCTTGAATACACACAAAGAAATGGAAATAATAGCAGTATAATATATATTTCCGCTGGGGGCAGCACTGTACAAGGCCACACAATTTGGTGAAATTTCTGAGATTATACACACCAAATTTTTACTATACTTGTGTGGCCATTTCCAGAAACCGACAGATACAGGGTGGGGAGGTCACATAGATGCTGTAGAAATAGGTTTTAAATTGTGTGGCCATGTGTATGGCCACACAATTAGCGAAGGCCACATAAGTATGGTTATAGAGTGGTGTGTGTCCACACAATTATTGCAAGACCTACGCACACGCACACACGCGCACACACACACACACACACACACACACACACACACACACACACACACACACACACACACACACACACACACACACACACACACACACACACACACACACACACACACACACACACACACACACACACACACACACACACACACACACACACACACACACACACACACACACACACACACACACACACACACACACACACACACACACACACACACACACACACACACACACACACACACACACACACACACACACACACACACACACACACACACACACACACACACACACACACACACACACACACACACACACACACACACACACACACACACACACACACACACACACACACACACACACACACACACACACACACACACACACACACACACACACACACACACACACACACACACACACACACACACACACACACACACACACACACACACACACACACACACACACGCACACACACACACGCACACACACACACACACACACACACACGCACACACACACACACACACACACACACACCTGTTCACCAATGCATATGGCACCTGGGAATAGTCCGCACAAGTGGCACCATGGAAACTGCACATGTAGTTAAAATACCGGGAGCGCCACGTATTTGTAGCTCTTTCCCGTTTGTCGATACCCTCGCTAAAATTCAATAAAGTAAAATACCTGCATAAGGCACCTGGTGTCATAATGATATCAAGGACATACCGAGGGTATGAAAAGGTGCCATAAATATGTATGAACATATTTGGGTATAATTGTGTATTCGAAATACATACTTATGGTAAGATAGTGCCATAAGTAGGTGAATCAAAACTATACATATATTCTGTAAATGTGTATGTGTGTATTGAAGAAAACATACTAAGAACAATATGATATAGTAAGGACTATTTGTGTAATCAAAATACATACTTATGGTAAGATAATGTCATAAATAGGTAAATCGGAATTATACATGCATCGTATATGTATCTTAAAGAGAATCTGCTAAGAACGGTATTATAAAGAGTACCTACGTTCAAATTTAAGGTGATTTAATTATGATTGAAGCTCAAGACAGGATATGTTATGACAGGTAATAAATAATAGATTTAAAATAGTTTTAAATATGTTGTCTATATAATTATTGATATGGTTAATATGCATACTAATAATTCAAAAAACTATGGAATGAGAACAATAGTCTAATTACAAAATTCGAAGAATTTGATTCCAAGAGTTGAGTCGTTGGTAGGTCAGATAAGTTTAAAACTGATCCGTCCAGAATACATTTTGAAACAAAATAGTAATTCCTTTAGTGATGACTTTGAACGTGGAATAATTAAAATCTTGACAAGTAAAAAGAACAAAAATCTCTATCAAACATCATTGCAGTTAGAGTGATCAATATATTATATTAATGCAATAAATAAGCATTTTCGGCTATAGACCTAGATGTAGGCATGTAACATGTGAGTATTATTCACTGCTTTACATGCAATTATTTTAATAATTCAGCAATAATTCAGAATATACTTGCAAAAAAGATGTAAATTGTCTAGATGTGCTTAAAACTATAGTTTAGGAAATTTCAAAGCAGATTTTTTAGCCAAACGAATAAGAAAAAAAATTTGATCCGACACAGCCTGATTAAAAAAGCACAGTTTGCATCCTTGTCCTTAAGGTGCTTGTATACTGATAAGAGCGAGATGGATTTAACAAATTAAAACGCGACAAAGATAGATTAAAAGATTTGGAAACACTGTATTAAATACTACTCTTATATACTAATCTGTTTGCAACTGCTTATTAATTTTTGCAAAATGTATTTTCAGTTTAGATTAAGTTAGAAATAGTTAATAATCTTAAATAATAATTCAACATATTTAAAAATATCAGAACTAAAATGTAAAGGCAGGTTTATTAAAAAAGTACCATAAAAACACAATTAAGACTTAAAAAAGGTATTAGAAATAATAAACCCAATTCTAACCTTTCAACCAAATGCCAAGATCATGTTTGTGAAGGAAATCGTATGATTAACGTAAAGGATCTTGATTAAAATCTAAAATATTTAGAATCCTTAACATTTCTTTCTTTGAAAGACACAACAAGTGAAAAAATTGTGGTTTGCTTTCAATTTGGAATAACTTTTGCAAAAATTGCTCATTCTTTTCGGTTGTACTTTTATACTTTTTAAAAATTTAAATATTCCCGCCATCTTCGAAATATGCAGCGTTGAAAATCAATTTCAACATCTGGGTCTATAAGAAACTATTTAATGTTATGCTGGTAGCTGAAGCACATTTCTAAAAAATTATGCTATTAAGAGCGAAAATTGAGTTAAGTTTAGCGTTCATCCGAGCTCTACTATGTCAGGTAATATAGCATCTTTGCAAACTTTCCGAATCGATTACTCTAAAACTAAACGGACGGTTTTATTTTTATTGAAAATTCAAGTGTAAAAAATCACTTTATTTATTAGTACACTAAATTATATTTAAAACTGTAAAAGCTCATTTTAGCATACAAGTAAAAATGACAAAATCTAAACGGTTGCAGTTGTAAAAGACATGTTGTGAAATGACCTTCTGAATGATTATGTCATGGCATGGTGGTTGGTTTATAGGTGTAAGAAGTAAGTCGCTTAACAAGTCTACATATTTAGAGATTTCGTAATATAAATTTAATATGTTTCTTTTATTTATTTAACTTGGTGTCTGAAAATGAAATAATTAAGTCTATATTTATATTTTATGGTTAAAACGAATAGAATAAAAGTGTGCTTCTCCTGGCATTACATTTGATACTAGCTGATGCTCGCGACCTTGTCCGCGTAGGACCTCGTCCGCGTGGAATTAAGTACATTGAACTGCACATCCATTGCATTTAAGCAAACCCACTACGCATTCATTGCACTTGAGGGAATCTACTGCACATCCATTGTACTCGAGGAAATCCTCTGCGCATCCACAGAACTCATAGAAACCCACTGCGCATCCATAGTACCCGAGGAAACCCACTGCGCATCCATTGTGCTCGGGGAAACCCACTGCGCACCCATAGTACTCGAGGAAGTCCACTGCGCATCCATAGTACTCGAGGAAACCCATGCGCATCCTTAGAACTTGAAGAAACCCACTGCGCATCGCAATTTTTCTATTTTTGTGCAGAGCGAGTTAAACGAAAAAATAATTATTTTAATCGATAATAGAGCACATGAGCGGGTATGTGTCAAATTTCTTAATTAAAAACATCCCTCTCCCTGTCCACCCATTCGGGAGGGGATCTCATTTTGAAAACCGTTGAATATGTATCTCCTTATTTCCTCGGAAGAGCCCGTCGCTGGAATATCACGTTTCCGACTTACGTAATTTCAGAAATACGAGTACCGTTTAGACCATCTACCACTCCCGTTTTCACCCATTCAAAAAGTGAAACTCGAAATTTCGTCTTACTAGCGTCTAATAGGTTCCAATAAAAGCTATTTCTGGCAAATTTCCCGCTTCTAGGTCTAACCGTTTCCGAAAAGCTTAAAGACCATATTTGATACTAGCTGATGCCGGCGACCTTGTCCACGTAGAACCTCGTCTGCGTGGAATTAAGTACATTGAAATGCACATCCATTGCACTTAAGGAAACCCACTGCGCATTCATTGCACTTGAGAAAACCTACTGCACATCCATTGTACTCGAGGAAACCCACTGCGCATCCATAGAACTCAGGGAAACCCACTGCGCATCCATAGTACTCGAGACAACCCACTGCGCATCCATAGTACTCGGGGAAATCCACTGCGCATCCATAGTACCCGAGGAAACCCACTGCGCATCCATTGTGCTCGGGGAAACCCACTGCGCACCCATAGTACTCGAGAAAACCCATGCGCATCTTTAGAACTTAAGGAAACCCACTGCGCATCGCACTTTTTATATTTTTGTGCAGAGCGAGTTAAACGAAAAGATAATTATTTTAATCGATAATAGAGCACATGGGCGGGTATGTGTCAAATTTCTTAATTAAAAACATCCCTCTCCCTGTTCATCCATTCGGGGGGTGTCTCATTTTGAAAACCGTCGAATACGTGTCTCCTTATTTCCTCGGAAGAGCCCGTCGCTGGAATATCACGTTTCTGACTTACGTGATTTCAGACCATCTACCACTCCCGTTTTCCCATTCAAAAAGTGAAACTCGAAATTTCGTCTTACTCGCGTGTAATAGGTTCCAACAAAAACTATTTCTGGCAAATTTCCCGCTTCTAGGTCTAACCGTTTCCGAAAAGCTTAAAGACCTCCCCCTCCCCTCCCCGTTTATCTTTTCAGAGGTCTCTTTTTGAAAACCGTCGAATACGTGTCTTCTTATTTCCCCGGAAGAGTCCATTCCTCGAATAATCACGTTTCTAACTTACGCAATTTCAAAAATACGGGTGCACTTTAAACCATCTACCACCCCCGTTTTCACCCCTTCAAAAAGTGAAAATCAAAATTTCGTCTTACACGTATCTAATAGGTTTCAACAAAAAATATTTCTGCCAAATTTCACGCATCTAAATCTAGATCTAACCGTTTCCGGAAAAATTTCAACCCCCTTTTTCACCCTCTTGGGGGTCGAATTTCGAAAAATCCCTTCTTAGTGGTTGCCTACGTCATCCGAGGAACCTCTATGCAAAATTTGAAGTTTCTGGAGTCAGCGGTTTGAGCTGTGCGTTTCTAGATCTGTCAGTCAGTCAGGGTATTCATATACATATAAGTAAGTATGGTATTGGTCTACTATTTCAAACTACTTCATGAAATAAAATTATTAGTGATTTTAAAGACGATAATGTAGCTTTAAACTACAAAATGTGTAAAATAACTAATTTAAAAACGATACTTACCTATAACGCACTGTAAAAACATACACATATCACGGTAACCACTTATAGACTAGAAATATGTGCGAACCCCCTCACGTAACAATAACAGACTTATGGTATAATACACGCATGCTTCATTTCATGTGTGTGTACCTGGACATAACAGAAGCCGTCTCGTGGTATAGAGCACGCATGCAGCGCATGCTTATTTTCATGTGTGTATCCATAGTATTAGAAAACCGCGTTGTGACAATTCTGTAATATTTACGACTCCAGCGCCATCTATTGGTGAAGCTTATGGTGCCGTATTGATAGTATTGTGTGTACCACATACTAAAACCTGCTTTGAGGCAGCTTACACAAGAAAAATACAAAGTAGGTATAGATCGACTTGAAATGGGACGGCGAGTTCAAAAAACCTTATTTACTTTGTGGCAACGCAGGTATGGTGCCACAAAAGTGAACAGGTGCCAGAGTGCAGCTCTACGCACGCACATGGTGCCATAAGCAATGTAGAACATGAACACACACACACACACACACACACACACACACACACACACACACACACACACACACACACATACACACACACAGACATTTTTCAAAAACAACTTTTTTGGGTTCCTGGGACCTCAAAACGTAAAGATTTGATGTTATCTCAATTTTCGATTTTGGACTAATTGTAGTAACCTCCCACAATTTTATTGTGGGGAGGTTAAAATATATGAAGAACATAAGTGGCAAAGTGGTGATCTTGAAATTACTTCCATGATTATAGGTCAACAGTCAGGATTTATAAAATATCCTTGCTTCTTTTGTGAATGGTATAGTAGAGATCGAAACAATCACTACAAAAAAGAATCTGGCCCACGCGATCGCGCCTCTTACCGGGTGAGCAACCACTGACTGGTTGAACCGTCGAGAATCCTCCTTCCACCCTTCCATATAAAATTAGTCTTGATGAAGCAGTTTGTAAAAGCGCTTGATAAACAGGGTGAACTGTTTTGAATATTTGAGTTGAACATTCAGTCAGTTGTCGGAAGCTAAACTTAAGGAAATAATTTTTAATGGACCTGAAGGATGATATGTTCGTTACAACGATGACTCCAAAGGAGAAAGCCGCATGGGAAAGCTTTAAGGCAGTAGTCCATCAGTTTCTATGGAATCATAGAAGTGATGAATACGAAAGCGTTGTAGCTGAGATGATCAGGAATTATTAAAAATTGGGTTGTTTAATGAATTTAAAATTACATTTCCTTGACTCGCATCTAAGTTATTTCCCTGATAATCAAGGCGAGCGACTCCATCAAGATATCAAGGAAATGGAGAAACGGTATCAAGGAAGATGGGATATCAATATGATGGCAGATTTTTGTTGGTCATTAAAGGGAGAAACAGTCCAAGAGACACATGAACGGAAAAGAAATCCATTGCGTAAATCATTCGATGATAAAAGAGTCAGGAAATGAACAAAAAATAACTGATCTCCAAATTTAGAGGAATGCGTTTTGACAAACGAATCAAGTTACTACACTGAAAATAGAGAGATAAATTCAGACCAATAAATGTTGGAACGCTGAAATAAAAAGGTGATCGTAACAGGGGTGCAAGGTCATCAGAAGGTAAGCGTCAAAAAGTTTCATCACAAGTCGATGCCGGCGAGGGTCCAATCTCACAGGCTGAGTGTTCCGTACAGTCCCAAGATATAATTCCCGCCTCTTCTCTTTGTTCATTCCGCGTGTGCAGTTCTGCTCAGCACCAAGGACACAAGTACAATCCAGAATTAATCTACATGAATATGTTTATAAACCAGTGTTGGGAGCAATATCCTAGGAAATTGTGTATAATAGTGCGATTCAAAGTGAACTCACCGTACATGAGGATCTATCATGTAATGCAATACATTGAAAAATACTGTAATTTCTTCCAAAAATTATATTTCCATGTCTGCCAATTTTTTTCCATTCATTTCGTATCTGGAAATATCACAAATCAAGATTTTTCATCATTTTCGTCCAACTTTGACCTCTTGCTCGAAAATTCGTCCATAAACATGCTATTCCGACTTCAGATTCATGTTCAGCGCCCCGAATACATAAAGAAAATCGCTCACGAAATTTTTTTGTCTCCTACGTAGTAATTAGTTATCATCAATATTAATTGAAGATTATAAAATTCCCAAAACTTTTGTTTAATAATTCGTATTGCACTATAAATTGTTTACAAGTTACAGCAACTCGAAAGTTTCATATTTTTTTAAATTTAGAGCTGCTGTAATTTTAAAACAGTTCACCGTGGAAGAAAATTCTATCAACAAAAGTTCTGGGAAATTTTATGATCTACAATATTGATAATAGCCAATGACTTCAAAGGAGCAACGAGGACAGAGATGTGCAGCGATGCACAAAGAGTATGAGCGAGTAGCAATGTAAAAAGTGCCCCCGCACCTACCGAACTAAAATGGCTTCCATAAGATGTCTCGTATGCTGACTGTCTTATGTACAAAGTTTTAAACTCGTGGACTTTGCCTGGGATGGAAAAAAAATAATTTACCCCTAAATGTTTTATTTTTTTCCTCATCTCCTATTTGACGGATCGCTTTGTAATTTGGCACAAATAATATTAGTGTTAGGATTGTTTATTTTAAAAAATGTTACTCTTCTACGATGATTTTATGCATTAAAAAAAATTAATATATTTTTTCAATGGCTGGAAGGGTAACTACCCTGTTTGACACTATTACCATATTTTGATATAATATGTATTTAAACTATAACTATAACATATAACAGTTATAGTTTTATTAATGCGGTGAAACAGGATAAAAATAAATGAAAATTATCTGAACTTGCAATATTACGAGTATATTATTTAATATTTTGATAGATAATTATATAATTCATTCAGATAAGAGTAACTGAGTGATGCAAAAATTGGACCCATATTGTGAGCAAAGGAAAAGGGAATCCGAGAATGGAAGGATGTCTCAACAAAGGAGTAGGATTGAAGGCTTTGTGGTCACAATGGGATTCACTTAGAGCATTAGACGGGATGTTATTATTATTACATACGAACATCTATAAGACCTATTTTATTAACCATTAGGAACATGATAACACATAAAAAACAAAATTATTTATCCAAGTCACTTTTCTCATCTAACTGTGGCAGTAAAGAAAATTTTATTGGCTAGTACCTCCAATTTTTTTACATATTATACATTGTTACTGTTTTTGCATTTTAAATTAAGTGAGCTGATTTTGCTCTCATAACTATTGCTATCAGTTTTAGAACTTTCCATTTCGTGCATAACACTAACTACTGTTTTTTAAAAATGGAAAAATTAAGTATTAGATACAATACAAATAACATAAGAAAATCACGAGTACCTACGATACACACACTTAAAATTCCGGAGATAAGATACTATCATTCTATCATTTTATATGCAAAAAAGCGTGAAATATTTTCTTTTGTCTATTAAGCACAATATAATATTTTCTGTCTGACTAACTAACTGTTAATTTATACTCAGGTCGTTGGTTTAGCCAGAAGAAAGGAACGTGTCGAGGAACTTGCAGAAAAATTGGAAGGTAAACCTGGGAAGTTATTTGCTGTAAAGGCTGATATGACAAAGGAAGACGACATTCTACAAGCATTCGAATGGATAAAAGAAAACGTTGGACCGGTTCATATTTTGGTTAATAATGCCGGACTCGGTTGCAAAACAACAATTATTAATGGTACGTTCACTGAAAGAAATTTCTATTATCCATAAAGAAGAATTGACTAACCGCTAAAAAATATCTGCATTAAATAGGCTCCAGCAAGACAGCTTTGTAACCACAACAAAAACGATCTTGCTAAAACGTACTTATTTACCGTTAAAAAAAGTATTTTTAATCATTTATTTGTTGCTCCAGGTTGATAGCTTTGCTATCAGGAATCAGAGCCCCATTTTAATCTTAATAAGTTCTTTATTAGAGTTAGTAAGCTCCCATTTTTTACACCATTACTACCTTGTAAACAGAAAAAATCTTTTCCCGCTGCTAATAGGTGACTTTTTAACCACTAATAGGTGATTTTTTAACCACTATGCAGCTTGCACAGTAATGACAACAAATACTCTTTTTTGTCCTAATAATGCCACTTTATAAGCATTACATAAATATATACTGGACGTAGTAAAATGCTATTCTTGCCATTAAAAAAAAAATTGCTACTATAGAACGAATTTTTGCAAGGGGTGTGCACGAGGGTGGTCCAAAAATGACTTAATTTTTTATAGAAGGTCTCGATCTCCCCCAATTTGTTTCCAAATCCGAAAAAAGAACGTATTTTTTTGATTTTTAAAATTTTGATTTTAAATGGTGCCTATGGAGACATGAAGTTTCCCATTTAAATTGCTTGGGGAAAAATTACTTTTTGGGATTTTTTGAATAATTTTTCAGGGTTAGGGAAAATTTTGCATTAAACTTATAGGACTTGTAGAGGACTATCCAACGAAGAATTTGATGTATATACATATGAGTTTGCCACCTCTGACACACCTCCACAGAAATCCCTGAAATCTACCCTTAAATAAAAAAAATGTAGATTCTCCAGATAGTTTTCGGAGCACCGTGGAGGTGTGTATATGTAAATATATCAAATTCTTCGTTGGATTGTCCTCTTTAAGCTCTATAAGTTTAACGCAAGATTTTCCCTAACCCTGAACAATCATTCAAAAAATCTCAAAAAGTGATTTTTCCCCATGCAATTTAAATAGGAAATTTCATGTCTCCATTGCCCATAGGGACCATTTAAAATCAAAATTTTGAAAAACAAAAAAAACGTACTTACTTTTTTCGGATTTGGAAACAAATTTGGAGGATCAAGATCCTCTATAAAAAGTTAAGTAATTTTTGGACCTCTCTATACATAGAGGATGATTCAGTTTTATTACTAATAACTTTATCAATTATTAGATGCCAACAATTTAAATTTATTTTGTACTTCTCTATAGGGGTTTTTGTTTTCTAGATACATGATATAGAAAAATATGTCTTATTGTCATATAATAGCATCTATTTGACTATAGTTTTTTCTATACATGGTTGCTAAAATATTTGGGAATAAATTATCGTATATTTTCAAAAACCAAAAAAAAAAAAATGTTGATACCTTTTATTTCACAAACGAAGGCCCTTAGGGAAAAGTACCATGCAAAATAATTTGTTTATTTTGCCAACATCTATCGTTTGATAAAGTTATCGGTATGAAGACTGATTCTTTGTATACTTATAAGTTATTTTCCTCCCTACTTAATTTCTCCACGACTCTATATATATATTGAACGCCACCTATTCTCAAAGATTATGAGATTATATTCTTTATGAGTCAAGTAAAAGATACGAGATTACAAAAAATATGAACTTACCTTTCATGTTGCACAATACTTATACACTTTTATTTATACATTATTATATTTTTTATATTGCAAAATGTGGAAAACATTATTATAATAAAATCTTAATTTTATCATATTTATATATTTATTTATTATTCTTAGTATTCTGTTTAAACTAGCAAATTTGTAAATTCTATATCTTAATTTAATATTTTTTAGAAATATAGTGGCACTCACAACTTCACACTTCATATAATTAAAACACATTCTTTAATACATTTTTATCTTAACCAGGCAAAGAAGTATATTTTTAGTACAAATTTAAATGATTCGTTTAAGGAAACAAAGGACTCTAATAAACAACACATATTTGAAATAATTGGTTTATTATACATATTATTATATGAATAGAATAGAATATATTAACAGATAAATAAAATATGAATTATTCTTCTAAACAAAGATAAACTTAACAACAATATATGCCTTTATGATGCTATTACCGGGTGCCCACAAGACCCCATTTTTTCTTTATTTCTGGAGGTAAAATTTTTAAATTTGGGTATAGGATATTAGCTATAAAAATACATCTTTTGATCTGACAGACCCAAAAATGCACTAGTATTTTATTATTTTGAATAGTACCCTGTATATTTAAAAGTCATCAAGACGGACCCCTTGATGTGAAAAGAGTGTCCCCTGTCTCAATCCTTGTTTCGTTTATTAGGTGGAAATTAATGGGAAAGAATATTTTTTGGGATTGAATTCACATTTTTGCACATGATATGTTGGTTTGATAGAGTCTCTTGGCTAAAGGAGTATATCCAAGGCCAAAATTGGAAAAAAAAATAGTACCCTGTATATTTTTTAATCTTATTTGATAGAGGTTTGAATTATCTGTACAACGGATTTTTCAAAATAAAATTCGAATAAGAAATTACCTTGAAAATGCTAACTAAATCTTTATTGTACCATCTTGAATTTTAAACTACAATTTCAAGCCCATTTATGGATCGAAGTTAAATTTTGATATTTCATTAGAAAGCTAATTTAAAGATTGATCAAAAGAACGAAACAAATATACACGGTGCTTTAAAAAAAGTGAATTTAGTCTGTTTAATTTTTTTATGGAATAAACCTTTAAATTAGCTTTGTGATGATATCTCAAAATTTAAAATCAATCCATAACTAGAGAGTTGAAACTGCGGTTTAAAATTCAAGATGGTACGATAAAGATTTAGCATTATTTAGGGTATTTTCTTATTCGAATTTTATTTTGAAAAAACCGTTGCACAGATAATTCAAACCTCTATCAGATAAGACTAAAAAATATACAGGGTGCTATTTAAAATAAAAAAGTTACTAGTGCTTCCAGTTAAACCGGAAGTGCATTTTTGGGGTTTGCTTAGGTCAAAAGATGTATTCTAATGTTATATCTTATGCCACATTTCAAATGATTACCTCTAGAAATAGAGGGGAAAAATAGGGGCGGGGGATACCCTCGTCTCATGGGCATCCGGTATATTTCAGAACTTTCATTTCTAAAATAAAATAATTTATGATATATCTACCTATCCCATCTATATATCTTACATCGTTAAAAACTAAATAATTTATTACTATCTACGAAACTAAATCATCAAGTGATTCATCCAATGGAAATATATTCGTCGCGTCGGTGTAGTATCTAATTCTTTGTAATCATTACCAAAAGAAAAGGACACACCCCACTCCCCAGCCCAAGTGTACAGCATTCAATCTACAAATATCTACATGGTCACCCTACAAGAATGTTGATTACACATATTATGTATAGGTACGCGTGTGGTAAACAGAAATTAAAAAACACCAAAAATTCTTACCTTCGAATACTTTCACATATTCCTTGAGCCCCCAATCTTCTAACTTTTGACTTGTAAGAAGACATAATAACATAAAACCAAAGAAGTTTGTTATGAAAATTCTTTGCATAAAATCTTTCATACAACTGTTTCACCAAATGTCGAATTGCTCACTGGCGTGCAGATGCAACGGCGCGCATGGGCATCATGACAAATACTCAATTGCGCTTGCGCCACATGTAAAAGTAAATAAGTAAAATGCTAGGATTAGCAAGCCCATCTTTATAGTCAACAGGTGGCTTACCAACCGTAGGAATGTGCATTTCAACCATTAAGAAGTCAACTTTAACTAAAGCCACTTATTTACCGTAAGAAATTATTTAGTTACCACTAATGAAAAAAAAGCTTAGAAAAATATATTAGCTTGTTTAAGTAAGTGCTGTTATTGGGACAAACAGTCAAAGATTTACCGTTATAAAAGCTCATTAGCAAAACGGTTTTTCTTATGGTTAGATGATGATAATGTAGAGTTAACAAAAATGCAGCATAATGCAGATCATCTTAGCAAAACATTCTATTTGGTCGATTTCTTTCAGTGTTGTCACTTGTTGCTACTTAAAATGAGAAAAATTAAAATAAATAATCGCATGTAACCACAACATCTTGGCAAACATTTTGTGATACTTGCATTAATCTAGCTGGCATTCTCTTGCTGCATGGTACGCCAAACAGCATTATGCCATCTGTCGCTGTTATCTATTAGGCGCACGATTACACCTATCAGTTTCTTGGTGACAACAGTCCAACGTTTTAGAAGCCGTTCTCCTTTCCATTTGCCATCTGGCTTTTCCTGAATTATCAACTGTTCTATATTGTCAAAAAACATATCCACAGTTGAAACTCTGGAGACTAATAAACCGTCATAATTAATTAATTGGTTTTAAAAAGATTGCGTCCATCTTACAGGTGACATAACGTCTTGGAAGAAAATCCTGGACACCAACGTACTGGGACTGGCAATTGCCTCGCGGGAGGCAATTAAAATCATGCAAGAGAACAACATAGATGGGCATATTGTCAACATCAATAGCATTGCAGGACATAGCGTGCCTCCTTTACCTTTCCAGAATGTTTATCCTGCATCTAAATATGCTGTAACAGCTTTTACTGAAACTCTGAGGAGGGAACTCGTTACCATCGGTAGTAAAATTAAAGTATCGGTAAGTAAAGTCAAATCTCTTAGAACAGTGCAAATTGTGCGGTAACAATTGCTTTGATGAATGTTTAAAAATGGTGAGATATATAAATGTACCTGAAAAACGGCAGTAAGATCATAACGGCAGTTAGATGTGAACTTATGTACAGAACCGAAGAAGATGAATAAGTTGGCATTGTTGACAACACAGTTAATGACTGAATGAATATGATAAAAGTAAATTTGACGAATAGCTAACAGTGTTTAACTTTGGTATTATTGTTATATTTTTTCAAAATGACTGGTAGGATTTAGAAACTAAGTTTGACACTCCAACTGTGATAAATATATGTAAGGGCCTAAGAAGAATCGTGAAGAAACTTACGAGATATATAAATATATTGTAACAAAAAATAAATGATTGTAATACATATCTTATACTAATATCTATCTAAGCATAACAAACATCAACATAACATAAACATAAACACAAAGCAATAAGTAACATCTATAATGTGCATAATTCAAAGAACATTTACAGCCACAATTCCACGCTTTCGTTCGGACTCTCGTTTCGGATGTGTTCACTGACTTTAGACAACCTCCTTTACGTAACCTTCAACTTTTCTTTGAAGTTCCCCTTGGAATGTACCTCATTTAAAACAGTTTCTGCTGTTGCACTTCTATCTCTTTTGGTACAGCTCCGCCTTCGTTCAACTAAAATTTAAATAAGAAATATTTATTAAAAATAATGACAAACCAATATATTTAAAACACAAGTCGTTTTCTTTTCCGGCTTCGCCAGCGGCCAGTTGAAATAAATAAATGAACCTCAGCGTTTGAACTATAACGTACCGATGGCCCCTACTACATCAAACTGCGCGTGCAGAGGCCGCAGTTGACCAAAGAGATCCAAGTAAATCAGTCAGAGTTTTCATCATGAAACGGCATGTTATTTCCATCTTAGGTGTTTATTTGTTAATTTGTTTATTTTTTAATAGTATGAAGGTGTATTGTTGTTTGTGACCCATTAATAATAATTTAACTGAAGATGAAAATTTGTTATCGTTATATGGTGCATACGTTGGTCATGTTGAATTGCATTGCATTAGTCAACGTCAGCAAAGACGATCTTTACCTATTTATTGTATATTTTGCAGCAATAGATAACTTACGGTATTACCCTATGGGACAACTTCAGTTTAGTTGGAAAACTATTTGGTTTACAAAAAGCAGCTGCCCGTGCTATTGAAGATGCGGCTTATCATACTCCGTGTCAGTTACTCTTTAAAAAAATATAGGATTATGCCTTCGGCTTGGATTTGTATCTTGGAAACATTTTTGCAAATGCACCGGTGCGGTAGTTAGACTATTTTCCAAAACATCCTGACATTCACAATATTAAGAACGCAGACTATCCAGCTTAATAGTAGTCTAGGATTAGCATTATTCAGAATAATAAATTGAATGTTGTATTATATAACAATTTCGTAAATGGTTTTAAGGACACTAACATCACAAATATGAATTTTAATGCATTATTTTATAAATTAGTTAAAACATTCCTAATAGAGGAATACTTTTACAGTGTAAATATTTACCTAATTTACTAATTCTAGATAATAGCATCCAGTACCAATGTTGTATGTGACTCTAAATATACTTTTATTATATGTGAAATGGTCAATAAATAAATGGTAAATACTGTTTTAGAGTGTAAGTCCAGGACATGTGGAGACCGAAATCTTTTCGGCTAATGGATTTTTGGAGAGTGAAGAGGTTAGAAAGCTTATCGAATCGGCTCCCAGTCTTCAATCAGAAGATATTGCTAATGGCGTTTTGTACGTGCTAGGAACTCCACCGCATGTTCAAGTAGGTATCTGTCAGCGTAAAGCTATTTTTTTGTCAAATACCCCAACCCCCAAGAAGGATTGAAAAAACAAAAACCACCCTAAAACCGGTATTTCGCTCATTTCGTGAAAACGTGGAATTTCATCGTGTGCAAAAATTTTGAACTGATGACTAGACACATCGTTTTATATGTACTTTGGTGCGCTGAATCCAAATTTTATGCTAAGAAAGTTATCAAAATTTTTTCCTACTGTCAATTTATTCCTAAAATAATGTAATCCAGACAACGAAGCCCGAAACAGGCAATTCGTGTAGAGGCCAATTTTTGTACAGTTGTCGGGAGGAGTGCTCTGAATAACATACTAAAAATACTGATCGGTGGGTGTTGAGCGAGGTTGAGGAGGGTAGTTTTTTACGTTACTCTTGAATAACTCGAAAACTACGACCTCTAGCGAAGAAGTGTCCATATACAAAATTAAACTAGATAAAATTTTCTATAAAAAAAGTATTGTAGGTACATTTTTTCCTTATGATCAACACTTTACGAGATGCGAATTCCTAACCATCATGTTTTAATAGTATAAAATGGAAGTTTGATATTAAATGCTGGACAGAGTATGTTTGTTTAGTGCAATAATGCTGGACAGAGTATGTTTGTTTAGGAGACCACACATAAACACCTGGAATAAATAATATGGAATCCATTGTAACATTATAGATCATTGTTATGATTTGACAAAATGGCGCAAGAAGAATAGAATCAAGAGTTGCTACAGGAGATGCCGATGGCACTATTATAAAATGTGGCTTAGAGAAAGCTGATGTACATCCTACTGTCACAATAATAGGGGAAGATGTGGACTTGATTGCTCTACTCGTTGCTTTGGCATCACCAGGTAGTAACGTATCTTCATCAAACCTGGAAAGCGGAAGGTGGAGTAAAAATTCTCTTCAAAGCGAAAACTCCAATAACTTCCTTTTGCTGAAACTATCATCCGCTTTAGCGATAGAAGCAAAGGAAAAATGGTTAAGCTGTTCAGCAAGATTACCAGCCAAATGAAAGAAATATCCGGCATCTTCACTAACCCTTCTACACCACCAGACAAGATCGCACAGGCTAGTGAGAAAATGTTTTTAGCGATCTACCAAGCGACTGCAGATGCTAACGCCACACTGCCACCAACCAAAGGAGCTGCGCAAAAAAACTCTTTCAGAGTTTATTTAAAGGTATATTAATTATTTCCTACAAGTATTTCTTGTTACTTACAGAGGTTCGCTTACTTACTTACAGATACAGCAATGGCTCAACAACCCCCTACTCCCGAACCAGTGGGGATGGAATCGAGGGAAAGATGGATCGCTCGGTTACCACCAAAGACCCAGTAGCTCCTGAATCGATCTTGAACCCCATCTTTTGTCGATATTCTACTGGGTGTGAGGGACGTTGTGGCTGCCAAAAAGCCGGCATTCCATGCTCCATGGTGAGCAGCACTTGCCATGGTACGTGTACGAATGGTGCACTATTACACGACAATGTGGATGATGATTTTGATTCAGCTGACTTTTTAAATGTTAAAATTTAAGATAATATTCGTTTATTATTAGAAATATAGTTTTTCTGTTAGTTTTAAATTCATTCAGTATTAAAATTTCAATTATGTCATTAAAATGATTTTTTTTAAATTCGCGATTCTTCCACTCTCTGTATTTCGTAAAGCATTGATACCCAAAAAAAAAAAAAAATGGATAAGAATTTATTTGTGGGAAATTTCATCTAGTTTAATTTTGTATATGGACACTTTATCGCTAGAGGTCGTAATTTTCGAGTTATTCAATAAAAACGTGAAAAGGAGACATTTAAACTACCCCCGCCCACCACCCAACGGTCAGGACTTCTAGTATGTTGTTCAGGGCATTTCCCCCGACAACTATATAAAAATTGACTTCTACACGAATTATTTTCCCTAATTTTCCTTCATTGACTGGACTAATAATAGGGTATTTGAAGAATAAATTTACAGTAGAAAAGAAATTTCAATGACATAGGATATATCTCATGGCAGATTCGGATTCAGCGCACACAAATACATACATTTTGATAGGTTTTGTTTCAGGTTCACGATTTTTTTTTTGTGTGCAGGCAGAGCTGCAACGAATCATTTGAAAAAAGATTTAAATAAAAGATCTAAGATACTTTACTTTTTATCAAATGATTTGAATCAAAAATACTTTTGTTTATAAAGAAGTATTTAAATTATAAATCTTTTTGAGATTTAAATCTTTTATAATACTTAAAATCATTTTGCAAACGATTTAAATGTTTTTTACCATTTTTGCTGTTTTAAAACAATGAGGTATGATCTAAATGATTTGAGAAAGTGTGTTTCAAAATTGGCGAGCGGGGGGGGGGGGGGCGAAGTTTAAAACCAATAAAGAAGTCGGTTGCAAGGAAAATCACAACTTAACACAAACCCTCTGCCCTCTTACTATGTGCTGGATAAAAATCATTATTGCTTATCCAGAAATAGTTATTTACATTACTAGATGCGAAAGTTTACTTTAGATGTGACGTAACTTATGAATGGTCGAGGCGAAGCCTCGAACACTGAACACCTAAAAGGGCTTTCGCAATCGCGTAATGTATTATCTTTTTTAACCTCCCCACAATAAAATTGTGGGAGGTTACTACAATTAGTCCAAAATCGAAAATTGAGATAACATCAAATCTTTACGTTTTGAGGTCCCAGGAACCCAAAAAAGTTGTTTTTGAAAAATGTCTGTGTGTGTGTGTGTGTGTGTGTGTGTGTGTGTGTGTGTGTGTGTGTGTGTGTGTGTGTGTGTGTGTGTGTGTGTGTGTGTGTGTGTGTGTGTGTGTGTGTGTGTGTGTGTGTGTGTGTGTGTGTGTGTGTGTGTGTGTGTGTGTGTGTGTGTGTGTGTGTGTGTGTGTGTGTGTGTGTGTGTGTGTGTGTGTGTGTGTGTGTGTGTGTGTGTGTGTGTGTGTGTGTGTGTGTGTGTGTGTGTGTGTGTGTGTGTGTGTGTGTGTGTGTGTGTGTGTGTGTGTGTGTGTGTGTGTGTGTGTGTGTGTGTGTGTGTGTGTGTGTGTGTGTGTGTGTGTGTGTGTGTGTGTGTGTGTGTGTGTGTGTGTGTGTGTGTGTGTGTGTGTGTGTGTGTGTGTGTGTGTGTGTGTGTGTGTGTGTGTGTGTGTGTGTGTGTGTGTGTGTGTGTGTGTGTGTGTGTGTGTGTGTGTGTGTGTGTGTGTGTGTGTGTGTGTGTGTGTGTGTGTGTGTGTGTGTGTGTGTGTGTGTGCGTGCGTGCGTGCGTGCGTGCGTGCGTGCGTGCGTGCGTGCGTGCGTGCGTGCGTGCGTGCGTGCGTGCGTGCGTGTGTGTGTGTCTGTTAGCACGATAGCGGCGAAGCCACTAAACGGATTTCGATGAAACTTTGCATGAGGGTTTCTTTAGTACTCCAGAAGATCTGAAAAGGTTTTGGTTGAGATCGGATTACGTTTGTTGCCGTTTTAGCACAATAAGTTGTTTACTTTATGATTACTTACAATTTGTAATCGAACCATTGAAAAGCAGTAAAAATTCCGATTTCAACGATATATCACACTTGCACTCTTTCGATTTAGTTTCCGTGAAAAAAATTCAAAACCAAATAACACGCTTCTTGTGTAAGATATATTTTATAGTGTAACCACAGAGTACAGTAACTGCACAGAGGCGAAGTCTTTGGCGGTTCCTTTGAGTTTTGATGGCTCGTTTTCTGTAACCTTGCGTACCAGTTGCATCTACACCACGGTGTATTAAATAGGTGGTCCGGCACTTTCCTATTATAATAATGGCTTCGTAAGTGCATGGTTTCTATTTACTTTAGTAGATGGCGCGAGCAATAAGGTCCTACAATTACCTGGGCATGTGCATCGTATAACTAACATAACCTCAAATTTTAAGTTTTTTTCGTTTATTCTCATTTTTAATGTTTGTATAGGCATTTTTAGCTTGGAGCCATACTGGTTCCAAGCAAATATTTAAAAATTCACGCAAATAATTTTTCAGTATTGTTGATTAATAAAAATAGACTGCTAATTATAGGTTAGATTCCTAACCTGCAAAAGTGCCTTATTTTATCGTGACAAACTATTTAAAACTTCATACACATTACGTTGAACTTGACTTTGGTTGAAAGTACAGGGACCAGGCAGAAATTTTAATAATAGCTACGTAATACCTGTGAATCTTAAGAAATATATATTTTTGAGGTTAGCTGTGACGACACGTGTAATACTGCATGTAGTATTGCATATATTCTTTCAATGTTTTAATTTAGCTACTTAATGTTAGATGTCACTGGACTCTTGTCAAAAACAAAAAGCCGGGAATGTATGCATCACTGTATGCACGTATGTACAAAACCTGTAAAATTATCTATCTATGCGTAAGTAATGAGAGAACTTAGTTGTCCTGCCAACTTTTACATTATGTTCGAAGTAAACACTTATGAAGCCACTGTGAGGGTTGTCGTCGCATCACCTATTTAATACACCCTGGTCTACACTGAGAGAAATATGTTGTTAATTTATTTCTTTTAATAGGTTAGATTTGAAACCTGCAAAATGCGTTTTATTTTATTGTGACAAACTAGTTAGAACTTTATAAACATTACATTGAACTAGATTTTGGTCGAAAGTATGGGAACCGGGCAGACATTTTAATAATAGCTACGTAATACTTTTAAATTTTAAGAAATATATATTTTTGAGGTTAGCTATGCCGTCACGTGCAGATCTCCATTTAAGGATACAGTGAAAAAACAGTGTATTTCGAGTTGGATTGAAAAATATTACCATTTGAATTGCTTATAATCGGCGCCTATTTTCAATTGAGTTGTACACTAGGTTTTATTTATGAGAATTTTAATTCCCGGTTAATGTTTTCAATATCCCAAAATGAGTGGAAACAAAATTCACAAATCCAAACTTAACACGATAAACGTCAACAGTGTCAAGATAAAAGTGAGGTTGATTGTTAAACAATTAAAAAATGGCAATGAGTATACAAATTTGGTTTTGGCGGGAAGGCTAGCCTTCGCCTCTGTATAGTTACTGTACTCTGTGGTCTAACCTAACGTTCAATAGACTAGTGTGTTAAAGTGTGCAGACTGTATGTTGAGGGTCAAGTATTTTAAAAACTATTTCCGCTATTTCCGGCATCCCGATGAGGCATATATTTGTATTCAAATACTGAATAAAATATTAATCTTGTGCAGACTATAAATTTAACACTCAAGTTCTTAGGTCCAAATCCCACCGAACGTAATAGACTTTTTTTTCTGTTTTAATATGAAAGAAATATTTCAACTTAATAAATATATTAAATGAGATCGTTCATATTTTTTTAGTGCTCTTTTCGGCTTCAAAGATTCACCGGGTGGGGAGGTTCTAGCCGCTTCCAGTAGCTGCCGATTTTTTTACTACCGAAAGATATTACGGAATCAATAATTTAAAACTAATTATTTCATGAATTTATTTGACATTTTTAATAAATTGTATAGTTTAGGAGGCTGTCTGTGAAAATTGTTGTTTCTATGCCAGCTAAACAATTACTATCTGTTATCGAGGTTATGTTAAATATTTTAATTTCTGGTGGTTTCAAACTAAAATAAATAAATATTTTTGGTGGCGGTGAAAATAAGATACAAGAAGCAGCCAATATTGCTTCTGCTTCGCTTTACCCCAAAAAATCCAAAGCAAGGTATATGAAAACTTATGAAGCGTTAAAATTTGTTTTTTTAAAATTTTTCTGTCCTGGCCACGAAAGTTCTACTTTCGTAGCTAGCAACGCCTTAGAACCGAGTAACTCGAATGTTTACTTTCATTATCGCGCGTGTTGCTAGGGTTGCGAAGGTCATTTATATAGACGGTAGTAGAAAAAGATTTAAACTACTTCTTGCGTGATTTAAATAACTTTTGTAGTATTTAAATATTAAGAAAAATTTAAATCATTAAAAAAGATTTAAATCATTAAAAAAGATTTAAATCGTTAAAAAAGATTTAATTATTTTTGAAAATATTTGAATTTTATTTTAATTAAAGAAAATCAAAGATACTTTCTAAAAAGATTTAAATCATAAATCAAAAATCATTACTAAAGAAAATATTTAAACTCAAAAGAATTAAAGTAAAAAAATGATTTAAATCACAAAAATGATTTAAATCTCCCGTTATGTTGCAGCTCTGTGTGCAGGTGATATGGGTACAATGTTTTACAAATACTATAGATAGCAGTGTAAATCTGCGAATTTGCCATACCCAGCTGACACAGCTCTAAAACACCTTAAAAGAGTACACTTATAGGTGTAAATATTGCTGGGTGTTGATTTAGTATCACATGATTGGGGATGGAAACTACTAAATTTTTCCAAACCCAGTGAGTCAACAACCAGCGCCTGACAATTTATTGAAAATAATATTTTGCAAATGTGGTCAAAGTTGTGAATGTAAAAAAAAACGGATTGCACTGTACGTCAGCCTGCGCAGCAGGGAGACGTATACTAACTGTCCCAACAAGCAAAATTGGTTTTATTGCAATTTTATAAATGTAATAAAATAGCAATAAAACAAAATTGGTGTAGAAACGACAATTATAAAACATATTTGTTTATTGGCTGTGAATCAACTGTCCTAATTGATGAAGACGATGATTTTGATGAAAATATAGTTATAATATAATATATATGTACAAAAAGAATCAAATATTTTAAGTCGTTTTTTTGGTTAATTTTTATGAATTTCATCTTTTCAATTTTCATTAATTTTTTTCAAAACTTTGTAATTTCTCTAATTTATATTTATTTATTTATTTATTTATATAGTTACACCACCCCACAATTACGGGGTGGGAAAAAAAACAATACAATAATTTATACCTAATGGTAAATAATATACAAACAGACAAAAAGCAAAAAGAACAGATTATATACATGCATAATACACTAACAGATTAAAAGAATATTAAAATAAAATTACAGATTACTACGAAAAGATACACTTAATACTTGAAATACTCGAGTAAAATATATCAAGCTGTCCTTCAATTGACATGTAAGTGTTACACATAAAAAATAAGGGAGAGAACATCAGAGCATTTGTTCGTGGAGTGGGAAGATAAAATGTTTTATGATTACGCGTCTCAAATGAGGGGGCATGAAAATTTAACATATTCAAGATGTTAGGGCAATCGATGAGATTAAAAATTAACTTGTGCAAAAACAAAAGAGAACAAAGTTACCTGCGGTCGTGTAAACTAAGAAAACCAAATCTATTTAGCAACTGTCCATGTTCGAAGCCAACAGCGGGATATACATGATCAATTTTGTATGAAACGAATTTTAGGTAGCGCCGTTGTATATTCTCTATGCAATTACAATATTTATTATATCCTGGATTCCAAATAAGTGAAGCATATTCAAGTCTGGATTTAACAAATGCAGAATAAAGAAGATTTAATAATTCAATGTCATCAAAACCACTTGAATTTCTAATCACAAAACCCAAACTTTTATAAGCAGAGAGAACAATATTATCTATATGTTTGTTAAAATTTAGTTTCGAGTCGAATAGAACCCCCAAGTCATTAAACTCATCTGATCTATTTAATACGGTATCGTTCAACTCATAATCGAATAACAGTGGATTATTCTTTCTGCAGAAAGACAGAACGTTACATTTGGCGATGTTTAAAGGCAGATTATTTAGTCATTAACATAATTTAAATTACTTTGGAGTAACGCACAATCCTCGTCAGTATCAACAGTACAATACAATTTCCTGTCATCAGCATATAGCATGCAGTTGACATCAACACAAGTCACTAAATCGTTAATAAATAAAATAAATAATAGAGGCCCCAGCACTGAGCCTTGGGGTACTCCGGAAGTAGCTAGAAATTGATCAGACTTAAAGCCACGGTATTCTACATATTGGCTCCTTCCAGTTAAAAAAGATGATAGCAGGGAAGTTAGCAAATCTGAAAAACCGAATACTTTAAGTTTATGTAGGAGAATGCCGTGGTCAAGTCTGTCAAAAGCTTTGGAAAAATCAGTATATATAACATCAACTTGTTTGCCCGCATCGATAGCCTCAGAAATAAATTGTGTGACAGTGAATACCCTTTACAAAGCCATGTTGAGATATACTGATCTGCTTTCGCACATTATTATAAATTTGGTCATATAAAGAAATTTCAAAGACTTTGGGGCGAAATTACAAATTATCGTAATAGGACGATAATTTGCAACGTAGCTTTTATCTCCCTTTTTAAAAATTGGACACACTCTGGATAATTTCCACCGATCTGGGAATACACCGGATTTTAAGCATAAATTAAAAATAATCATTAGTGGGTAAACAAAAGCACAGTCTCTAATAATAAAAGCCGGTATGTCATCCGGTCCCTTAGTGAACTTAGGCTTCAGTTTCAGTAAAGCTTCTAAAACATTTACTTCATTAAACATATTTATATGCGTGAAATTTGTTGTGCTAAGTACATCACCAGGGTTCCAGTTAGCGTTATTCGGAGTATATGCAGTTTGAAAAAACGAGGCAAAAGCGTTGACAATGTCTAAGGGATTTCTGTATTCACGGTCGTTATATATTACTTGATCAGGCAAAGAGCCACTGTTTCTTTTGGAATTTACATAGGACCAGAACTGTTTCGCGTTTGATTTGATATTATTTTGTAATCCATTCAGATAATCTTTGTAGGAGTTATTAACATCGATTTTTATTTTTGCTCTTAACTGTTTAAATTCGTCATAAGACTTTGCATTGTTATGTTTTTTATAATCTCTCCACAGAATCGCTTTTTTCTTGATGTCCAAGATAATACTGTTTGTATACCAAGGTGGGTATTTTCTGGGGCGTGACACGTGTTTGGGGACATATAATTCAAAAACATACATCAGCAGCTCATAAAATTTCTCACATGCTAAGTTACAGTCCTTATAATTAACATATATACAAGCTCGTATCTTAAAATTATTTTTATATGTTTATTTTATATGTTACCTACATGATTTTAGTAAATATTTCTATGAATCATTTTTTTGCCTATGGCTATATATCTACACCAGAAGTAGGGACAGTGGGCAGAACCGCCGACAGGGGGGGGGGGGGGGGCAGGGCGCCCAAGACTATGGCTATATTACGTCATATAGGCTAGGCCATTCAGTTGTGCACATTTGGCGATTCTCAAAAAAATTATATAAATATTTCAATTCAATAAAAATCTGTAACAATTAAATACTGTGGTAGTTTTTTAATAAATTAAAAACAGAAAAATGAAACGACAAAACCTTGAAAGAGGGAAGGGGCCCTCAATAATAAGCAGCCCCGGGGCTCGGTAAAGTTGTCGACGGCCCCGACAGTGGGGTATTTAGCAACTATAATTATTGGTATATAATTAAAATAGCTATTAAATTGAAAAAGTAGCAATACAAATATAGTACGGCTTTTCCAGCATTGAATCCGTGCCGTGTGCCGTATTTTACTTTCAACAATTCCCACCAGTGTTTCTATTGATGGTACACATGCGGATTAATTTTGAAGAATTGTGAGGGGTTGAGGTTTAGCCAGTACACACTACGTTTGTCTAGATTCGCCGTACAGTGTATAACCATCACGGAGGAATGTGTGTACGATATATACTGAATATCTTTTTATTTTTATTTTGTGAAAAAGTGAAAATGAATAAAAAGGACGAATCAATCAATGCTCTAGCGTTGTGGGAGAAACGCCATAAACAGCACCACAACCGGCATATTTTGAGTAGGGAGTGGAAAAACCGCTGCCCAAGGAATCATTACTTCCACATCCAGATTTTCCATCCAAGTCTCTCACAACGAAAACATTTTGTATGTGGAAATAATTACTTATGGAACTTTAATAATGTAATATTTGAAATCATTTACCCCAAGAACTCATAAAACAGTATCCCACATCGGTAGTAGTGTGGGAGTTGATGAAGTAAAAAAAATATTTTGAGGTTTTTGATTCTTGTACACACCCACACACACTAAATCACAATTTTTTTCACCCCCTTTAATAACGGTGTGGGGGTGGTAATGGGGGTGGCTAATGCCAAAAAATTTTTCGAGACCTTTTATAGCCTCTCTTGTATAAATACTAATACTAAATATCACCACTAAATACCAATACCAATTTTATGAACTCATATCTGCTAGATTTATCTGTTTACACCCATTTACCCTTATTTACCAAAAACCTCAACAGAATAAGAGGAAAGTATAATCTAATTCCAGATCACGTTAAAATACATACGTGTACCAAATTTCAAGTCAATATCTTAAACGTTCCAGAGTAATCGTGCGCACAAAAAAGTTACAGACAGGCAGACAGAAATTTTTTTTTCGGTCAAACTTAAAATTTCGACGCTTCATGACATTCTAAGCCTATTTGAACAGTAAAAATATTCAAAATGTTTTTTGTCGTTACTGTACTTCCACTGGATGTGGAAATAAAACTAGGAAGACAATCTGAATCAACAGGTAAAGTGTAGTAAGTAGATACCGACGTCGTAGATATTACGACGGAAGCGTTTTTGTAAAATATTCCTTGTCAGTGTACACCACGCCTATGGCTAGCCCCTATAGGTTAACTGGAAAATATATCTGTGTATAGAGATTTTAATAAAACGTACACCTATGTGTATCTCGATTCACGATATCAGTTGTACATTCTGCTTTGTTTATGTACTTAACATTTCATTAATGAAAGTGCGTAGAAAATATAAATCTGTTTAAGATGAAGTTTTTACTTTAATCAAAATGCAGGTAACATAAATTTAAAGGTAAAAGTTGACAAAATGAGTACCTAAACTAACAAAATTTATTTTAACTTTAGCATTGGGCATATTTGCGGTAATATTTTTTGAAAGACGTTTTCTTAGGCTTCGTTGAATAACTTCATATCATGAAAATTTTTGGCACCACTTAGTATTATGCTGTCTTCAAAGTAATTTAAGAAAATTAGTTTCGTTTCATTATTCATTTTCAAGATATAAATTTAAAAAGTCTGTTTTTCGGAAATTAAAAGTTTCAGTATTGTTCAGCGGAAATACATTATTCTTCATGGATACTTTACAAATTATACCTATGTTAAGTGCGGGATGATGAAGATTTTCAGGAAGTAGTACATCTTTAGATTTTACAACATCGCAATTTTTATTGGATAGGACTAGATCTAACACCCTGTTATTTTGATTAAGTATATTATTATATTGTTTCAGGTCATAGAAATTAGAGAAAGACTTTAATAGCAATGCTAGATCAGTGTAAATATTACGTAGGCAACAATCATGATACTCAGGAATATTAAAATCACCAACAAAGAAGATATCACCTTCACAAATATGTTCGAGGGTTTCAAGACACTCAAATAATTGATTATAAAAGGTTATATTTAAACCAGGTGGAATATAAACCACAAAAATAAAGAATGTGTATAGGCGTAATTTCATTCTGGCTCCGACTATATCTATACAGGGGACGGCATCATGAATAAAATCTAAATCAACTTCATCCAATTTAACTGTTTTATTTGCAGCTAATAAGACTCCACCGCCTATCTTTGCCTGAGTAAGTAAAATATTTCTATCGTCCCGTATGACCGAGTATTCGCTACTGAAAAACTCGGAATTTAAAACATTAGACTGAAGCCAAGTTTCACTAAGCGCAATGATATCATAGTGACCGGTGTAAATCGCATTAAGCAAATCGTGTGTTTTGGTGTTTAGTCCGCGCACATTTTGATAGTACATATCTAGAGTGGGGAGAGTTAACGTCTGATTAAAACCATTAGACATAGGAATAGGACTATGAACATTCGTGCTCCCGGTATCGTCCAGGTAGCATGGTAGTTGCTATTTGGCAAATTGCAGATTTGACTTGAACTCTGCTATCTTCTGTTTATACACAAAACATTCATTAGCGCTCCATGCCGCATGGTTAATAGAAATATTAGCCTTGTTTTCATCATTATAGTTAATGCAATTAATACATTTTAGATCAGAAGCTTTACAATCTTTAACCAGATGGTTATCAGAGCATCTAGGGCAGTGAGTATTATGAGTACAACTATTAGAAAAATGGTGAAAGCCTACATTTAAAGCACCGTTTAATTTCAATTGAATCATAGACGTTACAGAGACTATACCCCACAAACAACTTACCATTACCGATTGACATTATTTTATTATAGGATTCAACATCTATTTGAAGGACAGCCTGATATATATTTTAATTCTTTTTTGTGGGAGATATATGCAGCACCTTACACTCAGACCTATCACTAACTAGTGACTTATTTTGAAACTTCACAAAATTCACGATGTCTTCGGCACTAAATTCGTCGGTCATGCCAACAAGTCTAACTCTTGGATTAAAATTCGAAACATCCTTGATCTCATATTTATCGCCCAATTTCTGATTCGCTAATTTTTTAAATTTGGAAACGCCAGCGTCGTCATTACATCCGATGATGATCCCTCCATTTTTAATATTTTTTACTCCAGAGATTTCAATTTCAGACTCGACAGGATTGATATGTTGTAGCACATCGGATTTAGTAACATTATTCTTTTGCTGCTGATTTTTAGGCTTCACTAATATAGTCGATTTGGATTCGACAACCGCAGAATATAGCTTGGCAGCCTCCGGTTTACTGTTTTTACCTAAATCCTCAAATTTTTTATCGGCCCATTTCATAAAATCATTCTTTAAAAAAGTAAACATTTCACCAACTTCTTTGATAATAAATTTAAATTTTTCATCGATAGATTCCCCAAGATCGAAGCAGGAAGGGCATTTCCAGGATAGGCCAGAGATTTTGTTCAAATTTTTTAGTACATCAGTTGGTAAATTGGAACACTCTGCGTGATAATGTTTACCGCAAAAACCATCACAAGTAACAGTTTTTGCCCGCCGGCCTATTGGACGGTCACAAAAAGTGCAGATCGTATCCTCCATTTAATTTACCTTGACTAGATAAACACTAAACATAATTCCAATTGCAAGAGAATTACACACTATTTACACAAACGGATTTGCTCGTTGTAATCACCGGGACTTTAACTATGTAACATATAAAAAATTGATAATTTAATCAACTCGATAAGGGCTGAAAATTGACTATAATAAATATTATAGTTTTTGAAGCCACAGAAATGTTAGGTCCAATTTATTTTGGTATATTTAAATAAATCAGATTCTTCGCATTTTAATTATTTTTTTTTATTTAATGCATTTTTCCGAATTTTCCTGCAAATTTCTGAGCAATAACGGCAATTTTTGAATTATAGAGGTTTTAGTATTTTAGCTACGATCACTACTGTAAATAGTAAAAAACACACTACCTGCCATCTATGTAAGTTGAATTTTACATATTGTAAACAAAACGCACTGTAAACAAATCGCACGGTAAACAAAACGCAAGGGATACGCAATTATAGGTGGGTTATATCGCTAACGCGGGGTTTAAAAAATAAATGCGCCTACGTAATTTTCAAACGCTGTCAAAACTGACATAATATTTGATGAATAATATTTGTTGACTAGTAAACTAAATCCAGATTTTACTAAATAAATAAATAAATATGATCGTAGGTAAAGTATAGTACATATACAATTACGCACTCACGGAAATTAAAGGTGGGTAGTACTCGTATGATTCGTATCATTGGTACGAATCCTTGCAGTGGTACGAATGGTATGAATCCCACAAAAAAAAAGATTCGTACATTTCGTATCGCCGATACGATTGGTACATTTCGTATCGCCGATACGACTTATACGAATATGGAATTTCGGTATCGGTATTGCCATGCGATACTGTTAGGACCAGCCGTATAATGTTAAACTTCAAACGGTAGATGGGGACCGTTCAAACTGGAGATTTCAGATTTTAAAATATTCATAACCTGATAATTGAAAAATTTTCCAGTTTTCATATAATAATATGTAATATGATGGATATATTCGAAATATTTGATTATTTAATGTGACGACGAAGAAATTATTAATGTAATATAGAAGGTGCTCGACGTCCTAAGTTTAAACTGTACGGTTAATATAACATTATAATACTGATGGCCCTAACAGGCATTTTGTAAAGTAAAGAAGCTTGGTTTAATCCTCCAAATAAAACTTCTGGTTTTGTTCATATGTTTATAATTTTTACCAGTAATATTTAATTTCATTCGCTGAACGATTATAGTTTAAAAATAATTCAAATGTTACCTTTTTAGCCTAGAAAATAACTCCCAATGTGTTCTTTAAGTAAAATAGCTAAAAAGATATCAATACGAAAATATATATTATACGCGAGATACAATTCCTTTCTTGTTTGAATATTCGATGCGACACTGGTACTAATAAGTAGGTTAGGTAGTTAAATTGCATATGGACAGGGTTGATACATCCTAACCGAACCGATACCGATACTGATGATGTTGACTGAATACCACATATAAATTCTATGCTGAACAGTGGGAGTGGGAGTGTTGGTACGAATGGTACGAATAGTACGAATCAGTGCATGTAGTATCATGGAATCAGTGGTACGAATCGTACGAATCTTGCGATACGAATCACTTCTTACGATTCCTTAGAAAGAGTCGAATCGCCCAACTCTAATGGAAATACGCACTCACCGCTACGCGGCATCGAGCGTAACTTTTCCATTCGTGCGTAATATGCTTCTTAAAACACTCATTACGTAATATACTATAATATTAGGAACCTATAAACAAAATTGAGCCAAATCCATGCTTTACCGACCAGTTTTTAAATAATGGGCTATTCCGTAATGGTCCTCCACTATTTAGCCCACTCGTTGAAGGTATTTAGGTACCTCAAAAAATTTTTCATCCATTTTTCAAAATTTTGAAATTGAGTCAAGGTAGGAAAAAATAAAAATACAGATTGATAGATCACGTGCTTATGAACAAAAAATGTCCTAACAAAATTTATCGCTGAAGCCACGGTATTCCTGGAAAAAATAGTTAAATAAAGTTATTATTCGGAGCGAGATCCATGCATCCTCGCTCTTGAATACGCATGACTGTGACACCGACGCACTGAATTACATGTCACTAAATCAGAATTTGTTCAATCTATATGAGTGTTGGTTCATTTAAGAGATGGAAATTGTAGATTTCCGATGCTTTTTTGTTTTAAACAATACTCAATCGTCGCAATAAAAAATATAGAAAAAAATAAAGCCCTTCAAAAAAATTCTTTTTTCATTGAGAACTGTTAAAAAGTATATACACTTCACAATTATAATGGTTTATTAACTTGTAGTAAAGTGGATCCAAAAAAAGGGCATCTCAAATCATTTTAATTTCCTTGCTCGATGAATTTTTTGATAAATATAAATATTGGAGGCTGTAACTTGCCAAGAACTTGACCCATTGGAAAAAATAAAATATCACTATGTCGGAAAAAATGTATGTTCAAACACAAATGCGTTTACTTTCATGCATTCTGTCGAAAATATGATCAATCCCATCATGATCAGAAATAGCGATTTTCACGATCTTATCCTTATAACTCTCTATAGTTGGGAATATAAATTCTGGACATTTTCCAATACATTAACAAATGTATAAGGAATCCATTGGATATAGTTGAAATGTGGATAGGTGTACCTGTAATAAATACAATACAGTAAAGGCAGGTAAAAATTCACGCGAGTGACAACGCGGCAAATCTGCTTTGATCCAGCGGCTATGTGTGGTGTCTGTGTATGCGTTCATAATTATATATTTCTCCTCCGTGCTCACTATTTATCTTCTCATTCACTAAGAATAATGTTAAAAATGTGTAATCAGAAAGAGGGTTTCGTACGCTATTCTCTTGGACTATAATGGTATATTTCTTTTGCAGGTTGCCGAATTAACCATTAAACCTGTGGGTGAATTTGTTTAAGAATTAGTTCAACTATAATTTTGCAGGGTATGTTATTTTGGTGTTATATTGTTTTATTATACCTATGTGTTGCTATGTGTTAGCATTATATTGAATTATAACCATAAAAATAAATACAAATTTTAAATGAATTACTTTGTATTTATTCTGAGAGTCTGAATACTTACTGATATTTTGGGCATTTAGCAGATAACCGATCATAATTAGATCAACAGTATGTACATTGTACAATGTACAGTCTCATTTCCCATATCTCTCTTAATAATTCAATTAATTGATCAATTTCAAATTCAAATCGGTAATAAACGCTCTTAAGGCATACTCTATAAAATTCGAAATTCACGATAGGCGTGCATACATGGGTAAAAATGGAGTTGATTTTCCGTGAAATCATATTGGTGATTTTTTTAACAGAAATCTAAAAAAATCTTAAAAAGCATCCCTTGGAACCTAGAAATTAAATTTCATTAAAATACCTACCTGAAGTGGATTTTATGGATATTTACTTCGTCGAAGAGGTTGATTGACTATAGCTATTAATTAATGATAGTATAATTATTTGTCTGATTAACAAACACTCTAGATACATTTTACTACTACTACATATTAATTACTACCATCGTTACAAAGTAAAAACCGCTGCCCAAGGAATCACTACTTCCACATCCAGATTCTCTATCCAAGTCACTCACAACGAAAAAACTTTGTATGTGGAAATAATTGTTTATGGAACTTTAATAATATAATATTTGAAATCCAATCCAAAAACCCATAAAACGATACCCCACATCGGTAGTGGGGAGGGGGTGATGATAGGGGGGGTGATAGTGGGGGTGGATGAAATAAAAAAAATATTTTGGGGTTTCTGGTTCCTGTACATACACTAAATCACAATTTTTTTTTATCCCCTTTAATAAGGGGGTGGTAATGGGGGTGGCTAATGCCAAAAATTTTTTTGAGACCTTAGCTTCTCTTGTATATACTAAATACCAATTTTATGAACTCTTACCTGCTTGATTGACCTATTTACCCCAAATTTACCCCAATTTATCCCCCAACCGTTCGACGGAACAAGATGAAAATATAATCTAGTTCTAGATCTCGTTAAAGTACATATGTGTACCAAATTTCAAGTCAAAATCTTAAACGGTTCCAGAGTAAACGTGCGCACAAAAAAAAGTTACAGACAGACAGACCGACAGACAGACAGAAATTTTTTTTTCGCTCAAACTTAAAATCTCGACGTTTCATGACATTTTAAGCCTATTTGGACAATAAAAATTTTTAAAAATTTTTTTGTCGTTACTATACTTCCACTGGACGTGGAAGTAATTAAGTAAAGCTATTTGAATTAAGTTTATAGGTATGCAACTTTATAGGTCTGCAGTCTCAGAAGTGTATTAACAGTTGCACACGATTATATACTGTACTGTTAAGTTAAAGGTGCATGAATATAAAATTTAACAACTAATTTCCTGTAAATCGAAGCAAGCTGGATGTAGAAAAAAAAATTTAGTTTAATAATGACTTTTTTAATTAAGTACATAATATAATGTCTTATTTACTAGCCTGAAATAAACCACAATGAAGTGAAGTAAACTAAAACTTTGATTCTTCCTCACCATCAATAATTTTTATTTTTTTTAGGTGCCATTCTCTGAAATTAGCAAGCCCCCGCATAATATGGAAACTTATCTGTGATGCATTTACCATTAAATTGACAAAATATACGAAATATAACTCACATGATATTATTTCAAAGTTAAAACCTCCAGTTATTGGACTATTTACACGCCCTTGTAACTTTTGTAATGATCTATTTTTAGTAAGGGTATTTTGTACCAAAATTCTGTAAATATGCGCATAATTTTAGTATATTTTTAGTAAAACCTTTAGTTTGTTTGTTATTGCACATTATAGAGTCGGTCTCAAATGGTCGTAGTTCAAATAAGTAGGGCCAGAAGCACTTCTTTAGGTTTCGCAGTGACGCCTCCCTACCAAACTTGTAATGCGCGGGTAGTACAAAGCCCAAGCGAGCTTAAATTAAGGCATTCTATAGTGATTTTTAGAGTAGATTGCACGATGTGACGGAGCCAGTGGCTAGTTATCCCACCAGACTAGGCTCCGGCCTGGTCCCTTATTTGTATATTTTGTGAAGTTGCTCAATTGATAAAGTCCTTGCAGTAAGACCATAATTTGAATCGGTAAATGTTCAATTTAGGGGTTAAAGACATCTCCAAATCGATCTCCAGCCATGGGAATTTTCCGGGAGAAGTACGTCTGCTGCCCGCTAATATTTATTGTTCATGTAAATAAATGGTCTTGTAAAGCCATTTTAAAAATATGTATAGTGCGTGCTTCCAGTGTTCGAGCAGAACTATAAGCAGCAGAAATTTTCTTGTAAAGATTTACCGTGTTCCTGCCTCCATGCAGCATAAAGTCTTCCGTATCATCAGGAGGTGAGGTATTTTTGGTTACAAACGTCTCCGATGTGTTTAGTGCGCGATCGCAATTTTGTCGTTTTATGTACGTTGTTTTTAATATATGTAAATGTTGCTCACAGCGGATGCTGTTATTACCTACTGCTAAGTACTGTACTATTAAGATTTTGTATTTTTGGCATTAATTTTAAAGTAGACTTTTCGTTTTAAGCAATTTTTAATAGTTAAAGTTTTAATAGTTGGCCAACACTTTAGTTCTTCGAGTTATTATAAATATCATGTAGTTTTTTTATTCTTTCGGTATTTGGTATATTTTTAGAGTTATTGTTTTATGCATTTTTCTATCTTTATGTACATTTTATTAATTAGTGTAAAGTAACTCTGTTGCCCACCCCAGATGTCTCTTGCTCTGATTTTGTGTGTAAAATTTGGTAATATATTTGTTTATTTAGATTTTCGCGTTTTAGTATCTTTGTCAATTTAGTATCTTTGTCAGTTAAATAAATAAATTAATTTGGTTAAATAATTTCTAAAGGATGCTTTTTAAGATTATGTCAAATAACATTATATAAAAAAAGTATTTTTAAAAAAAAGAGTTTATCTGAAAAAACTACTAAAAAGTAAAAATAATTTTTTTTAAATTCATATACATGGAAACCAAAAGCTTTGGGGGCGGTCATATAGTGATATTGCACAGTTACTTTGCTCAATTGACCACCCCCAAAGCTTTTGGTTTCCATGTGTATGAATGAAAAAAAAAATATTTTTACTTTTTAGTAGTTTTTTCAGATAAAAGCTTTTTCTTAAAAATACTTTTTTTATATAATTTTATTTTTTACTTTTTAGTCCACTTATTTTACAGACAGACAAAACCCTTTCATTTGCCACCGCCATCCACCCCTCCCCTCTCCCGTCTTCTCACCCCTCTAACACTACTTCCCAATTCTTCCCTCTTTCCACCACTTCCCCTGCCCTTCCCCATCTCTCTCCACCTCTTTCCACCCTATTCCCACCTTTTCCCACCTCTTCCCGCCCCTTCCCACCTCTTCCCACCCTTTTCCTACCTCGTCCCATCCCTTCCTCATCTCTTCCCACCCCTTCCCCACCTCCTCCAACCCCTTTCCCACCTCTTCCCACCCCTTTCCCACACTTCCCACCTCTTTCCCACCTCTTCCCACCTCTTCCCACCCCTTCCCCACCTCTTCCCACCCCTTTCCCACTTCTTACCACCTATTCCCCACTTCTTCCCACCCCTTTCCCCACCTCTTCCCACGCCTTTACCACCCTTCCCACCCTTCTCACCTCTTCCCACCCCTTTCCTACCTCTTCCCCACTTCTTCCCACCTCTTCCCACCCCTTTCCCACCCTTCCCACCTCTTTCCCACCTCCTCCCACCCTTCCCACCTCTTTCCCACCTCTTCCCCACCTCTTCCCACCCCTTTACCACCTCTTTCTACTCCTTCCCCATATTCGTCCGCCATATTGAATTTAGAATGACGTCACACACTTTATCGTATTTTAGTCATCAAACCCTTTCATTTGACACCCATATCAACGGGGTTGTGACTAAAAAACAGATCCACCATCTTGGGACGTCCGCCATATTGGATTTAAAATGACGTCACATTGTTTATCGTATTTTACTCGTCAAACCCTTTCATTTGATACCTATATCAGGGGGGTTGTGACTAAAAAGCCGATCCGCCATCTTGGGACGTCCTCCATATTGGATTTAGAATGACGTCACATTGTTTATCGTATTTTACTCGTCAAACCCTTTCATTTGATACCCATATCAGGGGGGTTGTGACTAAAAAGCCGATCCGCCATCTTGGGACGTCCTCCATATTGGATTTAGAATGACGTCACATTGTTTATCGTATTTTACTCGTCAAACTCTCTAATTTGATACACATATCAAGAGGGTTGTGAATAAAAAGCCGATCCGCCATCTTGGGACGTCCTCCATATTGGATTTAGAATGACGTCACATTGTTTATCGTATTTTACTCGTCAAACTCTCTAATTTGATACACATATCAAGAGGGTTGTGAATAAAAAGCCGATCCGCCATCTTGGGACGTCCGCCATATTGGATTTAGACCGATAATGGCTATACTATGTTGCATTGTCACCGGACTTATACACGTGTGCCAAATTTCAAAGCTCTAGCTTAATTAGAACTAGTCGAAATTCAGCTTGCAAGATTTGACCTAAACCAACAAACAAACATACAAACAAACATTGCAAGTTAAATAAAAGCTTTTAAAAAATCGCTAATATGGCTCCACGGAAAATCAACCCCATTTTACAGTGTCATTATAGTCCTCTTAAGAGCATCTATTACCAATCTAATTTTGACATTCATCCATCAATTAACAGAGATATGGGGGTTTATCACTTTGAAATGGGACACAATGTATAAAAGATAGGTAGCCTCTTATTTTTCTATATTAAATAATAGATGTCTGTTCAATACATAACATGACAATTATTATGAATAATTACAAGTAGAAATAAAAGTTAATTAATTATTCTTAAATACTAAATGACGCTATAGAGCTACTATGAAGTTAATCTTTTTTGATATACATCTGTCCGATAGATTAAGTATTCCATTGTCAATATGAGTGTTGCTAGTTTGTAATTTCAGTTGTATTTGTTACAGATGCAAAATTGTTATATCGCCCATTAATAGTAATAGTAAATTGTACCTTGGTAACAATATGGTTCCATTTAAAAAAACCGCTGCCCAAGGAATCACCACTTCCACATCCACATTCTCTATCCAAATCATTCACATCGAAAAAACTCTGTATGTGAAAATAATTGTTTACGGAATTTTAATAATATAATATTTGAAATCCTCTACCCCAAAAATCCATAAAACGATGCCCCACATCGGTAGTGGGGTGGGGGTGGTGATAGAGGGTTGGTAGTGGGGTGGATGAAGTAAAAAAAATATTTTGAGGTTTCTGGTTCTTGTACATACGCAATTTTTTTTTTGTCGTTACTATACTTCCACTGGATGTGGAAGTAAAAGTGAGTTTCATCCAAGAAATCACTTTAAAGATTTTTGTTTACTCAGATATCACACAATTTTGCATTTTCGACGTGATTTCGATTTTTCTAGCATTACATGGCTTGATAAAATAAATTGGAACAGTCATGGCATACTTAAATTTAAAAATAAAAACCTCTCCCCAAATAATCACTATTTTCACATCCAGATGTTCTATCCAAGTCTTTCACAACAAACAAAAATTCATATAAACAAATCTTTTAAGTTATCCTGTATATTAAATATTTTATTACATAAATCGCCTATATTAGCGTGTGGCGGCTTAGCACGCAAGACTAAGTGAATGTTGCATTACAAACATTACATGTAAACATGTTTTCCTTTTCGCAGTATTACATCAAATATTAATAAGTGGTAGGTTATTCCTATTTATCCATATTTTAATCTTGATTTATCCCCCATCTCGTCCCACCTTGTCATTCCCTCCCCTATTTTGTACTACCGTCGACTTAGTTACCCTTAACCACTCGCCAATCACCTTTAATTGCCCTTACCCGCTAATTAACTCCCTTAATAATCCACTAATTACCGTTAATTACCCCCCCCCACTAATTACCAACCCTTATTTACCCATTAGTTATCCGCTAATTATCCTACTAATTACTCCACAAGCCACGCCCCCCGTCGTGTCACAAAAAGGGTGGAGGAAGGTGGACCTACTATAATACCCTTCTCCAGCGAACTTTCGAAAATATATGGAAATAATTGTTTATGGAACTTTAATAACATAATATTTGAAATCGCCTACTCCAAAAATCTACAAAACGATATGCCACATCGGTGGTGGAGGTGGGGATGGTGGTAGTGGTGGTGGATGAAGTAAAAAAAAATTGAGGTCTGGTTCTAGTACACACACTAAATCACAATTTAATTTTTTTCACCCATCTAATTGGGATGGGGGTAATAATGAGGGTAGCAAAACATTTTTGAAATCTTAGTTTTTCTTATATGTATACAGGGTGTCCCGTAAATAATGGATAATTCTGAAAATGGTAATAGGCCAGGCCATAACCTATCAGAATATCACAACTTGACCTTATTAAAAATCCTACGGTTTTCGAGATATGGGCACTTTTCTGAAATTTTGAAAATTTCTACTCTAGGATTGTATCTTGCATCCCATTGCCACAAGGTAAGGATTTTTTCATTCTGTTTTTTGGCGGGTATTCTAGAACAGTTGTGATATCAAACGTGTATAGGAGTTTTTAGATAACGACGACGGTATTCGCAAAAAAAAATGTATTTCTTAAATTTCGGTTCAACCAAGATTCCGTCTGCTGACTTTGACTTCTGATGATGTAAAGAAATGTGCCAAGAGGAACTTGCCACTTATCTTAAAAACTTTCCCACTTATTATTATGTTCTAAAATGTTTAAAAACTCTGATTTTTCCTGTTAGAAAAAAAGATATAGCTGTTTGAATAGTGGATGAGATAAATTTAACAATTTAAAATTTTTAACAAGTAAGCCTTGTTTTTATTTGCATGTGACGGATGTCATTTTGTACGGCTGGTGTTACCGATTCAGACTTTGTTTGTTTGTCGATAATAACGAATTAGCGTTTCTCTGGACTTATTGGAACTTGTTGAGAACAACAATTCCTCGTATACAGTATACACAACGCGAGTATGCTAATATGCATACTATTTACGACGAATGTTGAGGCAACGCCAGTGCATCAGCTGTGCGTTATCGGGAATATATTCTAAAATGTTTTAGAAACATTTGTTTAAAAATTCTGATGTAAGAGGACGAAGAAAGATCGAAATAAAATAAAAAGTAATTTCACCAGCATTTATTAAACATTATTAAAAAGAAACAACTTATAATAAATGTTCGAATTGCTCTCCTCTAGCCCTGATGCAGGTTCTGTAAAAATAGTAAAGCAACGTTTTAAATGTCGTGAATATCCGGATCGGCTAATTTATTCAGCGGCTACTCCGATACGCTCATGCAATTCGTTTAAGGATTGAACAGGTCGGAAGCACACCTTTTCCTTCGTGCATCCCTAAAAAAATCTAAAGCATTTAGGTCTGGTGACCTGGGTGGCTACAGAATTGGAGCTAAGCGACCGATCCATCTTCCTCGATATTTCAAATTTTGGTATGCTCTCTCCTTCTCTCATCAAGTGGGGATTTTCAAACTGCCAACTATGCAGATTATATAAATTTAAAAAGCCATCTTTTCTGTACGATGATTAGTCAGTCCACAAAATTTTATTAAAAAAATCTGGATCCTCTCGTATCATCCGCAGCATTCGTCGGCAAAATACCACTCTCAAGGTATAATCTCTGGGGACTAGAGTTTGCACACGTTGTACATGGAAAAGATGGAGTTGGTACCGTTTTAAAGTTCTATGCACCGTCGTTTTAGATACGCCAGTGCGTCGTGATATGGTACGCACAGAAGTAGACGGATCGTCGTTAATTTCATCAAGCACTTCGTCGTCGAAATCTTGACGAGGTCTTCCTTCAATGGCACCACCAATACCACCAAGACTAGAAATCCTTCCCTCACAGTACGCGTTATGCACTCTAATAAATACGCGGTAGTCAGGATAGCGTGCTTTCGGGTACCTTTCTCGATAACGCACAGCGGATGCACTGGCGTTGCCTCGACATTCGCCGTAAATAGTATGCATATTAGCATACTGACGTTGTGTATACTGTATACGAGGCATTGTTGTTCTCAACAAGTTCCAATAAGTTCAAAGAAACGCTAATTCGTTATTATCGACAAAGAAACAAAGTCTGAATCGGTAACACTAGACGTACAAAATGACATCACATGCAATTAAAAATAAGGCTTACTTGTTAAAAATTTTAAATTGATAAATTTAGCTCCTCCACTATTCAAACAGCTATATCTTCTTTTCTAACAGGAAGAATTAGAATTTTTAAACACTTTAGAATAAAATAATAAGTAGGCAAGTTTTTAAGATAAGTTGCAAGTTTCGCTTCGCACTTTTCTTTACACCATCAAAGGTCAAAGTCAGCAGACGGAATCTTGGTGGAACCGAAATTAAAGAAATACATTTTTTTTGAGAATACCGTCGTCGTTATCTAAAAACTCCTGTACACGTTTGATAGCACAACTGTTCTAGAATACTCACCAAAAAACAAAATGAAAAAATCCTTACCTTGTGGCAGTGGCATGCAAAATACTATCCTAGAGTAGAGATTTTCAAAATTTCAAAAAAGTGCCCATATCTCGAAAACCGTAGGATTTTCAATAAGGTCAAGTTGTGATATTCTGATAGGTTATGCCCTGACCTATTACCATTTTCAGGATTATCCATTATTTACGGGACACCCTGTATACTAAATATGTATATACTAAATACCAATTTTGTGGACTCTAACTCGCTTGATTTACCTATTTACCCCCATTTACCCCAATTTACCTCAAATCCTTCAACGGAATAAGGTCAAAATATAATCTAGTTCTAGATCTCATTATAATACATATATGTACAACCGATAGAATTTATTTTTTGCTCAAACTTAAAATCTCGACGATTCATTCTGTTTTAACAATAAAAATTTTCAAAACTTTTTTTTACGTTACTCCACTTCCACTGGATGTGGAAGTAATTGACATTTGAAATGTCAAGTATGTAGTACCATTGTATTCAGAAAATAATACAAATTCTAAAAATGTTGTAATATATAGTGTTCCATTTTAAAATAAAAAGTTGGTACCATATCCGCTGAAACACATTTATCAAGTACAGACGATGCCCAAGTTTCAATAATTAATTATAGTGCAAGCAATCGCAATAGTGACCGACGTACCGCCTATCTAGGCGGTGTCGTTGAGCCACATTGGCAGTCTACGCCTTCCTACACGCCACGTCAGATGACCGGTATCTTCTCTCTCACTTAATGTAAAAGCTGTGGTAAAAGTGGAGTAAAGACGAGAGATCTACTTGCGGGCCTATTCATTTACGTAAATAACTATTATGTAACGTTATGAAAATAACTTTTTCATAATGTGTTAAGTACAAAATTTTATCCAATCCCACTTTAAAATAGATAGATAGATCTTTATTGGTCATATATACATAAATTATGTTTTGACACGTCAAAAAATATGGCAATAAAAACCAACAAAAAGTGGTTGTCTTAAATAGAAAAAAAAAGTACACTTTAAATAAAACAAATAAATAACAAAGTAGAGTAAATAACAGTAAGCACATAGAATAACATAAATAGAAAGGAAATGCCAGAAATCAATACGTAAAAATTCATTACATCATTAGTTCAGTAATGAAATTGGAAACTGACAATTATGAAAAATGTGACGTTTCATAACGTCAAAAATGCATTTAAAATTTGACATTTCATAACGGGGGAGGAAATACAAATATTTTGAATAAAAATTTATTTACTTATTTAAGAGATGTTTTCTTTATATTTTTTTTAGGTCCCACTCTTAAAAAAAAACACAGATTTTACTTACTTTATTTTATAAATTATTTTGTTAACAGATAATTAATAAAATAACATACCAGCATAAATTTACTTAAATCTCAAAATACATAATTTTTTCCGTGCAAATTATTAAATAAATAAAAAATAACTAAGTCTAAAACTTTATACATTTATGTTTGTTTAAAAAGCAAATACTTGTTTAATTTTAATTAACTAGCTATAAATCTACAATGTTTTATGTATAACCTACCATTAAACAAATTTGTGTGATTAAGATATACTAGGAAAGTAACACAAGGTATCATTACTGTAAGAAGTTACAATTAGAAACTAATACAACAGTAATTTGCATTTTCAAAAGATACCTATAACATTATTTTGTTATTACTATAAGTACAAAACATGTATTTAAAATCATGGATATGTCTCATCTTTCTCTTCGATTACAGGCAGTATGTTCGTTTCTGAATATTTATTTTCTGAGGAACTTTTTGTCAAAACAGCATGATTTAATGATGTGTTAATTGCTTCTGTTATTTTAGTTGAGAAGCATAAAGAATCCTTCTCAATTGAAATATTACTTAAATTGTAATATATGAGATCGTTCACAATATTCCTACGTACTGTACCATTTAATTCAACATTGCAATTTCTTCTATAGGCATATTTTTCCCTAATAAATTATTCTAGATTTATTTTTATTCTTAACTTATTATCAGAAGGTTAAAAAATCTGTAACTTAAAATGTTTATGGTAATTTTTGTGATCTGAAATATATTTGCCCTTCCACCTTTCGCACTTTGCCTATGCTCTCATTCTTCATAAAAATGTTCTTCATGTCCTCCGATTCCATTCATCATGAACCCAAAATGTCCCAGCGTGCTGATAAATCTGTAATATATTCCAACAGTAGTAAGGAAAAATGAACAATTATCTAATTATAATGTTACATAACTAACTAAAAATAGATCTGTTTTGAATTTGACAAAATACACGAAGGATTATTTAGAGTTTAACAATGAATTTTTGTGAATGTTGCAAATTACCCTCAACTGATTGTTAATTTTGAAATGAAGCACCCAAAGCGAAAGGTTTATCCCTATGCAATAAGGTGTACAGACATCGTCAATTAAATACTTAAGAGGAAACATGTCCACATAAATTAGACCATGAATATCTTGTAGTACAGATATGAAATATCGGTATTGTAGTGCAGTGGGCCAAATTGCATAGGAGAAGAGCACACTTGGCCACACGGTTTATCGTGTACTGGGTTTGATTCCCAGTTCCGATGCTTGCAATGTCGGTGGGTAATGGCTTTGGACTTGAGAGTTGTGTATATATGTATGTATATGTTTTATGCTTGATACTCAAAAAAATAGGAAGAAAATATAAAAAAACACTAGACAAATTAGACTATGAAGCACCGAAATTACCTGGAGAATGAGATACCATAAAAAAAATTCCAGCGGTTGACTCTTTACCAAAGATGATTTTATGCTACTCCTAATATCTATCAAATGATGACATAAGTCCATGAGATACTATTCAAAATAAAGACCAGGGATAAATAATTTTTAAAAACGTGATGAATTTTGTTGAGCTGCGATTTATCGTATGCAGGGGCGGCTGGTGAAATTTCAACAATTTTTTTTTCGTCTGTGGCGCATGGGACCCATACGAAATATGGGAAATAACATCTAGAGAAGCACTCCTCTAATGACCCCTAAAAAATTATGAGAAAGCAGTTTGCGAAAAATTTTTTCAAAATTCGATTGACCCCCCTAGGTCTAGGGACTCCTGTTTAAAATTAATTTTTTTTTGTCATATACATTTTACTTTTCATAAAAATACAACAGGTTTTGAAGTTTATGAAAATATTTTCATTATTAACTGAAACACAATGAACTGAAATTTTGTAATTTACAATTTAACAAATGATAAAATTTAAATTCGTTGTATCTCAGTTAGTAATGGAAATATTTTCATAAACTTCAAAACCTGTTGTTGTATTTTTATGAAAAGTAAAATGTATATGACAAAAAAAATTAATTTTAAACAGGAGTCCCTAGACCTAGGGGGTCAATCGAATTTTGAAAAAATTTTTCGCAAACTGCTTTTTCAAAATTTTTTAGGGGTCGTTAGAGGAGTGCTTCTCTAGATGTTATTTCCCATATTTCGTATGGGTCCCATGCGCCACAGACGAGAAAAAAATTGTTGAAATTTCACCAGCCGCCCCTGATCGTATATATTATAGAAAGGGCAAAACATCAATATTTTTTTGGTCAATTTATATGTAAATCTAATTTTAATATTAATATATAAAATACTTCCATTATCAGATTTTTGTACAATACACATACCTGGTCCACATTTCTTATTACTTCCATTACTCTTTAAGTAAGGATGACCATCACCTTCGACATTATGATATCATGATTTAAACTTCTGTAACAAAAAAAAATTAAGATACGATTTTTTATGTCAAAATAGTGGTTTATTTATTTATCCATTAATAATAAAACTACAAGTTCTTAAATTATTTAAGAATAAATTTAATAACATACCTGGTATAAGCTCAGTTTCCAATACAATTTTTAGAGTCCTACGAATTTCATTAATATTGTTTGATTCTTGCCTTTATAGTGTATGTTATGTAGCAACATGAGAATATTTGTTGTTTTAAATATTCAAATTATTTGCATTTTGTATTCTGATTATTTACAACATAACCAACAAATTTGACAAGCCACAGTGACATTTCACCACAGGTCTAGCACCTCTAGTTGCTCGATTTTAAAATTGGCGCGTTCCCCTACATGCGCGTGGACTACACTCACTCGTCCTGGACTAGACATAAAAAACCAAACTAAGGTCCACTAAAAACTATAATGAAAAAACTGAGTGGGTATACTGTATATTCCTCTACTGTGACTTACCTCGATTCAAGCAAGTAGCTTTTCAATAGTAATCCAACATTTTCAGCATTCATATCTTCAGAAGAAACAATCAATAGAACTAAATATCACCCAAATTTACAAAATTATAAAACAAGCACATTAGGAAAACGTGGTAGTTGCAGTTTGTCAACAAAGCGGAATCAGAAGGAAGACAGTGATCAGTGCGGCATCTCTGTGCTCCGTGTCGGAATCGTTTGTTAAAAGTTTGTTTTTTCGTATTAAATAAAGCAAAGATCATAGATTGTATTTATTAGTATTTAAGATTTAGAATATTGTCATACCAAACCAAAGGCCAAGGTTTTTAAATTAAAGTAGTTCAAACTTGTACAATTTATGATTTACCTTTCGAAAATAAACTTGTTATTATTTAATCTTTGATTATTTATATTGGTCCATGTTAATTACTTGAGATAATTAAAGGAACCTGCACTGGATTGAGTCAACACTTAACTGTGATTCATGCTAATATTTGAATGTTCTACTGCAGAGGAGAAGAGAGTGGCGCCGAGAAATACAAATTTCTGTCTTTAGAGTATTATTTATAAAAAATTAACAAAATAAAATAGACCTAGTAAGTATTGAATATTTATCCTCTATAGTAAAATCATTACACTATATTAACAGAAAAAATCAGGGCCGTACCGAAGCCTACTACTTTGGGGGGGGGAGAAGATGAAAAAAAGCCAACTCGTATACCTTTACATTGCATAATTTCAATAAAATAAAAACTTTTTATGGGAAAAGCTACTAAAACTAAAAAAATTAAATCGAATTCAAATTCACTATGTACAATGTACAGGGTGCCCTAACCAAAGACGGAACAAGGACATTTTTCCGGCGATAGAAACGCTTATAACAAAAACCAAAATTACCATTTGATGTATTTTTTCCACCGAATCCAAAAGTTATAATAAAAAAACGAATATAAAATATGCTATTTCAGGGTTCAGACTTCACATAGCTGAAAAAAATCCCTGAATTTTCCAGGCTTTCCATGACAAAAAAATGTTTTTCAATGACAATAAATAATAATTATTAATATGTTAAAGGTGATTTTTATTTTAGATTTTATAACATTCGATTTCATACAATCGTCAGAAGGTTGCAATTTAAAAATAATTTAAAACAAGCTAAAAACGTACTCTTCGCCTGTTTACTGAACATTTTATATAATTGTTACACATTCTATATGATACTCTTCGCAGTTGTTTGTAAATAATGTTAGTTTTAGACATTTTTAATTTTATAGTACTAACTTAGTTGGTAAAAGACTCAATGTAAAATAAAGTAAAAATTAAAAAAAAAACTCCATACCCCACATTTGCGTTTCGAACCCGGGACCCTTGGTTTCCGAGTCAAATGCGTAAGAACTACACCACCACTTAACACGTAAAAAAACGTAAATTTTTACATTATAAGAGACGAGCTAAAATCATATTTCCACGGTTGTATATTACATTATGAAATGTATATTTGTAAAATGTATAAATATTTAAATATTAATCATTTCACCAGATTTCTATTCAATTACAAAAACATAAAACCAAAAAATAAAAAAATTCAAATTTTACTCATTAACATTTTTTTTACTGATTGATTTTGTTCAAAAGCAATAGAGTTCTTCCTCTAGTTGACACTAACTTACTGTTCAAATTTCAGTACTATCGGATTTTTCTTTCTCGAGTTATCGTGCTTACAAGAAACGTGACGGACGGACGAACATTTTGAAAGTCGTTTAGAATTCGTTCACTAACACAATGATATGAAAATTTTTTGTCTGCCGGCGATATTTACGGTTTTAGAAATGTGCCGATCAAATACAATCAGGGGCGGACTAACCGGGTGCGGGGCCCTGGGCTATCAATGCCCTTCCCATCTCATAAGACAACATTTTTTTGAGATCAGGTCAGATTACGCACCACCAAGACACGTTTCACTTTGTCTTGGCTAAATACTAAACTATAATAATAATAGCGAGTAGCGAGTAGCCGCATTACACTGGGCCTTGGTTGCGACTGGTCAAATCCAGATGCATACAGTGACGCAGAGACTGTGGATTGCAATGCGAAAGCAGATGAGCAAAAAACGTTATATATAATTTTATATTTATTATTTATACCGCCAATGAGATCATCAGTACAGAGCAGAGTCATAATCATATCGTATTTGGTTTTAAGTCCCTTTTCAGTATTCGGGGGCCCCTTTCGATATCCGGGGCCCTGGGCTTAAGTCCCTAAAGCCCCCCCCTTTAATCCGCCCCTGAATACAATATACTCTTCGTTTTCGTATTTCCGAAGAGTAGAATAACAGTAGGAACTCGTAAGTAGTTTATTGTTTTTCATATTGTGACTCAAAATTCCATGATTTTTGGAAAATATTTAAAATTCACTGAGATTTCCATGATTTTCTCAGGATTTTTAAAATTTCCTGAATTTTCCACGCTCTTCAGGTTTTCCATACGAGCCCGAACCCTGTATTTTTGTGTCATAAATCTTTTGTTTTCAATTTATTTGTTTTCATTTGGTTTCTGCGAAAAAAAATCATTGAATGCCTTTTCCGGTTTTCGACATAAACATTTGTATCATTTGAAAAATGGCCTTGTTCAATCATCGTTGGATCAGCATGTACCTAAACCTGATACTTACTACTTAAAAGAAATTTAAAAAATCCTTGGTTTAATCAAATAAAAAAATAAGAACTGTTAAACAAAAATAGGTCTTTGATCATATTAAAAATAAAAATTAGCCTAAATAAAGTAAAAAAAAGAATAATAATAATAATAATGAACTTTATTGTCCAAAAGACCATACAGTAACATGGTGTTGGACACGTCGAAATGATTGACCAAAGTCGTCAATACAATAAAAAATTATTACAATAGGTGGAAACAGGAAAAAATTCCGTAAATACCAAGTTAGACTTTGTTGTCTAATATCACAATATCAAAACACAACCAAACAAAACTAATAGGTATGTAGACCTGATAATATATTAGATCAGTAGTAGAAACATATAGATTCTATTTAAAATTCATTGCTAATTCTAGTATTTTTAGTAAATGAATTTATGTATAATAAATTAATATTAAAAATAGGGATTCCGTGTCGTATAAGGGAAGCTTTGCTTCCTTAGCTTCAATGGAAAACACACTACTGATTAAATAAAATATTTACAGGGTTGCCAATCGCTTAATAATAATTACTGTGTTAATTTCGCGATTGTGGGAGTTAGTGTAAAATTCAAGTTATATATTTGTATGTGATGATTAGTTAGATTTTGCGAACGCCAACCGCGTTTGGAACCAACTGCCCGAACTTGGGGGGGGGAGGCTCCCCCCCACCCCCCCCCCCCCCCTTGGGCTCGGCCCTGGAAAAAATACACATTAAAGCAATAAACTGAAAGAATGAAGATACCCAGTTAGCAAAGGCACGTGAAAATGACGTGAAAAAATGGTCAGGGGTGACGAGAAATGACGAGTTATATGACGTAAATGAAACGTGAAAATGACTTCCTAATGTCTCAGACGAATGACGTCTTTTTCAGGTTATATTTGGTAATCCCCCCCACAGGTTTTTAGTAATAGGAACATATAAAACTACATACTAGTTAGTAATCTACTTGATAAAAATAAAATAATTAATGCATAAATAAGTTTTATCCTAATGAATTTGTTTGTTAGCCATCCGTAATTTTATTTACATTAACATATCTAATATTGTTTACCATCACTCCAACTTTTTCTCACAAGGGTTGCCTGCAAATTATAATGTTTATTAAGTTATTAAATTCATTATTACTTACCTTTACGCCAATTGCGGTCCGTAGTATTTGAACCTACATGTCTCCCGTTGTCCGTATTACAGTACTGACGCTTCAACCAACTGAGCTAGCTTGGCGACTGCTATTTCGGATGCTAAAAGCAGTATTTATTGTGGTGAATGAAGTCTTTATTATGTGAAATTGAATTTCTTGCCTTATTTAAAATATATGAAAATCTTTCAGGTTCTCGCTTCGAGTTACTAGTATTTTTATTTATTTATAATTATTAAGAAGAACTTATTTAATTTAATTAAACTGTCACCAGTGTCACCTGAGAAGTACGAACATAATTATTGCATTAATTAGTATTAGTGGCGGTTCGTTAAAAAAAATATATTTTCCCCAGATCTCGAAATTGAAGAGCAGAGAGGGAGAAATCCGAAAAAAAAATTTTCCTTATCTCAAATTTGATGAGCGGTGGAGGGGAAGTCAGGAGTCAACTATTTTAAGAATTAAAGTTTTAAGTTGAGGTACTTATACAAACCTGGGAAACGTGTTGGAGAAAAAACGGTAAAGGTGTAATATCGTCATCTACAACATAATATTTAATGGTCTAAAACCAATAAGCAATTATTACCTTAAAAAAAAAACAACTAAAATTTTCTTCGCAATAAAAAAAAAAACGGAATGAGCAGGGACCGAACCGCCGACCTCATGACTCGGAAGACGACGCCTTAAGCACTCGGCCACCAACCTTTCTGAGGCTACTTACCTAAAGACTTTATAGTTGGAACTGGAAAACGCAACAGATAAATTTTGGTTTTTAATGCATTTTAATCTAATTTTATTATTAAGAGAATAGATAGAAATATAATTTAAACAAATAAACTGCCGAATCTTTGCAAACTCTTTTTGACCAGAATCACCAGATTTTGACGTCATTATAACGTACCCTTGCTACCTGGGTAACATCTCTCTCTCATTATTGCATAATCAGCGTTAACTATAAATCTACGGGATTTTGCAAAAAATCCAAATTGGCGAATAGCTCGAAACCCGTAAGACTTTTTACTAAGGTAAGTGTGGCTAAATAGATGCTAAATAATTTATCAGCTTCTATATGGTTTGTATCGACCTGCATAACACCTTGTATACCTATATTGCCATTGAACAGTGCGGACTCTTGTGAAAACATAAAAATCGACATTTAATATAGAACATCATTACTGTACATTTTTAGGTAGATCCTGTATTTCATTCTTTGTAGAAATCCATAGTTGTACATTTTTGATATTTTGTTCTTATGTACGCCTGAAAAAGTAAAAAAAAAACGCTGCCCAAGGAATCACTACTTCCACATCCAGATTTGATACCCAAGTCTCTCACAACGAAAAAAAATTGTATGTAGAAATAATTGTTTATGGAACTTTAATAATATAATATTTGAAATCCCAAAAACTCATAAAACGATATTCCACATCGGTAGTGGGGATAGTGATAAGAGGGCGGTAGTGGGGATGGATGAAGTAAACAAATATTTTAAGGCCTTTAGACCATGTGCCAGACCTATCAGTCATTATAATTTGGGGGGACTGAATGAAACTTTTACCACGGGTTTCTGGGGTCATATGGAGCAAAAAATTCGGAGGGGTCCATCATGGGGAGGTAGCTTTCAAATACGGCGGCCCTTCAAAATGGTGGCCCGATTATGAATTTTTAAATTCAATTATCTCGAGATCGGATGGAGCAATCTTGAATTTCTTTCTTTTCTAAATGTAGGTGAATGAACGGACTACAATTTTGTTCCTAATGTTTATGGCCGAAAAAACAGTATTTATCAGTCAAAACTCGAAAAAACGAAAAATAAGGTTCTTTTAAATTTGCGTTTTACTGTTTATTGGACTTACGGTTGGGTATATTGAGAACATGTTCTGAATAAGAGTTTTAGAGAAACATCTCACCTTTAAAATGCAAAAAAGAAATTGAAGATCGGATCAATAGAACCCGAAATTTCGAGATTCAAAGTGAACGGGGCGGGGTTGAGTATTAATACTGTGTTTTAAAATAATAGTAATTATCTATCTGTCCGTATAATTTCATTATTTTTTGCATTTTATTTTATATTATTTATTTAATATTTCAGGTAATAGTGTGACTCCTCCAAAGAAAACATGGATCCTACTCCAAAAAAGTTGAAAATTGACCGTAGCTGCATCATTTGTGAAAATTCTACACCGGTTAATCTACACCACTCCAAAGACTTGGACTCATGGAATGCTTTGTACAATGCCGCGATACTAAGAAAATTTGAACCAATAATAAAATTGCACGAGGGGTTATCTGACCAACAAAGACGTAGGAAAGGTCTAACTTATTTATATCTACCCATTCCAAAAACCCAGAGTACAGAACTCTCATGCAGGCTCCATATACGAGCTTATGTAAGCGAACTGCGCGGTTGTAGTGCTTACCAGCAAGAACTTTATCAATGGAGCATATAGTATATCTTGAGCTATAGACAATATTGACTTTATTCATACTATTACTGAGGAGCTTGGTTAAGAAATTAAGAAGTATCTCCGGCCCTTGAAAGTCATGGACAGATTGTTGATATTCGGTGGACAAATTTGTTCTACCGAGGAAATGGAATTCTTTATTAAACTTTTCAGAATATCAGCTACTACTACAATCTGTTCACTGACATTGAGACCACTCTCAAATGCGCCCAACTTATTCTTTGTTTTAATATAGTCACTAGCTAGGCTTCAAAGGTGTAATTGGAAGGAGCTATATAAACCTTGTTATTAACGTTGACACATCTTAAGAGATCACCGAATTTTTTGTCTAATTTATCTTCTTTGGAGTAAGGATCTGAGGAAGTTTGCTGTACCTTCTGTGGTCGTTTCCTGGTGTATGACTTGTAGCAGGAATGATGATAGTGAGCCTCACCAGCGACAATATCTCGTGAAGTAATTGCCATGATTTTACTATCCATTCGCTCGACGGCTACAGCTCGAAGTGTCTTGTCCGCTCTGAGATCAACGAACTTGACACACTTCTCCCTTGTCCCCGAACTTTGGGAGTATTTTCCTGGCTTGTCACAAAAGATGTAGATCTACGGATAAACACGCCCTGTAGTACTGGCATTTTTCCTATCGGGCAATGATCTTCTCATAGATGACGGAGTTCCGTTGATGTTTCTATTATCTTCATCAGGTGAAGGACCTTTATCTGCGGCGCGGGCGATTCTTTCAAGATTTCTTTTGTGGACGAAAGTTTTGCGACATTCTTTATGGTAGTAAACGTCAGGTATTTGTTGGTCAGACAACCCCTCGTGCAGTTTTATTATTGGTTCAAATTTTCTTAGTATCGCGGCATTGCACAAAGCATTCCATGAGTCCAAGTCTTTGGAGTGGTGTAGAATTTTCACAAATGATGCAGCTACGGTCAATTTTTAACTTTTTTGGAGAAGGATCCCAGTTTTCTTTGGAGGAGTCACACTATTACCTGACATATGAAATAAATAATATAAAATAAAATGCAAAAAACAATAAAATTATACGGGCATTATTTTAAAATAGAGTATTAATGCTCAACCCCGCCCCGTCCACTTTGAATCTCGAAATGTCGGGTTCTATTGATCCGATCTTCAATTTCTTTTTTGCGTTTTAAAGGTGAGATATTGCTCTAAAACTCTCATTCAGAACACGTTCTCGATATACCCAACCGTTAGTCCAATAAGCAGCAAAACGTAAATTTCAAAAAATTCAATTTTTCGTTTTTTCAAATTTTGACCGATGAATACTGGTTTCTTGGCCATAAACATTACAAGCAAAAATATATTCAATTAATTAACCTACATTTAGAAAAAAAGAAATTTAAGATTGCTCCATCCGATCTCGAGATAATTGAATTTAAAGATTCGCAGTCGGGCCGCCATTTTGAAAGGCCGCCATATTTGAAAGCTACCTCCCCATGATGGACCTCCCCGACTTTTTTGCTCCACATGAGCCTAGAAACAGCTGGTAAAAGTTTCATTCAGTCCCCCCAAATTATAATGACTTTAGGAGGTCTGGCACATGGTCTACTTTGGTTCTTGTACACACACTAAATCATTTTTTCTACGATTGTGCTGAAAGTCAAATTTTCTAACTTCAAAATGACTGCAGAAAATAACACTTTGCCGCACGCCGTGCGGCAAAGAATTTGCCACACGCCTTAATTACATCTTCACACACCGAAATAAAATAGTGTGTTTACCTTAAAGAATGTTATATTACTTACTGGTAATAACAATTAAATTCTATAAATGTACATTAATAATTACACATGAATTGCAATTACAAAGTCAAATTTTCTAACTTCAGAATGACTGCGGAAAATGTCACTTTAAATAAAATCTGACAGGCATCAAATTTAAAATTTTGGAAAGACTTTAAAAAAGGGAAATAACTTCACAACCGTAGAAAAAATAGTATGTAACACACATGTGGCAAGCTTCATTGCAAAACTCGTATGATAGGATAGGAACACACTTTCATACATCGTTTTGCAATGAAGCCCTTGCCACACTTGTGTTACAATCTACTATTTTTCACCCCATTTTATAATGGGGTGTTGGTAGTAATGGGGGTGGCTATATGCCAAAAAATTCTGAGACAGCTTCTTTTGTATATACTAAATACCAATTTTATGGAATCTTACTTGCTTGATTAACCTATTTATCTCTAACCCTTCAACGGAATAAGTTGAAAATATAATCTAGTTCTAGATCTCGTTAAAATACATACGTGTACCAAATTTCAAGTTACAAAAAAGTTACAGACAGACAGACCGACAGACAGAAATTTTTTTAACTCACACTTAAAATCTCGACGTTTCATGACATTCTAAGCCTACTTGAACAATAAAAGTTTTAAAAAAATTTTTTGTCGTTACTATACTTCCACTGGAGGTGGAAGTAACATTAAACCTTCTGTGGGAGTTAGTTAAGGTTTGAGTTGCTCTTGTCGTATTACAACTACATTATAATACTATTATACTAGTTCTACTCTTTCTGCCTTATACTCAACCTCTCACATCTAAGAATTTATAATAGCTATAGTGAAACATAATAAACACAGCTTTCAATGGCTTAAAAACATAGCTGCTGTTTTGAATATAACTATTTAGTAGTTCGTCTTTACAGCAGCCCCCGACATATTCATGCATATAAGAAAGCAAATCTCGAGGACATAAAGAAAATGTAAGCTGGATTTAAATAAGTCATAAGAGTTCATATATGGAATCAAAATTATTTCATAATTTTTAAAGTTGTGTTAATTTATTTTTTTATATAAGTTATTTAGTCGATATTTTTGTGTCGGGGTTTTTTAAATTTGTAGTTTAATTTTATTTTATACTTTTTAAACTAAACATATACATACAACATAGCGTATTATTATATCACGAGTCCCACACAGAACTTTTTAACCTTTAAGCCGACGCGGTCCAATTTTGTATTCTACTAGTCGCACACGGTCTACAAGACCGGTTCTATTATAAATATATTTATGTGTTATATTTAATTTTAATAAAAACTGCATCAAAATCGGATCTCCCGTTGAAGAGACATAAAGCCACAGACAGACAGACAGACATACAAACATACGAGTCAAACTTTTTGGGTCGGGGGTTAGAAAATTGAATATTTTTAAAAACTACCGACCAATGTATCTAGTCGTACCAGTTTCAAATGACCGAATCAAAATGAGGCCGAAATGATATTCGGCTACCATAATTGTCTGCACATTTTCAATTTTACTTCAATCGGACAATTTCTAGAGAAGTTCAACATGGCGAATTCAAGATGGCGACCAAACATCAAAATCTAATATGGCCTAAAACCTTCTCGGCAAAACACTCTTTCAAATAAAAAAAAGTGCATCAAAATCTGACAGACAGACATACGCATCACTTATAACCTCTTTTTGGGTCGGGGGTTAAAAATTAACAAGCTTCAAAGTTCTGGTTATTTTTTGGTGGTGTGTTAATTTCTTGGAGAAGTGTATATTTATTGCGTTGCGTCTCGCCCCGCATAACGTCATAATCCCTCTCACTATTAAGAATACTTCAACTATACAATGATAAAGAAGATATTGGGTATATGCCATGTTCGTGTTACATCCGGTATTTATTTGTCCAATAGCTTTTTCCAAGTTGAAGCTAATATTATTTATGTTCTACCTTTATGTTAACATCTGGATTTAGTTAATTCCTCTCTAATTTATGTAAAAAATAACAGGCTCAAGTTACTAAGGTAAGATGGGCATTTTCCCCAACGTCAACCAAGTTTGGAAGGTATTTAGGGGCATATTGAAGATGCTTAAATAAAAAATGCAGAGTCATAAGGGTTGTGGTTCGACCGCCATCTTGATTTTTGTGGTGAATGTTTAATTTACGAATATCTTGCTTGCTTTTTGAACTAGGTTATTCTTTTTTAAATGTATGAAATTTAATTCTCTTCTTTTTAAATTTTAAATCTATAGTTTATTATTACTATTATTATTTGATACGTCGTTTTTCTGTTGAAAAATTGTCAAAAAATTCTAAACATTTTTACCCTTAAAAAATGTATATAAAAAAAAAATCAATACAAGATATCGGTAAAGCTCTCAATTATTATAATCAACTTTTATTAAAACCTCTCGTCCTCTCCTCCTCGCCCCTGGACTGCCACAAAGCCGACCATGTCAAGGTAATTATCGATATTATGAGCCATTGTATTGTTCCGATCTCTCGCAGCGAGGTTCCGTTGAAGGTGTATTAATACCTACCTCGGAGGAGAACATCCCACTTCACAAAGATACAGAGTCGCGTGGATCCACCAGAAAACGTCAACAGAGAGAGATCTATTTTTCTCTATTATATGTTTCGGAGGTATAACAAAATTATCCTTTAAAATGTTTTTTGAAAGTGTTGCAAAATGTTCGTTTAATTACTTCCACATCCAGTGGAAGTATAGTAATGACAAAAAAAATTTTAAAACTTTTTATTGTTCAAATAGGCTTAGAATGTCATGAAACGTCGAGATTTTAAGTTTGAGCGAAAAACAATTTCTGTCTGTCTGTCGGTCTGTCTGCCGGTCTGTCTGTCGGTCTGTCTGTCTGTTGGTCTGTCTGTCTGTTGGTCTGTCTGTCTGTAACTTTTTTGTGCGCACGTTTACTCTGGAGCCGTTTAAGATATTGATTTGAAATTTGGTACACGTATGTATTTTAACGTGATCTGGAACTAGATTATATTTTCATCTTGTTAATGATAAGAGTCCAGAAAATTGGTATTTAGTATATGCAAGAGAAGCTAAGGTCTCAAAAAAATTTTTGGCATTAGCCACCCCCATTACCACCATATTAAAGGGGATTAAAAAAATTGTGATTTAGTATGTGTACAAGAACCGGAAACCTCAAAATATTTTTTTACTTCATCCAGCCCACTGCCCTATCACCACCCCCACCCCACTACCGATGTTGGGTATCGTTTTACAGGTTTTTGGGGTAGAGGATTTCAAATATTATATTATTAAAGTTCCATAAGCAATTATTTCCACATACGAAATTTTTTCGTTGTGAGTGACTTGGATAGAAAATCTGGATGAGGAAGTAGTGATTCCTTGAGCAGCGGTTTTTTTTTGATAGTGCAATGAAATTTCCTTTCAAAAAAATTTTTCGAAAATGCAATAAAGTTTTATTAGGAAAAATCGTTTTAATAAAAGTTGAACGTAATTGAGAGCTTTACCAAAAACATGTATTGAATTTTTTTCTATATAAATTTTTTAATGGTGAGAATGATTTGGAAAGTTTTTTTGACAATTTTTCAAAAAAAAAGAAGTTTCAAAAAAACTATCGATTTAAATTAAAAAAATATTGAGTAAAAGTTGAAAAGCATAACATTCCACACATTAAAAAAAATAATAGTAAATGACCTAGTGTAAAAAGCAAGCGAGATACTCACAAAAATCAAGATGACAGCCGAATCCCGACCTCGAATTTTTGGATTTAAGCATATCTAATTTGCTGCTATATACCCTGCAAGTCTAGTTGACGGGGGGCAAATGTTTTTTATTGGACTCTACAGAGAAAGCATTTAATTATATAAATAGAATTCGTAGCAGTAGAAGTTTACAACCTTTTTTTTTTGAGTCCAGGGGCATGCAAATCAGATAAACGATAAGATAAGAAAAAAAGTTGTAAATAAAATTTTTAAATAAATCACCTTCGTGTATTTGGCCACAGACGAAAACACGTTATAGTAATATCAATTAGAAGCAATGATTTCTACTCATTTATTTTTTTATTTACGATTATTTCTCTTTTTCCAAACTAACTCTTACAGGTCAGCATTCACAGACAGAGAATGAATCGCAATAAAAGCAATGACAAGCAATGCGTGTTCACTAGCGCCAGATTACATCGCTACTTTTACTATCAGTGTCTAGAAATTATGCTAAATAACGTATCTTAACTGTTCAATATATTGGGTACATTGACCTTGCGTTTGAATTAATTAATAATAGTAGGGAACCGAGCCGCCTGAGAAACGCTTCTAAAAAGAGAACATAAAAAAAAACTGAAAATGGTTTCTCATAGAAAACAACCTGCCGCATTCGATTTTTGAGGTCGCGATGAAATTCGGAATTGCCCCTAAATGTCAATTTTACCAAAAAATCGAAAAATCGAAAATACACGTTTTTTAGTACTTCTCAAGTCATATCTTCACAATTAAAAAAGTTATCGAGCTATTTTTTTTTGCTAAATGATCGTTGGTATCTAGCTATAATACTGATGCTGTTAAATTGTTTTCTATGAAACCATTTTGAAAAAAAAAATTTATTTATAAGACCTTAAATAAAATAAAATAGATTTTTATATACTAATAGGGCCGTTTTGTTCACATTAAGCTTTAGAGCATTGTTTTTACTCCACTGGTCCACCTCAGAGGCCACTCTTGTTGATTTGAATGACAGTGATGCTAGATTTTTTTCTGCTATAACCGCAGAAATATCATCCGCATATTGGAAAATTGAATTAATTTCCACGTGAGATGCAAGGTCATTCACAAATATTAGGAAGAAGAGTGGACCTAGGACGGAGCCTTGTGGGACACCTACATTTACCACACCTTGCTCTGAAAACGTTTCCTCTCGTATGTCTCTTTTTACTGACGTAATACAAACTTTTTGGATTCTATTATTTAGATATGATTTAATTAACGCATTTGCAACCCCTCGTACCCCATAATCGTGTAATTTCTGCAATAGAATATCATGATTTACAAGATCAAAGGCCTTAGTAAAATCAAAATACAGGCCAGCCACACAGTTGCCTTTGTCTATTTCAGAGATCATGTAATTTAGGGATTCAAAGATAGCGGAGGCAGTAGATTTGTTAGGGAGAAACCCATGTTGACTCTTAGTAATTATATTATTCTCAATAAATATGTAAGAAACCTGTCATAGATAATTCTTTCAATTACTTTGGCAAATGCAGATAAAAGAGCAACTAATCTGTAATTATCTATATGATCTTTATTGCCTTTTTTGTATATAGCAACTAATTTGGTAATTTTTAACTGTTCTGGAAATGTGCCTGCGCTTAAACATTCATTAATTATATCAGTTAGAGGCAAACTTATAATACTAGCAACTTTTTTAATGATTGATGTTGAAATTTGATCGAAGCCGGTAGAGAATTTTGGTGGTAGCCTCATTATTACTCTCCTCACTGCATCCGGACAAGTTGGTTCAAGAAACAGTTTCGTGTCGTGCTGTTGTATGCTAACAGTGCTTACATAATTATGTGTCGGATTTTGTTGATTCTGGTAAAGAAAGAGATTTGCAATAATTTGTGGGTCAGTAATTATTTCTTGGTTAAATTTTATTGACAATTCTGTCTCTCTTTTATGATTTCCTACTGTTTTATTAATGATACTCCAAGCAGTTTTAGCCTTATTATGGGAGTTGTGTATTAGATTATCATTCTAACTTTTCCTGTATTCATTGATATATTTCGCATACATTTTTTTTTTCCGTTTTATATTTATTTAACACATTTTCACAGTGGGTTTTTTTATAAAGCTCATATAGATCTCTGTTTTTCTGAGCCCATTGCCATATTTCAGGGATTCTCGGTATGGTTCTTGTTTGCTCTCCGATTTTGTAAGCGGAAAGCACATGTCAAAATAGTAAAAGAAAGTTTTATAAAATGTATCATATTTAGAGTTTACATCATTTTCTTGGTATATCTCTAGCCAATTTTCTGTTCGCAGTTTATTTACAAAATAATCTGTATTCAAATCATTAAATTTTCGTTTGAGAATTGTAGTTCTTTTTGTAAGTTCAGGTAATTTAGTCTTTATTTCAAAAATCTGGGCATAGTGATCCGAAATGTCAGTTTTTAATACTTGGCTAGAACAGTCATTGCAAGAAGAAAATATGTTATCGATTAGAGAGCTGGATGTTGGAGTAACTCTCGTACTTTCCTTTATATGCGAAATTAAATCATACGTTAAAAATAGATTTTTAAGATCATTTGTGTGTTCATTTGGGTTAGCAAAATTTAAATTTAAATCACCACAGATTATAATTTTCTTGTGGGTTTTATATATATCTTCTAGTAAACGTGTAAGAGTTTGAAAAAATATATCTAAATCTCCAGTTGGGGCTCTATAGACACTGATAATTATGTAAGTAATATTCCTTATTTTTAGTTCACTACATGAAAACTCACAATGCTTTTCAGTAGGTTTAATATTTTCAAATCCAATTCTTTTTAAGTTTAAATGTTCTTTGGCATATATGGCTGTACCACCCCCCTTACAATTGACACGGCATGAATAACTTATTAAAAGGTAGTTGTCTAATTTATTGAAAAAAATTTCATCCATAGTCAGCCAATGTTCATTTATTGTTACAATGTCAGGATTAGTTTCATTTAAAATTACGTTGAATTCATTAATTTTATTTTTTATACTACGTATATTGAGATTTAAAATTTTTGTAGTTTCACTGAATTTAGTGCTTGCAGCACTTAATTTATTAGTATCTGTTACGATGTCTTCTATCTGTATAGTTTTGTCTAATTGACTGAAAACGTCCGCTTGAATTAAATCGTTGCCGATTTGTTTTTGAAGAAAATCGATCAGTAAATAAAAAAGTTATTAATTATTTAATAAAAAAAAAATATTCTCTTAATTTTTGTCGCTTGTACTAAAATGGAAATATTGCGAAATATTATTTCCATAATATATTTTTTTTTGTTTATGAATTTTACTAGTATATATTTCATAGAAGTACGAGTATGATTGTCGAAAGATATATAAGTATCACACGCAGTCAATTTTTCTAGCAAGATGTGGTGGCGCAGCGGCTAAAGCTTTGTGTTGCAATCTCTACGACAACTTTTCCTTTCCCCACCTTTAATCTTCACCAAAACCTACAACCAACCTCTCTCTATTCCCTCTATTTGTTTTTACCTTTTTTGTTCCTTGTCTATTTTTTGTCTCTAAATTCAGTCTCGACCAATAAATTCTTAACAAACCAAAATTTCACATAACATAACACACTTTTAACTATCCACGACACTTTCCTGGCGTCAGGAAGACTACCAGGGTGGAATTGTCTCAAACGGGTTTTTTCGTTGAGTTTTGTTTTCCCGTGCCAGCAATCAAAATTTTTAAGTGTTCGCGTGTGCGCGAAATCGATAGTTTTTTAGTTTTAATTTTAATTATTTTTAAGTACCCTTGTGTACTACGTTATACGATACCATTAAATTTAAGCCTTTTTCCATTAGGCAGGAGTTTTAACTCAGTAAATAATTTTCGTCACCCCAAACCGGACCCTCCCCGCCCAGTCTCACACCCACCTCGGCGATGTTCGCCGTGGTTTTCTGGCTGGCTCCGGGCCGGACTCCGGAATGGCGCATTATTGTACCTTGTGAAACATTAATAAATGCTTGTTGTTGTTGTTGTGTTGCAATCCGGTCCGGTGTTCAAACCTCAAACAGGTTGGATATTTTTTTTTTCATTTTTTTTTTCTCATATAATTTGTTTCACAACAAAGATGGTATCATAAAATTTAGAATGTCCAAAAACTAACATTATTTACGAGAAAACTGCGAAAAGTATCCTATAGAATGTGTAACAATTATATATAAAAAGCTCAGTAAATTGGCGAAGAGTACGTTTATAGCTTGTTTTTATTCTTATTTTGCCACCGTGTAGGTTGAAATTCTTGTGTATTTATATACCCATCACTGAATCCACTACTATCACTGTTATTTTTTGTCGAGGATTTTTTTGTTTTATCAATAGACGTTTTTTCCCCACTTGATATATTATTTGGTTTAATTAATGAATTTGAATTATTTATATTATTTATATTGTTATTCATATTTGCATTCTTGTGTCCAGTAGTACTTTCATAGTTTGTTAACATTCTTACCAACTCAATATTGGATTCACGAAGGACCTCTATATCATTTTCAAGTTTATTCACTTTTATTAACAGATCATGAGTTGCATTTTTAACTAAAGAGTCCACTATTGATGAAAATTCGTCACTTTTAAAAAAATTGATTACTACATTAATTTCATCAGAGTTAGCCCCACTTCTTGTTTTAACTTGGTTTTTATTCGCACTCATTTTACCAATAAGTTAAAGTTATTTAATGATTTAAATATCGACAATGTTTTCTCTAAAGATCTACTACATGAAACAGCTGAGATCTGAACTAGCCTTACTTTTCGGTTGTCAGAGTACGCGTATGTCAAAATAAAATTTTGATTTATATTTTGTGTGAAATTTTGACATTATTTTGAGAAGAAAATAATACGGATGACGAAGTAGCATTATTTATTGCGGAGGACGATTTAGATAATAACATAAATGTTGTGAGATTGATAGCCGAAGAGTTGGTAGAGCCACTGAGTAGAGCCGCTTCAAAATGAGGACAGACTGCAAAACAGAAATCATGATAGACAGAAAGCAACTGTAATCTGAATTAGCATGCAAAGTATTAGTTGAAATTATTAGAACCAACAACTTTATATTATATTTTTCTTATGGATGTTATTACTTTACAATGAACATTAGACAGAGGCTTAGTACGTACTTAAAAATTAAAATACGGCTGTTTAGTGATAATATATGGTCATTTTACTTCCAATTGATGGATAAAATTTATTTGAAAACATGTATGTATGTTATTGTATACAGTTTTAATAAAGAATAGTTTAATATAGCCCTAGTGTCGAAACTTTGATTTATTTGGCCACTAAAATCAAAAGACAATAATATTTATTAACCTTCACATTCCTAAATAATTTCCAATTTTTCTTGGTTTATTTTTATGACCTTCCGATTAACCGGCACAAACAGAAAATGTTAATGGACAAGACAAAAGTTGTGTTTTTGTCTAATATTTTCAAATTCAGATAACTGATCAGTGATCACGGATCATGTATCATACAATTATTTTGCTACATAAAATGGCTATCGCTACCTGAGCGATCACCTGTGATCAGTCGGGCTAATACCCTTCATGCAAAATGATCAGTGAGCGCTACTTGATCGCTCACCGTGATGAACGCAACCATTGCTGCTACTGTTACTCTATAATTGACGTCGCATCGGATAACACGAGTTAAATATAATAAATATAGTTATTTTGGGGGTCTCCAGAAATCTTACGGAAGTATTACTGATAAGTAAATTCATAAGGAATATGATAACCATCTTAATTATGTTACTTTAAATATATCTAAAATAATATACTCCACAATACCGTTCAATTAATGTACCTATTTAATGTCTGCAGATTTATTCTTGGAAAAATGATTTAGGTAGTATTTGATAAGTTTGTTAGGTAATTATTATATGGAAAGTAATATGTATATTATATATTCTACAAAATAAATATTATTGTGCACATTTCTATTATAAATAAATTATACAGCATAAATTAAAATTTATTTATTTACGCGTTGTGGCAGAATGATCTTCAACCTTGTTTGTTATTTGTTACATTACAATCATTGGATTAGGCACTTTCTTTGATATTAAATATAATATTGTATAATTTGGTAGTTCTCAAATTTTTATTCACACTTAAATCTAATAAAAACCATGTACCAGCGTTTGCTGATAAATTATAATACTGTTAATGTTCTAACTTTCTAGGTAGAATACATTACATTTCCCTTCACATAAGCAACTTATAACACTGCACAACGTGTACTACTTGGACACGCACGAGCACGGGTGAAATCATAAATATGCGATAGACCAGCGCGCAAATAATACAGTTTTCTCGAAAACTAAGCAAAATTTTAATAAAAAAACTTCTGTAAGATTTTAAAGAAAAAGTCTAACACTTAATGAAAATTGTATTAATAACAAAATTGGAAAATAGTACACGTTCAATAAAAGTTATTATAATATGCGTCCTATCTGGGAGTTGGTAACCGAGTGTCCCGCTCCCCTTGCCAGGTTTGCTTGGCTGTGTTAATGTCACCGAACGTGCCTTTTACTCAAACATCTCCCATTGCTCTGGGCACCATTGGGTCCTGCCAATTTCTAACACTTCTTTGTTTCATTGTCTACAGCTTTGTCGCTTATAGTACCTAGCTATCTTTAATAATAAAAAAAGTTAGCAGGCGACTACATTTTCTGCTACAAATTACGTAAAGTTGCGTTATTTCATTTTTATTTTATTAATAGAGCAATTAAATATTTTAAATTATTTAACTTTGTTCATTCTAATGTGACCAGAAATATTCGAATATTACCTGTTTAAAATTTTAGATTAATAAAATCGCTAATAAAAAAGATACAACAAGTTAAACATATGATATGAAAAAATCGCAGATTTTCGAAAAAAAAAACAGAAATTCTCAATTTCACTGATTTCGCAATCCCAAATTAATTCGCGACCTTAAAATTCGGACGCAGCAGGTCATTTTACATAAGTTTCAATATTCAGTTTTTTTATATCCTCGAGTGGTATACAAGGTATCTCAGTTCCCTACTAATAAGCGGTGCGTCGTTATATAAACAGCCTTCTATTTCTTGAGACTTCGGGTACAATACTTAGTTTTGCAGATGACACCGTAATCCTATATAAAACAAGTTCTTGGCGGGAGTTGAAACAAATGGCAGAAAATGATTTTAAATACAACAAATCCTGGTCACCGAGTAACACACTTACTTTAAATTGTAATAAAACATATTATTCACCATTTCCATCCTACGGGCTCTACGTAAGTTGTACCCATTGGTCAATAGGCGAAGTAAACTCACAGTAAATAACAAAGGAGGAGGGCCTATAAGGCCGCTTTTCGGCCTTTTTATTTTTGGTCAAAAAATTTCGAAAAAAATTTTTTTATCATATATATTCAGTATCTAATCCATTCCACCTTAAACGGAACTTCCCCAACCCTCCCCTCTCCATGTATCCTTATTAAATTATTAAAAGAGCAGTTTACATTAGTACACATGTTTAGATGTTTTTGAACTTGAAAATAATATTTTCTTTGAACAAACTGCACCCTAAGCGCCCCCTACTACTATACAATAACCCCCAACATCTCCAACCAAGCACCCCCTCCTCCCACAACATAAACCTTTATGCTGCTACCAGATATAGAATAATTTTATACGGACTATTTATTTACGTTATTAATAAAATGCCAATTCCTCGTATACCCCTCCCCCCTCCCAACACTCTGTTGTGTAGAGAGGTTTGGGTTAGAATTTTTTTTGTCTTTTCGTCTCTTGATTTAGGGCTTATAGTGTATGTACTGGAACGCCCCGTATCTAGGTCGTGTAATTACAAATTATTTTCCTAAATAAATAGAATTTACTTATTTCCAAAATTTTTAAACAATTCTAATCAAAATTAAATATTTCAAAATAACCGTTAAATATATTTCATGCAGAATTTCCTTAAATACAGAAATATTGTTTTATTATAATACTTCTTAAAGCATTTTACTAGGGTTGAAAACGACGTTAAAAGTCGAGCTTCGCACTGAGCGTATCGGTTAAGAAATGTCTTATGTAAACAAACACGCTATAAACGTAAGCGATTATAGGCCGTATTTCTAATGCAGTTAAGCCCGAGATTTTCTCGTAAAATAGCCCGAACTACGACCCGTTCAAAATTCACTCCTTTTTTAACTATTCCAGTCACTCTCGCGTATAACGTAATTTTGTTTCTTTATTACATCGCGTATAAATACCATGAAACACAGCCCAAGCTCCGGGCAGACCGAAAATGCTACCAAAGCAGTTAGGTCTGCCCTTCTTCGAGCTACACAGCTCATCCATACCCTACCGATGATCCGGATGACAAAATGTCAATTGGCATTCTGTGTACCGGCAGTCACTCCTGCCAAAAACCCAAAAACACCCAACTGACAGATGACACCCCCGGGGGGGACAAGCTGACCAAGATAGAAGATCAAGGCAGAAGAGCGCCAGAAGAGGCCTTAGCTAGCAAGGTCCAACGAGCCAGGACCCAGGGAGGTGGGCCGAAATCGTCTGCACCGCTCACATTTGTGAGTGGGGCCGACGTAAAATAAGTTCGCCCGCCCTGCACGAGGCTGGTCCCCGGTCTACAGCGATGCATTGGGGTAAAGGGCAATAGTCCTGCCCGACCCCAGTCATCCGAGACCGACATCTATAGCCAAGAATATTGGCGCCAAAATTATCATTATTTGATCGACTCTCTTGGTGCACCCATCTCAGTGTCCATACCTGCATTTTCAAGCTGCGTCCTTTATTGGTAACGTTTATTAAATACAGGGTGTACATTTGGCTGTGTGTTCTCAGAATTAGCACTCTTTGGTGTTTGTTCTTTGTTTTTACCCAGCGACCTTACGGCATCGTTAGTAGAAACTCAGGTTAAACATTTGGGGTTGTGCATCCTACGAAAGTAAGTTGAATTACTCCGGGGCATATTCCGTTTCACTGTCTGACTGCGACCTTTTGAGGAAGGCTTTCGTTCACAGGTTTGCGACGGAATATTCACCGGGGTAGTTGAACAGTCAACTGGAGTTTGCCATTCCTGCACGGCGCTCAGGGTAATTTCGGTAGACATTTGCTGTCCGGTAAGCGTCCGCTCGCGGTAACGTTGCCCGGGTACCAAAATGTCTATTGAGAAATTACTTGTTGCGCTCCGGCGGGTGGACAGCGTCGGGCGATTTATGACGCTGCCTAAAAGAGTAAAAATGGACAACATACTCGAGTCGAGATCTGGGCCCGTGAGTGTCACCCTTCAGGACCTCGTCGTTTGTCAGAGCCTAAGTATTAAAATTACCTAAGTATTAATTCTCCGTTGTCATTTGATTTGGTCTTAACTTTTAAATATTCATTAAATTACACGTTCAGATTATTTTTCTAAATTCACTCAATAAAATGACAACGTTAAATGAAGTTCAACTCTTTGAAATTACGACTTTATATCTTTGAAGTTAACCCTATATTTACACCGACTTTATGCTAAACTGTGGTACTTTGATTATAGCTTACTTATTTAAATTCATTTTTAGTATTCAAATTAATTAACTCACGATTGTGATTTGCAACTGTCTTTAGTCATTGAATTAATGGAAAGTTTTCTTTGGGTTTTTAAAATGTTATTACAACGATTGTTGTTTAATATGACAATACTCCGATCAGCTAAATAAATAATATTTAGTAAGTACAGTCGCGAATGGTTTATTGCAGATTTTGCAGTTAATTATTCTTCAGCATCCGCAATTAAGGATTCTTGATTGGCATCTCTGTAATTTATACCTCATCAATTTTATCATTTACATATGATAAAATTTGAACACAGCTCTTTGTTATCATTTTTATTTTCGAAGATTTTCGAAAGGCAAACACGAGATTTTGTTGGTTGTCACTTCATCTATAACATCGATACTACGAATATAAAAATAACGATACAACGAAATGGGATCAATTGATCTCGGCAAAGTGCAATTGTAACTAGCCACAACAACAACATACTACGCTTCGAAACATCAAAACCAAATCTACGACATTTGTCGTGGCAATTTAATAATTGATTGCCTTTTACCATCGTATCATGACTAGGAAATTTCTCGAGCTGTGTCAAATTTTACGTATGTCGACGTCAATTATAAAGCTTTCAGGATAATGAATTGTTAACAATTGTCATTGTTAACAATTCATTTTATTATTTACGTAGCTGACCTGATTATTTTACGAATTAATGTGACGATTGTCCCAACGAATACTTTCCTTCTCTTCATGTGGCAATTGCCCCAACAATTATATAATCTATACAAAGGAATATGACAATTGTCTAAAATAAACGTATTAAAACGTTTTCTGTGTTTTCTTTCAATATCTTACTTTTTCAGGAATAAGTGAGATTAAATAAAAATATAATTCTTTAGACCAAATAAATCAAATACAAATGCAATTTGTAAAATCAGTATTAAATAAAGTACAGTCAAATAAAAGGTACCAAAGTAAAATCAACTATTAAATGAGTGTTTCCAAAATTAAGATAAATGAATTAATCAGTAAATAGAAACAAGTAATATCAAACTTTATAAAGAATCTGTGTTTAACAAAATTACTACCACAAAGTAAATTTGGGTCCTACTTTTAAAAATCTAGACGATCACGTAAACTGCCAAATTTATATATTTTCCTGTCTCAACGAAAAAGAGAGATAAATATACGACTAGGGTAGGTGCCGTTTCAGTACTTTTGTCTGATTTTTTCAGAACTTAGAGCTTAACTATCTTCGTATTTTTAACATTGTAACTTTGTATAGGTATCAGGGTGTTTCAAAGTTAAAGGTACATATGTTACTTGTGGATAGAGGGCACTTTGGCGGTTCCAAATTACCTGGCATTAATGCATCCATCGTGCTTCCTTACTGATATACAGGTTGTTTTATTGATTTTGACCAAATTTTTCTTTGGTCATAACTATTGAACCACCTTGTATAATCGGTTCACACTTACATTATGTTTCACTTATTTTACTTGACAGAACTTCATAATAAACTAAAATAGAAATCCAGGTACGGCTTAATAAAAAACTGATAATATGTTGTATGTCAAAATCAACACACTACCCTGTATGGCAAAATTTTGTAGATCTGTTTCGATATTCGAAAAGAGCGGAAAAAATTGAATAGAGTAGATCACTTAATTTGTTTGCGCATTTCATTCATCAACCTTGATTACTTGCCGTAAATCCAATTTCATTAAAATGGTCGAGACAGTTGGAACTTGAAAATTTAGATTGAAATTGAAGAATTTTTAACAGATGTGTTAAATATCAAGATAAGCTGATGATGTCACAATAGTAAAATAAACTGTTAGAACCTTGAATAATACCAAACGGTATCAGGTTTCAAATATATCACTTGAACCATTTTGCATATAACAAAACGTACGAAACAATGGCTTTTAATAGTGGTGTCCTAAAATGAGTTTTATTAAGGAAAATGTTAACAATTGTCTAAACTGCTTGTATTTCAAAACTGCTGGTGGGTGTATAGTAAGCCTGAGTTTCTACATCTTATTTTGAGTTTCTACATCCGTTTCATACAATTCATGTGGATCACCTAGGTCCTTTTGTCAAGACAAAAAAAAAAACGAAAAGCACTCATTGGTTCGTCATTATTGATGTATTCACAAAATTTATATTATGGTATGCGAATAGAGAAAGAAAAACGTAATTTGCAGTTAAAAGCCTCAAAGATTACTTTAAGAACTTTGTAGTTCTACGACATTTAATTAGTGATCTCAATTCTTCTTTTACATTTCACCTATTTGTGCAGAAAGTAGGTATGACTCACCACCTCACTGCTGTTAGTTCGCCCAAGGGAAATGGACAAGATCAACAATAAAACCGGACTATTCTTGCATCATTAGCAGCAATGGGCTTGAAAATAAATATCAAACGTTGTGATTAAAATTTAATGAATTTACAGATTGGATTGAATAGCCCAATAAATGAAGCACTGAGTGTGTAATGGGCTTCCGACTCACTCTCCATGGTGCTAAACATCTTAACTTAGAAAGTCTTGTGGATATCACCAAATTACGACACATTATTCTTGCATGAATCCGCAAGCCCAAAAGGGAGCCGAAGTAATGATTTGACAAAATTAGTTTTCCAGCGAGAGGTACTATTCGAAAATTGATCCCTAGTGGCAAGGTCCTTTTTGGGTGTCAAGAGTACTAGGGAATGAGAGGTGCAAAGTAGTAGAAGTAAATGGTAGTAAACGATCACAAATACTAAGTCGTAGTTGAAGAAAACATAAAACCATGAATCCGAAAAGATTAAACTTAATGGTTAATGTGGTAAGTTGTTAACCTCATCCTATGACTGTGTCCAGAGGACTGTGTTAAATCTAGGTATGTGTCTTGACTTGTCGGTAATCATGACGGTGTCTGTGACTATACCTAGCCCAGCGGCAATTGTCTGTTCTGTGACCCTACGGGAACTGTGACGGTGACTTTGCCCGCAAAGGGGTGTTTTCCTTTCCCAATATATTTTTTTTATTTTTATTTTCATGCAAAGGTTTATTTTTGTTTTGTTTTGTTCATTGTAAATCTTTTGAAGGGACGCCTTTAATTACATTTGTAGTGAACAATAGTAGGCAACCGATTATATAGTCAACGTTTTAAATGTTCTTTTTCTTCTTTTCTCAGTATCTGGCTCCCAAGTTGGAAACTCGTTTGGCATTGTTGAGGCAACGTCGAGGCGTAGTAGTTAAATGAACAAAGTGGCACAATGGAATTGGAACAGCCTAGTGATTTGATTTATTACTTATATTAGTTCAATCTATAAAAGACTTTTGCCATTTTTATTATTTGCAATGTATAATGTAACTTATTCTCTAGAGCGGGGACGCTCCAGGTTAGTCACGAAAGGCCGTGTTAAATATCAAGATAAGCTGATGACACTACTAAAATAAACTGTTAGAACCTTGAATAATGCTGATGTTTCAGATATCGGTAGAAATATGAATTAGGATCATTAACTTTTAAACCTCTTAAGAAGAATGTGTAATTAATAAATAGATGAGTTTATAAATGATTGTGTGTGATTAGTTATTTATATTTGTGTTTATTGTTTATAAGATTTTACAGATGTCTTTTTACAGATGAGGCACAATTTACAAGAGATGATGTTTATAATTTAAGAAATTCACATATTTGGGCAGAAGAGAATCCACATGCTATAAGACGTAATAAATCCCAACATCGATTTGTTGTTTTCAACAATCATTTGATTGGGTCACATATCCTCCCTGATAGATCATCAGGTGGACTACCTTGTTTTTAAAATTATTCTACAATAGTTCACTTACTTAGTCTATGTATGTAGAAGTTTAAGAATTGTCATTGCTGCAAGTTAAATTTTTTTGTTAATTAAATCCTAAAATAAATTTTCAAATTCCACCTGTCTCGACCATTTTAATGAAATTGGATTTACGGCAAGTAATCAAGGTTGGTGAATGAAATGCGCGAACAAATTAAGTGAGCTACTCTATTCAATTTTTCCGCTCTTTTCGAATATCGAAACAGAGCTACAAAATTTTGCCATACAACAAATTGTCAGTTTTTTATTAAGCCGGACCTGGATTACTATTTTGGTTTATTATGATCAAGTAAAATAAGTGGAATATATATTCTAAGTAAGAACCGTTTATACAGGGTGGTTCAATAGTTATGACCAAAGAAAGATTTGGCCAAAATCAATAAAACATCCTGTATCTCAGTAAGGAAGGACGATGGATGCATTAATACCGGGTAATTTGGAACCGCCAAAGTGCCCTCTATCCACAATTAACGTATGTACCTTTAACTTTGAAACACCCTATGTAAGTAAAAAAATCTAATGAACTGAATTTCACCCACTTCTAATTGTTGTATCATTATGAAATTTGTCAATTGTGTGTAGCTTTGATGACCAGAACTAGGCAGAGTACCGCACTAAAGTACTCACGAGTACTTCACAACAAGTCCCTTTAAAAAGTACTCGTGAAAACTTGAGTACGAGTACTTGTTTTTGAAGTACTCTAAAAAATGAGTACTTTTGCAAAATTTGGAGAGTACTCTTCTAAAAATGAGTAACGAGTACGAGTACTTCAAAAGATACCAAATTGAAATAGGTAACAGACAAAAGATTAGAATACCACTTATAGTACAGTATCTAGAGGTAAAAAATATGCAAAATTTCGAGATAATTTCATATGTAATGGTAATTTTTCTTTATGAGTTATTATTGTAGTAAAAGATATCGTCTTCGATTCTATATGGATCAGATACTTGCGCTTAGCCTCAAGGGGTGAAAACACACTAAATTTAAATATTTAATATTTAAGAAAGTAGGGGGTGTCGTTGGGGGTTGGGGGTTGGGGGTGTTAGGGTGTTGTATAGTAGCAGGGGGAGCTTAGAGTACAGTTTGTTCAAAGGAAATATGATTTTCTGTTTCAAAAATATCTAAACATGTATACTAATGTAAACTAGTTCTTTAATAATTTAAAAGGGTTACACGGAGGGGGGAGGGTTGGGGAAGTTCCGTTTGGGGTGGAAAGGATTAGATATTAAATATAAATGATAAAAAAAATTATTTCGAAATTTTTTGACCAAAAATAAAAAAGGCCGCAAACCGGACTCAGAGGTCCACCTCCTTAACCTCATAACCCACCCTGCTCTACGGCTGCGTGGTCTAGAATGTGGCTTCCTTACTTCGTCTATTGACCAATTCGCCACGTTACATAACGATCGAAGAGCTCCATAGAATTACAGGCATTCCTAGAATGCAGGATCTTGCCAGAGAGATTGCCCAAAAGTTTTTTACCTCAAAAGTTAAGAGTTCGGAACTGACACGCCACATTCCTTTCCAACGTAGATACGACAATATCCCTCACACCCATAAACTCCTACACCAGAAACTATATGATACTAGAAGACAATAACTAATCCCCCAACAGACAACATCCCGTCCCAAAAACCTCCTTCACATAAAATCCCAATCATCGCCCCCCCACCCCCCTTGAGGAATCCTCTATCAGGAACTTAGAATATAGCTAGAGGTATTCCATAATAAGAACATTATTTAAAAATTTTAAGAACATCCACAAAATGTAGGTACATAGTCAATTTATTTAAGTACATACAAAATTCAATTTCATAAATTGACTACTACTTATTTTAAACAGGTTTTTCCTACATTTTTTCCTGCGTGATAATGAGATATCCGTGTCTGCTAATCTCCTGTCTTTTTATGGTCATTTATGACTTTTTTTTAAGCTTCGGCATTTTATAAATAAAATGCATTTAGTCTTCAGTAACAATGCCACACAAATATTAATATAGGGAATAAATAAAAATCTCCTGGCCTACCATCGGCCAAATTAAAGAGCATCACGCTTACGCGTTTGTTAGGTGTTAATTATACAGTGTGTCCCAGGATAGATCTAACAAAAATGACTTGATTTGGTGTTCTACAGGGTGTTTTATAAGCAAAGTTGTAAAAATCACCACTAATAAAGTACCTTTATTTTTCAAAATATGAAAAAATTCCACTAGGAAAAGTTGTTTAGAATGCAATTTTATACCTCTATACCAAATTTCAGGAATATAAAATTATTTTTTTGAAACTTCCCATTTTTTGCGAATTAAGAGTTGAATTCATATTTAAAGTTGTGTAGGAGCAAATGTTAATCATCTCAAAAAGTAGGCTATTGGTAAATAAAAAATTGAATATACGAGATGTAAGAAGGTATAATGTTAATCGAACTAATTGTAAAACAAGAAACAATTACCAACAGAAGATTAATGAGGTTTAAAAATTATAACAAGTAATAAATGTCAAAAACATAACAGATTCACAAACAAATTAATTAATTATTGACCAATACAAAACAATGTTTACAATTTTTTTATTATTCGACCTAGCTACCACCCACATCCACACACATCGATCCTTCGTCTGAAGTCCTTAAAACTGTTTCCAATATGATCTAACGGCATGGAGTTTACGGCATTTGTAATTCTCTGCTTCAATACTGCTACATCGTTAGGAAGTGGTTCAGCGTAAACCAACTGCTTGAGGCAACCTCATAAAAAGAAATCCAATATTGATAGGTCTGCGGATCTCGCCGGCCACTTGATCGGTCCATTCCTGGCAATCCAATTTTCTCCAAAATTTAAATTCAAGCACCGATTAACCATTTCTGTGGAGTGGCCAGGGCAACCGTCATGTTGAAAATGAACTAGAGGCATATCTCTTAAAATATTTAAATGTTTTTCAGAAAATCTTTCAAGAAGCTGTAAATAAGTGTGCTGGTTTAATCTTCCCTCAATGAAATAAGGTCCAATAACTCCAACGTGATAAGAAACGGCACACCACGCATTCACTTTTTTATAATATTGTCTTCTACAATGAATACTAAAATTTGGATCTTCAGAAGCCCAAAACCGACAATTCTGAGATGAAACAACACCACTGGTTGTGAATGTGGATTCATCTGAGAAAATTATGAAATGATGAAAAAATCTTTCTTCCATGATTTTTTCTCCAATGGTCAAACAAAAATCCAACCTACCGCCGTCATCTCCCTCTTCAAGCGTGTGTTTATAATTTGCTTTATATGCCCTAATTTTCTTTGCCTTGTAAATTCTTTGGAGTTCAGACTTGCTAATATTAATAAGAGCTGATCTCTCTCTTACAGTCGATTTTACAATCGCAAGTTAACTTTTATGTTAGTTGACTCTTACTTGTAGGTTAACTACAACTTTACCGCGACACTTGCGTTTTTCAATATCAAGTTAGGTAAGTCACAATTTGCAAACGAGAGGTTGTAAATAAAATTTATAATGTTGGTAGTAGATAAATGGGTAATATACATAAAAAGTATGAATTTTTGACAATGTCACACGTCACTTACTGTCAAATATAAATATCAGAAGCAATTTATGAGTTAGTGGTTTATTATTAAGTAAGTATGTAGTATTTAATGTTTACAATTTTTTATAAATAACATATTTATACAATTTATTCTATATTCTGCTACAAAATATAGAAACGTTTATTTTAACAATGAAAATGTGTTTTATTTCAAGTATTACATCATGGATAATAAAAGGTGCACAAATTCTTTTGCCGATGAGGAGGATATTCTCGTAAATTTAATAGAAAAATATATAAATATTATAGAGAATAAAAAATGTATTCTTCAAAAGAGATAGGTCTATACCGGATTACCTTGGGCCTTCTTGGCTCCTCATTACTACTATATGCATTTACTTCGTATGTATCCATTTTTAAATGAAATATCAAAACATTATTTTGTACCAGTTATTTTATAGGTTATAAACTGCTAGTAAACTGACAACTTCTAGTTTACTTACACCTCATCTGCTAGTAAAGTTAACCACTAGATAACTACGACCTTGAAAATGACCAGCTATTGTAAAATCCAATTTCTATAATAAAGTGAAAGTTAACTCTGACTGGCAGTTAACCAGCGATTGTAAAACCGGGTGTTAGTGACGTCCTAGGATTTTCTATAACAGAGGCATGAGCTATAATAACCAACATTGTCTTCATCATATGCTTTTATTTTTCTTTTCATGTTAAGAACACTACCAGTAGCCAGAAACTTTTTAATTATTCTCATAGCCTGAGTACGTGACAAAGCAGTGTGAAATGTGTGTGTGAAATTTCAAATTAAATTGGCTTACTACCACTTCTCTTAGCGAGTTTTCACCGCCAATTCCGTAGCATTGCACAATATAAATTTTTTCACGCACTGTGAGTACCATTTTCACTTAATTTTTTATGCTTGGTTCGTTAATTTGAAACAGAAATTAAGGATAATATTGACTACGTTTGACAGATATGTCAATAATAAATGATAAATATGTATCCACTGCTTTTCTCATAGCCTACTTTTAGCTTCTACATAATTTTAAATATTAATTCACAAAAAATAATTTCTATGCAGTTTTAATTGAATGGTTCAAAATAAAATACTAATTCATTGAAAAAATGGGAAGTTTCAAAAAAATAATTTTTTATTCCTGAAATTTGGTATAGAGGTATAAAATTGCATTCTAAATAACTTTTCTTAGTGGAATTTTATCATATTTTGAAAAATAAAGGTACTTTATTACTGGTGATTTTTACAACTTTGCTTATAAAACACCCTGTAGAACACCAAATCAAGTCATTTTTGGTATACTTTAGTTTTACAACAAGCAGGACTCAATCCCCAAATACCATTCCAAAATTCCAAAATTTTTGGTCCATTACACCTCTTGTTACATCTATCCTGGAACACACTGTATATGAATGTATACTGAGAAAAATGAGATAATGAAATAAATAAATACCTATGTAAAAACAAAAAGTAAACAAGCTAAAAACGTACTCTTCGCGTTTATTGAACTTCTTATATAATTGTTACACATTCTATAGGATACTTTTCGCATTATTTTGTAAATAATGTTAGTTTTAGATATTTTTAATTTTATAGTACGAACTTAGTTGGTAAAAGATTCAGTGTAAAATAAAGTAAAAAAAAACATACCAACCATTTGGGTTTCGAACCCGGGACTCTTGGATTCCGACTCAAAAGCGTAAGAACTACACCACCACCTTACACGTAAAAAAATGTAAATTATTACATTGTAAAACACGAGCTAAAATCATATTTTCACGGTTGTATATTACATTATGAAATGTATATTTGTAAAATATATAAATATTTAGATATTAAAATGAGATATCATTCCACCAGATTTCTATTCAATTACAAAAACATAAAAATTTTTAAAAAAGTTTTTTCAAATTTAAATCATTAATAACATTTTTATTTACCGATCGATTTTGTTCAAAAACAATAAGGTTCTTCCCCTAGCTAACATTAACTTACTGTCCAAATTTCAGTATAATCGAATTTTTCTTTCTTGAGTTATCTTGCTTACAAGAAACGTGACGGATGGACGGACAGACGGACATTTTGAAAGTTGTTCAGAATTCATTCACTAACACAATGATATGAAATTTTTTTGTCTGCGAGCGGTATTTACGGTTTTAGAAATGTGCCGATCAAATACTGCAATATACTCTTCGTTTTCGTATTTGCGAAGAGTATAATAAAGAGCTTTAAATGGTCAATGGAAATGCGGCCACGGGGTTCGAATCCTGGCTAGGGTACGGATGTGTAATGGCGTTTTTTACGTGTTGCCGAGACGGTAGCAGTGGGCTAGACTGCGGTTGTGTGAGAGACAAGACGGCCTAGTCGCTCTCCTCTCATGAGTTCGAGTTTCAGCTGCGGCAGATGGCAATGTCGCAGGGAATGGGTGTTGTGATGTTGTCTATAGGTGTGTGTGTATTCTGGTTGTGTGGTAGATTAGCCTACGGCTAAACTCCGCCAGGACATTAATACAAATAAGACGATAATAGAAAAGTCTAAATCAAAATTCAAATTTATTTTTGTATTATATACATTACATAAACATGAAAATTTTGAGAACGTGGCAGCTGAGGCTCCCACTTACGGGTATGAAGGCTTGTCCCAATTTCGATAAACCAAAAGCTGGCAACTCTGACTACAGGCTTGACTAATACCTTGATAAGTTAGTCATAAACCAACAAAGACTAATTGATAATTTACTTTTAATGTAAATTCTTGAATGCTTTCTTAAAATTTTATTTATATCTATCTGCAGATATCTTTGACTGCATTTGACATTTAATAAATTTGGCAGAAATCACTGATAAAACCGAAATAAGTCTGAAAGGCATTTAAATTGTTACTTGGCTATACAGATGATTAAAAGCGAAAATTTGTTATTTTCCTCGTACACTGTGTACAACAAAAATAAGTTGTCGATAATAGAAGTAGCAATCAATAACATTATAATAATGAAAATGAATAAATAATGGTAGATAATAAGCTTATCATTTCAAAAAACTAAGTATCTTGTAATAATAACAATGATTCGCAAAATTGCTAGCTCATTATCATTTTAGATTTTTAATACTATTTTAATTGGCTTGCGAAATTAAATAACAAGATTATAGCCTACTACGAGAGATTGGATGTGCGTCTCTGTACATAAATACAACTTGTCTACAATTAAATTATTTGAAGTTTGTGATTAGATTAGTGCGTCTATAAGATAAATATTTGGTGAGTCTGAAATTTAAAATTTTAAGAATCATATTTTCCAACTGGGCAATAGCATTCAAACAAAAAAAGAAAGAAAGAGAATTTTGGTGCAATAGAATGATAAGTGCACTTTTTTGGCTTATCAAATAAGTTGGATTTAGGCAGCTCAAACAATTTACGACATTTTCAATGTTACAACATTTGATTCCACCACCCGTGTCCAAAATATTTATTCATAATGGTCATTTTTCAATACCTACTTAAGTGTCAAATGTACGTTATTTCTTCATACCCTGCAAAAAAAGCTATTTGTGCAGGTTAAGTAACGTTGTAGTTTAGAGGTAGGATTTTTGATCATTGTGATAGTCGAGATAAAAGATACGCTGTATATGGAAGAAACACTTTTTCTATGTGGCCTACAGATGATTCTTCTAGTAGTGTTTGGAATAGTGATTAAATTGAGATATTTTTAATTTTTATATTTGACATTTATATATAGTCCAGTCAATGAAAGAGTTGTAGAGAACATTTTGGAGGGGAGAATTTTTCTCTTCAGGAATGTGTTGGGGGTAGTCAGGAGGTAAACATACTAAAAGTCCCCGCCCCTAGCCCCGCCGCTTCAGTAGGAGAGGGGGGTGGAAAGGTTCCTTTTTTCGATTCTTCGCTTATAACTCGGAAACGATGCGTCGTACGAAAAAAGGTAATCTATGCAAAATTAAACGTAATTAAATTTCCCACAAGAATGTTTATATTCATTTTCTTCCTATGTCTTATATTTTACGAGATATTCGCCAGCGAAAATTGACAATTAATTAAAAAAAAATCAATTGTGTACCTTGAATATTTCTATCAAAGCGATTTACCGTGGTCTGCTAATAAATCACAGTCACAAAACAATCTTTATTTTACAACACTCGACGTATTTACTAACGTAATATTTTGTCGAAGTCTAGACATTTCCTTAAATATACAGTGTGACTCACTTAAAATGAAGATACCCTTATAACTTTTTCATTTTGTTTCCGATTTGAATCAAATTTTACTCAAGTATAGAACAAATTAGGATCTACTTATGACCAGAAAATCATTCACCTGCTATAAAGGCAAAGCTACCTGCGGTAGCAAAATATGAGGAAAAAGATTAAAAATCATATTGATTTTTAATCTTACGAACGATGAATTTTACGTAGCCACCACAAATTGCGGAAGCTGAGGACCCCCTTTACCAGATGAGCTTATGTATGAAATACCCCCCATCAATAATCAAATCAAATTTTGGTGTATGTACGTTTGTGGCGCCGATTGGATGCATTTTTTAGAATTTCTAACATTCAAAATGTTTCATTTTTTTCAGCATATTTTGGTACCGCAGGTGGCTTTGCCTTTATAGCAGGTGAATTATTTTCTGGTCATAAGTAGATCCTAATTTGTTCTATACTTAAGTAAAATTTGATTCAAATCAGAAACAAAATGAAAAAGTTACAAGTGTATCTTCATTTTAAGTGAGTCACACTGTATATTTAAGGAAATGTCTAGACTTCGACAAAACATTACGTTAGTAAATACGTCGAGTATTGTAAAATAAAGATTGTTTTGTGACTGTCATTTATTAGCAGACCACGGTAAACCGCTTTGATAGAAATATTCAAGGTACACAATTGATTTTTTTTTTTATTACTTATCGATTTTTGCTGGCGAATATCTCGTAAAATATAACACATAGGAAGAAAATGAATATAAACATTCTTGTGGGAAATTTAATTACGTTTAATTTTGCACAGATTACCTTTTCCCATACGACGCATCGTTTCCGAGTTATAAGCGAAGAATCGAAAAAAAGAACCTTTCCACCCCCCTCCCCCCTGAAGCGGCGGGGCAAGGAGCGGGGACTTTTAGTATGTTTACCTCCTGACTACCCCCAACACATCCCCGAAGAGAAAAATTCTCCCCTCCAAAATGTTCTCTACAATCTCTTTTTGGGCATTCATTGATTGGACTAATAATAGTATGACTCGAATGGACTTTTATCGACATTAGTGTTGGAGATTAGGTTATGTAAATCAAACGTATTTTAATTGTGTAATAGAAAGCTTTTATTAAAACAGATTATGATTCTAATATATAGGAAAGTGCGTCTTTTCTTCTATGTCGTTTCTATAAAACTGACTTATATTTAACCTACCTAATATGTGCATTTTCGTGTGTTAGATGATTTGTAACTTTACTATAAACAAGCTTATATAACACACTTCTATAAACCGCGTGAATTGTGAATGCCTCATATAAGGATAAATAATTAGTTGTTGTTTACAATACTTTTCTGTTATAATTAACATGCTCCCTCAAAAACTAATTGAGGTACTAACTATTATTATTAAAAAAATAAAATAAACTCAACTAGGATACACCTTCCGTGTATTTTCTGGGAAGAAAAATTGCATAATGGTCCAACGTTTATTGCTAAGGAATTGAGTAAAACCCAAACAGACCATTGTACTAATACTAAATAAAAAATACTTTATTCTGAATCCATTTCGAATTTGATCTTCTAAAATCTATTTGCAGATAATGGTTTGGTCAATGCATCTGCGAGCTGTTTATCTGTAGGAACATATTTAAATTTTATTACCTATATTGTTCTCAACTTGTTCTCTAGAGAAGTGATATTTTATATAAATATGTTCTGGCCTTCTGTGTTCAGTGTTTGGAATTCTTATGCAACTGTTTTTATCTCCAAAAACAATAATTGGTTCTGACATGTTCATTGCATTGCTGGCGGCTAATAATTATTTTAATCAACCAAAGTTCCTCCTTAACTGCTCGAAAAGTATCATATTGGACTTGTGTAGATGAGGCACCTATATATTTATGTTTTTGTATATCAGCAAACTATGCAATGTTCAAATAATTCATGTAAATAGCCTGTTGTAATTTTCTTATCGATGTTGTTGTTTTCCCATCAGAATCTATATAACCACATAACAGGTCATCACTGTCTTTCTAATACAAGACAATGTAATACATTATAAGCCTTTAATATATCTAAGTACTCTTTTAAACCATTGCCAGATTTCTTTATTATTTTTATTCATATATAAGATATGCATCTTTTTTTAAATCTATCTTTATACCAATAAAATATTTTAATCTCTCTTAAATCTGCTAAATAAATTACTTAAATAATTCTTGAAACTTCTCTTTGTTTCATCACTTACAATGGCCATGACAAGATCATCAACATAAAGTACTGCATTGATATTTCTAACTGCATTTTCTTTGTCTAAATTTAAATGCAACTAGCAATAGAAGAATTTTGAAATACTTTGTCTTTTAGAGCTTGCTCAAATATTTCAAACCACTTACTGATTGTTTCAATCCGTATCAAGCTTTATGCAATTTTCATACTTAGTTGCTTTTTCTTTTACTTCAAGAACTTTCATATTTCCTTTTTCAATGTAGGTACTGTCGTGAGCAAAATTAAATAGGACAAGTCTTATAACGTATTTTTGCTAAAATCTAGTTGTGTACATCTAACTTTAATTTTTGTGACATTGTCAGTTAGTTGTCATAATTCATTGGAAGTGTGCAAATAGAGAGAGATTTACATTAGAAAAAAATAGTTGTCCTATTTAATTTTGCTCATGACAGTACCATTCAGAAAAACCATTTTTACATGCATTTGATGAACTAGTTGATTGAACTGCTTTCAAAATGCTAGAATAAATCTAAAACTTGATATTCTTGCAACTTGTACAAAAGTTTCATTCATATTATTTGGCGTGTTTTCCTCTATTATTATATTTATCAAGTCGTTATTTGAAGTGTCAAATGGTAATTGTGATATTGTTAAAAAATAAATTTTAAATAATTGTCAAACTGGATTACATAAGTGATAATTGTCCTAGCTATAATATCCCAAGGACGTTGAAAATACGAAATAATTTTGTCACATTTTCCGAAAGCACTTGCTTGGTAATATCCCGATGCCGGTGGCGGAGGCATATTACCTAAAAGCAAAGTGCTTGAGGAAGTTCTAATAAAGTTATAAGCTATTTATCAACATTCGTATAGAAAATTTTTTGCAATTTATTTTATTTATTTGTTCAAAACTATTTATTAAAAATACAATTATTAAAAGAGCAATTTGTACAATTAAATGTAGATAATGTATTATGTATTATTTGGTGTGTTTTCCTCTATTATTATATTCTTTAAATCGTTATTTGCAGTTCCAAATCGACATTGTTAGAAAATAAATTTTAAATTATTGAACTGTCAAACTGGATGACATAAGTGAAAAGATCCCTAAGGGATCTTATCAGCTATAATATCCCAAGGACGTTGATAATACGAAATAATTTTATCACAGTTTCCGAAAGCACTTGCTTGGTAATATCCCGACGCCGTAGGCGGAGGGATATTACCTAAAAGCAACGTGCTTGAGGAAGTTGTGATAAAATTATGAGCTATTTATCAACGTTCGAGGGGTATTCGCATAAAAAAATTTTTGCAATCTATTTTATTTATTTTTTCAAAACTATTTATTAAAAACATAATTATTAAAAGAGCATTTTGTAAAATTAAATGTAGATTATGTATTATGTATTATTTGGTGTGTTTTCTCCCATTATTATATTCATTAAATCATTATTTGCAGTTCTAAATCGACATTGTCAAAAAATAAACTTTAAATTATTGAACTGTCGTTACTGTCAAATTGGATGACATAAGTGAAAAGATCCCTTAGGGATCTTTTCAGTGTAATTCTGTTCTGATTGGTTGTTTCAGCACACGTGATTAGAAATGGACGAATTTAATAAGATTGTTATTTGAGCTAAAAATTTTCACTTATAATATCACAAGAGCTTAAATTATTTCCGAAAATTTTCTTGAGGGCACGAATATTTTGAAAATTTTCTTAAAATATTCGTGCCCGAAAGAAAATTTGCCGGAATAATTTAAGCTTGCGTGGTATTCGGTAAGAAAATTTCACACCACTTAACACCATAATTTGGAAAAAAAAATTAATCCAACCTGACATTTTAAATTAATTTCACTGCTTGTCAAGTTGGCCAGGGTATTGTTGTTTTTTGACATATTATGTTGATTTGTCATTTTTGTTTAACCGGTTCTGTCACAAAGCTACTAGTTTAAAAGGTCTGTCGTTGAGTTTAATAAGTGTATAGCGAAATGTTGCGATTTGGTAAAGAAAATCAACAAGTAATTAGACAAGAAATTCAAAATATAACACTAGATAACACCCGAAAATCAAAATCAAGTGTATGGAAACAGTTTGTTGAATTTTGTGACGAAAAGTTGTATAATATTCATGAGTGTATGAGTGTAGTACAGGTGGCTACTATACTGGAGGATTACGCATTTAATATGAAAAAGAAAAATTTTGAAGATTATAAGGAAAGTGTGGTCAAAGTGATGTGGAACTCTACTGCTAAGCAGTTACAAGAAATTTATTACGAAAAATATAAAATAAAATTTAATCCGTTTTCTGATGTGGAATTTGCGACCGCCAGAGCTGCACGCGATGCTAAGCGCAAAAAATTACAGAGAGACCTATTAAAAAGAAAAGTGAGCGCTTCAGCCTTAACCAGCGACGAATACAAAAAAATTATTGAAATATGGGATGAAAATACTCCAGATGGATTGCAGCGTAAATTTTTTCACATAGTTTCACATGAGCTGGCATGGAGAGGAGGGGAAGGATATTCTGCGTGTATCCAATACTTCAAAGAAGAAACTGATAATTTCGGAAACCCAAAAGGTCGGATAGAATATAATCCAATATTCTCCAAAACCACACAATGTGGTTCTAAAAAACTGTCGGAAGTAAATGGTTGATTACAAATTTCGATAATCCACAAATGTGTCCGGTTCGTTTGTTTAAGAAGTTGATGGAAAAAAGGGGAAATCTTATTCAAACCGACAGATTATTCTTAACACCAAACCCATACTGGAGTCAACCAAATTCGAAAGGATGGTACAAGAATAGCCCAGTTGGTAAGAACATTGTATCTTCATGGTTTAAATCAACAGCCTCTGATATAGGAATTGACACTAAAAAAGTAAAAATAACTAATCATTCTGCAAGAGCAACAGCTGTTTCGAAATTGGCCAAGGAAGGAGTTGGTGAACAACAGATCATTAAAATTACTAGACACAGTAATAGTCAGTCAATCAAACCTTACTTACAATTGGACGTTGAACATCATCATCAGATGATTGAATCCATGAGGAGAATTTCATCAAGTACTAGCAAGTTTAATCATGATCAGAGCACAATGCAAAATAAAACAGAAAGTACCCAGATTCAACCCACCAATTCAAGTCAGCCCACAAACATTTATAATAATTGTGTTTTTAATATTAATAAAACCTATAATAATTAAATTTATTTCGTTATTATTTTGCTTATTAGTCGATATCATTAGAGATTTGCCAATGAAGATATTAGTTCAACATGAAATAAATTCTAAAAAAATCATATAGGTAGATCCACCATATTTCGTTAAATAAAAAAAAATTACCAACTTTAGTTACACCAAATGCTAAAACTCAGATGGGTATTAGTTCAGTCTATCGCCCTTTCATAATTTTAGGTTACTAAAGGTGGTAGAAATGTATTTTTTGTTAAAGTAATCCATAACACTTCTAATTTAAAAAATATAATATTAACATGGTTTGTTGCAGTAGGTGGCCGTGATATAGGCGGCCATGCTTTTGACAGATGAGGTTTATATTGGTAAATTACATTAAGTTACTGTATAGTAAACCAGCAAACAAAGATATTTTTATGTAAAACATTTCTTGTAAGCATTTGCGTTAAACAATTTGAGAAAAATGGAATGCTTTGAAAAGTACAATTTATGTAAATACTGCAAAGAGTTGAGTCAAGCGCAAATATGTCATCCAAGATTAATATATCTAACGAATTTAATGGAAGATTGCGATCAGGAAGCGTTAGAGTCGAATGGTTTGTTTACGAAAATCCAAGAAAGTCTGCTGCAGATGTCAAGTAAATATGGCCTTTTGCGTAAAAGAGATTTGAACAAAATTGTTTCAAAATATTACATATATGTCTTAAAACACAGACATCTAATTAATTCGTCACCTTCCTATTCACTATTAAGAAGAGATGATGGGTTAGAATTCAAGCAACATTTAAATCTTACTGTTTGTACATCCTACGTTTTTTGAATTATAAATTGTTAATGCATAATAATTTAACAAATTTGTGTTTTCTGTTTAATGAAACTTTATAGCGAATAATAAATAATAATGTTAATTCAGAAATTTTGCATTATTCATAGGTATATCTACATTATTTAATGGTTGTAGATCATATGTTTACCTTTTCAACTGTCAAAGAATTTTCACTTAAATATCGTGGCGCCTCGAAAAAATTTCCGGAAATTTTTTTAATTGCCATGGTAACTAGTCAAAATGAAGGTATCTTATTGGTTAAAAAGTAGAGGTGTGAAATTTTCAGTGTAATTTTGTTCTGATTGTTTGTTTCAACACATGTGATTACAGATTGGCGAATTTAATAGGATTGCTATTTGAGCTAAAAATTTTCAGTGAAATGTTGTTCTGATTGGTTGTTTCCGCACACGTGATTAGAAATGGGCGAGTTTAATAAGATTTCTATTTGAGCAAAAAATTTCCAAAACATGTTTTGTTAAAATAGAATATAGTAGAGTCCGAAAGTGCCTTAAAAAATGAATCTGTAGGGCTTTAAATACTAAAAGCCGACAAGTGGTTAAATCGATAGCATATATATATATATATATATATATATATATATATATATATATATATATATATATATATATATATGCTATCGATTTAACCACTTGTCGGCTTTTAGTATTTAAAGCCCTACAGATTCATTTTTTAAGGCACTTTCGGACTCTACTATATTCTATTTTAACAAAACATGTTTTGGAAATTTTTTGCTCAAATAGAAATCTTATTAAACTCGCCCATTTCTAATCACGTGTGCGGAAACAACCAATCAGAACAACATTTCACTGAAAATTTTTAGCTCAAATAGCAATCCTATTAAATTCGCCAATCTGTAATCACATGTGTTGAAACAAACAATCAGAACAAAATTACACTGAAAATTTCACACCTCTACTTTTTAACCAATAAGATACCTTCATTTTGACTAGTTACCATGGCAATTAAAAAAATTTCCGGAAATTTTTTCGAGGCGCCACGATATTTAAGTGAAAATTCTTTGACAGTTGAAAAGGTAAACATATGATCTACAACCATTAAATAATGCAAAATTTCTGAATTAACATTATTATTTATTATTCGCTATAAAGTTTCATTAAACAGAAAACACAAATTTGTTAAATTATTATGCATTAACAATTTATAATTCAAAAAACGTAGGATGTACAAACAGTAAGATTTAAATGTTGCTTGAATTCTAACCCATCATCTCTTCTTAATAGTGAATAGGAAGGTGACGAATTAATTAGATGTCTGTGTTTTAAGACATATATGTAATATTTTGAAACAATTTTGTTCAAATCTCTTTTACGCAAAAGGCCATATTTACTTGACATCTGCAGCAGACTTTCTTGGATTTTCGTAAACAAACCATTCGACTCTAACGCTTCCTGATCGCAATCTTCCATTAAATTCGTTAGATATATTAATCTTGGATGACATATTTGCGCTTGACTCAACTCTTTGCAGTATTTACATAAATTGTACTTTTCAAAGCATTCCATTTTTCTCAAATTGTTTAACGCAAATGCTTACAAGAAATGTTTTACATAAAAATATCTTTGTTTGCTGGTTTACTATACAGTAACTTAATGTAATTTACCAATATAAACCTCATCTGTCAAAAGCATGGCCGCCTATATCACGGCCACCTACTGCAACAAACCATGTTAATATTATATTTTTTAAATTAGAAGTGTTATGGATTACTTTAACAAAAAATACATTTCTACCACCTTTAGTAACCTAAAATTATGAAAGGGCGATAGACTGAACTAATACCCATCTGAGTTTTAGCATTTGGTGTAACTAAAGTTGGTAATTTTTTTTTATTTAACGAAATATGGTGGATCTACCTATATGATTTTTTTAGAATTTATTTCATGTTGAACTAATATCTTCATTGGCAAATCTCTAATGATATCGACTAATAAGCAAAATAATAACGAAATAAATTTAATTATTATAGGTTTTATTAATATTAAAAACACAATTATTATAAATGTTTGTGGGCTGGCTTGAATTGGTGGGTTGAATCTGGGTACTTTCTGTTTTATTTTGCATTGTGCTCTGATCATGATTAAACTTGCTAGTACTTGATGAAATTCTCCTCATGGATTCAATCATCTGATGATGATGTTCAACGTCCAATTGTAAGTAAGGTTTGATTGACTGACTATTACTGTGTCTAGTAATTTTAATGATCTGTTGTTCACCAACTCCTTCCTTGGCCAATTTCGAAACAGCTGTTGCTCTTGCAGAATGATTAGTTATTTTTACTTTTTTAGTGTCAATTCCTATATCAGAGGCTGTTGATTTAAACCATGAAGATACATATATATATATATATATATATATATATATATATATATATATATATATATATATATATATATATATATATATATATAGGCAAACTCCCAAAAAAAGTTGTCCAAAGATTGTCCTGTGCAAAAGGACGTTATTCATTTTTTTCAATTTATGTAGTGCATCACATAGCCGAAGTACATATCTTTCATTTGTAAAAATTGCATAATATTCTCTGTAGCTGTACGGCTGTAAAAAAATAAACTACATTCAAAAAAGCATTGCGCCTTATGGAAAACGCAAACTTTAAGTGCCTGTATCTCTTTTCGGCCTTCGCTAGAAATTAATTCATTTTGCCCATTTTTTACACTAGACATTCAGTTACTCGAAAACTAAGTCTCAAATAAAAAAATATATTCTTTATAAAATGAAGGCCTATGCTTTCTGACTACGACGGTACTTTTTAAAATATTTTTAGTGAAATAATAACTGAGTTATGAATTTAAAACTAACGCGGTTTCAAAATATAGAAAAATATTACATATTTTTTTGTCATTATAATTAATTTATGTAGCATTATATACAAAATTATTGTGCATTATTTGAAATAATCGAAAATTATGGCCCGACAAAAAGTTCTTCGATGCTAAATACCAACAATACGAAAATTTGTCATATTTTCGATGGGATGTTTATAGCACTGGGGAAACCATCTAATGCCAAAACATTTGGTGAATATTCAAAAATATTCTCATCTATTGTTTTTAGAAATGAATTCAATGCTGACAGAATTGATGTAGTTCTAGACAACTACCAAGAGCATTCCATTAAAAACATAACCAGAATAAAAAGAAGTTCTAGTTCGTCTATTGATAAAATAATTAATTCAGGAGATGTACTTCTGCCTCAACAATGGAATTTATTCATTAATTCAACTTCTAACAAGCAACAATTAACAAATTTTTTATCATTACCACTAAGTGAATTATCTAACACATAAACAATTCAATTTGCAACAGGTGGCGGATTTCTTGATGTTATGGAATACCGAAGCAATTTTAAGTTAGTGGATGATTTGTTAATATCAAATCACGAAGAAGCTGATACTAGACTTTTGCTTCATATTTTATCAGCAAAAAAAGCTGGGTACAATAAATGTATCATTGATTCCAAAGATACCGATGTTTTGGTACTTCTTGCCAACTTCAGGGAGAACCTGACACCCAATATTTGGGTAAAAGCTGGGAAGAAAGGACATGAACGATTTCTACCAGTCCACGATTTGGTAATGGATCAGGCGTTATTAAATAACTTACCAGCGTTTCACGCAATCACATTTTTTGCGAATTAAGTCGAATTCATATTTAAAGTTGTGTAGGAGCAAATGTTAATCATCCACTGCTTTTCTCATAGCCTACTTTTAGCTTCTACATAACTTTAATTCATTATTAATTCACAAAAAATTATTTCTATGCAATTTTAATTGAATGCTTCAAAATAAAATGCTAATTTATTGAAAAAATGGGAAGTTTCAAAAAAATAATTTTATATTCCTGAAATTTGGTATGGAGGTATAAAATTGCATTTTAAATAACTTTTTTTAGTGGAATATTTTCATATTTTGAAAAATAAAGGTACTTTATTAGTGGTGATTTTTACAACTTTGCTTATAAAACATCCTGTAGAAAACCAAATCAAGTCATTTTTGGTATACTTTAGTTTTACAACAAGTAGGACTCAATCCCCAATACCATTCCAAAATTCCAAAATTTTTGGTCCATTACACCTCTTGTTACATCTATCCTGGGACACACTGTATATTAGGGTGGTCCTTAAATTAAGGTAAAATTTTTTTTTCTTAATTTTCTTTGGGACACCCTGCCATTTTGATCTACTCTATTAAAAAGAATTACTGTAATTTTTTGGGATTTTTTAACTCAATTTTAGAGGTCGCTACCGCCCGTAAAGTTTCAAAATTAAAAAAAAAAAACTGGTTAAGAATTAATAATTAAATTCGGTTACAAAAGAAATTATGTTCATTAAACATGTAATTAATATGTACAACTGTACAGTAATTACAATGTTTTATATATAAAATAATATACATGAAAAAGTTGTTAATAAAATACAGTTGATTAGAGAATATTATTTAGGTATTATGTAAATACTTAAATCATTTATTTTCAATATATTTTTGGCTTTAAAATTGCTAAGAATCCTATCATGTAATTCAATACATCGTCAGTATTAGCTAGAAGAGTAGTTGTTTTGATTGATTCTCCAATAATGAGTGTTTTAAAGTATTTACCTAACTAGTATATTAGCGTGCTCAGATTAGGGTAACAATATACAGAAAGTAGGTATTTTCATAATAAATAAAAAAGTGTGTAAGTTGTGATTTGCATAATACCTAAATAATATTCTCTAATCATGATAAAAGCAGATAAATAAAAAATAATTAATTGTAAAAATACAGTTGAGTTGAGATGAAAGTGGAGGAAAATGTACTGTCCTATTTTATTAATTCAATTGATGATCAATGTCATTTTGATGTTCATTTAATTTATTTTGAAAAAAATTTTGCAAAAATTCTCGATTATCTTGAAAATTCAAGACTTGGTGGTCACCCCTAAAACATTATATAACAATCTGAAATTTTTATGGAAGTCTTTTTTTATATCATAGCACAAAATAAGAAGGTGCCCCGGGTAAATTTTAAAAGTTAATTTTTAAGGACCACCCTACTGTATATATGCTATCGATTTATCCACTTGTCAGGTTTTAGTATTTAAAGCCCTACAGGATGAACATTTTGAGTCTCCAAGCTCTCTACTAATAGAAGTCCTATTAGTTCGCCAATTTTTAATCACGTGTGCGGAAATAACCAGTCGGAGCAACATTACACTGATAATGTCCCTAGGGCAATTGTCACTTATGTTATCCAGTTTGACAGTTTAATAATTTATTTTGTGACAATGTCATAATTACGATTTGGCACTGCAAATAACGACTTAATAAGTATAATAATGGAGGGGAACACGCCATATAATACAATTAAAAGTAAAAAGTACATCTGGAATACATTTATGAACTTTGCCGCACCAGAAATTATAAATTAGATAAAAATAAATAAGACAAATTGCAAAAAAATTTCTATGCGAATGCCCCTCGAACGTTGATAAATAGCTCATAATTTTATCACAACTTCCTCAAGCACGTTGCTTTTAGATAATATCCCTCCGCCTAGCAACGTGCTTCCGGAAACTGTTATAAAATTAGATAACTCGAAGTATTCAGGATTGTATCACCCCACAACCTCTAAATCCTGTGTCTCCACAACCCCATAATCCGGGGCATCCTTTAATATCATGCTCCAGGGCAAGCAGGCTCTTGTCAATGCATCACCAGAGCATATTCACTTTCATAACTAGTACTAATCAGCTCAAATCTGAGCTTGTGCTCTTGAATAGGAAAATAGGCTGCTTGATAAATCTTAAACTGCATTTCTTGGATTCTCATATTGACTACTTCCCAGAAAATCTTGGTGATTTCAATAAAGAGCATGATGAAATATTCCACCAGGACCTCAAGTATGTGGGGGGTCGATACCAAGCAAGGTAGGTGGGATAAACAAATGACGAAACAAAAACGTAAAAAATTACCATTGTACAGATCTTTCGAGAATAAGAGAACTCGATATTACAAAAAAGGGAGTGAATTGTATACGCTATTCACGCACAGAAACTCAGATTTGAGTTGAGGAGTACTAGGTATGAAAAGTAAGTATTTCCTGGTAACGCATTGACAAAAGTCTGCTTGCCCCGGAGCATGACGTTAAAGGATTCTCCGGGTTATGGGGTTATGGAGGTTTAGAGGTTATTAGATTATAAAAACCACTAGTTATATATGGTTTTTCAAGTCAGATGTGTAAAATTTACGTTAGCACATATTTAAAAGAATATAACGCTTAAAGAGTGGCGGCTGAAAGAAGAAACATTGGAGGTCGCCATCTTGACGCTTACATGCGCAATCGTTAAATCGTTCTAGCTGTGAGGGTAACCCAACCTCTAATATACAATATATTTTGGAGCAAAGAAAATGGGAATAAATATTTCTTAGATAAACATATGCCAAAACGAAATTCTCCTTGTAATACGACAGAATAATACATTACCTTCTATTTCTTAAATTCAAATGTATTAACTAAATTATCACATTATATATATATATATATATATATATATATATATATATATATATATATATATATATATATATATATATATATATATATATATATATATATATATATATATATATATATATATATATATATATATATATATATATATATATATATATATATATATATATATATATATATATATATATATACTTTGGAACAAGAAAAAAGAGATATATACATGTTTAAATTAAAATAATGCATGTAATGAGGCACTAAATTACTAAGATCTAAAATAACAACATTTAATTGTACAAATATCCCCATTCTTGAAAATGGGGATGATTTAAATCATCGCTTAAAGTCAATAGGGCCTCCGAAACTCTCTATAACTTAACGTGTGGGCTGCAAAATTAACCTGAAACAATAATAATTAGTTAGAAATCACAATATAACAACAAAACTAAGTTGCTCACCTTTCTTGTCTGTTTTCTCCACACCATATATTTTTCTCAAGCTTGCTGGCCAACAACAAAGTTATTTTCTCCTGAACTTCACGTAGTTTTGCTGAAAAATATTGATATGATAAAATGACATATTTTCAAGGTTAAAACACAGAAGACCTATATGCTTTTTGTCCCTGTTGGGATGACTCAGTATATTTTGACATGTTTTATTTTTCTTTTTTCTTTTTACATTGACTAAAGTAAAGGCTAACTTCATTTTGAAATACAGAAAGGGCATCGGTTATATTGTGGTCATGCATCTTTGTAAATAACTCGTTTATTTTTAATTTTTCCAAAAAACTCTATTTCAGATTTTTTGTCCGAAAAGGTCCGTGCCTTATACTGGTTATAGAGATTGATCGACGGAATACTTAATTTTCGATTTTTATTAGGAAACTGTTCGGTATTTGTAGAATTTATCAAAAAAATGAACTTTTCCAGGATTTGTAGATTCGCTTTTGTTTTGTCAAATTTCTCACAAACATCACCTCATAGACTTAATCTAGCCCTACAATCACCATTTTTGAAAATCAAAATCAGACCTTCGTTTCGGAAGTTTCTTTGGAAAATCATACTCGGCCTTGGAAAAAATACTTGCGGTCAACGGATTCGGGTCGCCAGTAATAGGCTTAATTTGTGGCCGTGTACCTTCGATCCCACCAAGTCTCATCGAAATCGATCAATATCCTGGATAGTTATCGTGCTTCCTAGCCCGATTTCGAGAAAACCAGTTTTTTGTAAAAAAAAATTCAATTTCCATTTGTTTTTCGACATTGTCTCCGGTATATTTATCTGTAGATCGTTGCCAGCGGTAACTGCCCGTTACCGAGTTATACAATTTTTTTTCCCGAAAAACTTGAAACGTCTATATCGGGTACTTCCGGTTCCGAACGGAGCCGAGCTTCCAGCGTTAAGGTTTTCTAAAGGCCTACTATTAACCACCCAAGTTTTATCGAAATCGGAATACGGATTAGGGGGGCTGAGCGTAACAGACAGACAGACCGACAGACCGACAGACCGACAGACCGACGGACGGAATTTTCTAAATTCACTCTCGAGTCGATAGATATGACTTTCATTTCGATCCGACGTTTTTTTCGGATTTCGATGGTCCACTGGAAAAATGCAAAACCTATACTACATTTTTTTTAAAATAATCAGTTTTTATTATAAAAAAATTCCTGTGCCTGCCTAAATTTTGTGGTTATAGAAGCTTGCACACCCCGATTAAAATCGTTATAAGGTTATTGAGTTGTAGAGTTATGGGGTTACAGTAACATGAAGTTATGAGATGAAAGTCAAAAGGCTGACTTTTTACGGTTATTTTTTGAGGTTAGGGATGAAAAACGAGACAATCCGACAATTTTGACTTCCGATTCAGATTCAACGGGTCAAAATACATAAAGATACACTGATCTGGTTTGCTGAATGGACCGCAATTTTTTGTGGGCCTGTGTTATTTGTTTTAATAATTAAGTGTGTATGAATAAGGGTGCAAGATAAACAAGTGGACTTTGCAGTTTTTAGCATACGGTATGGTTAACATGTAGGCCGTATTTCAATGTTAAAACACTCATCGATTCCTGTAAATTAAGAAATTAAAGTGTAAAAATATGATTTCTTCAAAGGAATGTAAAAAGGCGATAACTTCAATATGCTATCTCGATGTGTTGACATTTCCGATGAAAAAATTAATCTTCGCGACATTTATAAAAACCTCTTTATCTAATACCGTTTTCTCATTTTTCAGGAACATCATGGCATTGTTCACGGGAATACTACTATTTGACGTCTTAGGGATAATCACAGCATTCCTAGCAATAAGTATAGCCTACTACAAATGGGTCTTTCAATACTGGAAAAGAAGAAACGTTCCTTATTTTGAGCCGTCCATACCGTTTGGTAACCTCCCTAATCCTTTGAAACATGCACCTTTTCTTGGTGCAAAATATCCAGCTCTTTACAACGAAGCAAAATCAAAAGGTTTGCGTGTTTTATTTTTTAAGTGTTTAAGTAAAAATAATTATTATTACAATGACAATGTCAATAACAAAGGCAGTAACGGTGACAGATACTGACAAATACAATGACAACTTGGACTAGAAAAGGTTTTTTTCTGAAATCGATCGGCAATGTCTACATTTTCGGCGCGATTTCAGATCGAAAAATACACAATTCCAGTATTTTAGTCCGTTGCTAAGAAACTACCAGAAAACAGACTGGAAAATATCGGAAACCGTACGAAAATGTTACTTTCCCGGCCTAGGCCGGGAAAGTAATATTCCCGTATGGGTTTTTATGTATATTTTAGACAGTAAATAAATATATGCAGACAAAAGAACTCACATTAAAATTGCATTTATTAGTAAGTAATTAGATTGTAATGCAGAAATGTTATGCATTAATACAAATTCCTTAATTTATAATAATATTGATTGTGATTTCAGAAAAAATAGTATGTGTACTTTGGTGTGAAAGCACATTCCCGGACTTCGATGCTTGTTGGGCTCGGCTAGCACCTCGGCCAACAATTTGCATCATCGTCCAGGAATGTATTGCTTTCACACCTAAATACACAATATACTATAAATCGATTTAAAAAAACTAAAAGTAGCGTAGTTGGGCAGCTCAAAAACATGTCTAGCAATTTTTTGAAAAAGGGACAGTGTCTATCTTTCATAGTATGTGCAAAGGAACCGTGCAAGGTGTGGCATGACGTTCAAAAATCTCGAAAATATAGAGGGTGTTCCATTTACAAATCTTGACGAAATCAGTTTAAAAGACGCCATTTTATTTTAGGTATTTCCAGAACTATGAAAAATTGAAAGTAGGCAGAAAAAACTTGATCAACGTGATCATTTAAAACAGTTTAGTGAACACAGCACATTCTTATTTCAATCCGCTTAAAAGATACAAGGTATTAAAATATGGGAAAATATAATGGGGGTATATTGAGGTTTGGCGCCAATACCACGAAAGACTTTTTGAAAGAGACCATTGAGAGGCAGAAGATGACTGGCAACAGAGCTACGAACATGAACCTTCGATACTTAAATCATAAGTGGAAGCAGCTGTACAAAAATTAAAAACTTACAAAGCAGCTGGGGTCGATAACATCACTGCCGAGGCGCTTAAGTTAGTTGGTGAGGATGGAGTGAGAATCCTTCGTAGACTATGCCAAGGAATATGGGAAACAGGAGGCTGACCCAATGACTGGAGAACCTCAGTTTTTGTGCCACTACATAAAATGGGAGCCATAACTACAGATTGCTGTCACTAATATCGCATGTCAGTAAAATAGTGCTGTTATTCTGTCATCCGGACTTCAAAATTATACCGGGTGACACAGGAGATATGTAACACCCCGTAGCATGTTTATTTAAAAAGATATTATTTTGAAATTTGGTAGACTTATATAATACGTGATTGTCCTTTTTTTAGTATAAACAAGAAATTTTTTCCACTTCCGGTTTCAGCGGAAGTGACATCTACTCTGTTATCGCATGTTAGTAAAATAGTGCTGTTATTCTGTCATCCGGACTTCGAAATTATAGCAGGTGACACAGGAGATATGTAACACCTTGTAGAATGTTTATTTAAATAGATATTATTTTGAAATTTGGTAGACTTATATAATACGTGATTGTCCTTTGTTTTTAGTATAAACAAGAAATTTTTTCCACTTCCGGTTTCACCGGAAGTGACATCTACTTTGTTATTTTAAATGTCACCCTTATATATTTTTTCCTATCGGATTCTCCTTAAATTTCTCTGTTCAACTATGTATAGCAAGAAGGCATTCGTTTTTAAAATGGCTGCTGAAAACCATTTTACTTCCACATCCAGTGGAAGTATAGTAACGACAAAAAAATTTTTAAAAAGTTTTATTGTTCAAATAGGCTTAAAATGTCATGAATCTGTCTGTCTGTCTGTCTGTCGGTCTGTCTGTAACTTTTTTTGTGCGCACGTTTACTCTGGAACCGAAGATATTGACTTGAAATTTGGTGCACATATGTACTTTAACGAGATCTGGAACTAGATTATATTTTCATTTTTTTCCGTCGAAGGTTGGGGGTAAATTGGGGTAAATTTGGGGTAAATGGGTAAATCAAGCAGGTAAGAGTCCATAAAATTGGTATTTAGTATACAAAAGAGAAGCTAAGGTCTCAAAAAAATTTTTGGCATTAGCCACCTCCATTACCACCCCACCCCCTTATTAAAGGGGATGAAAAAAAATTGTGATTTAGTGTGTGTACAAGAACCAAAAGCTTCAAAATATTTTTTTACTTCATCCATCCCCACTACCAACCCTCTACCACCACCCCCACCCACACTACCGATGTAGCATATCGATTTATAGGTTTTTGGGGTAGACGATCTCAAATATTATGTTGTTAAAGTTACCTTGAGTAGTATGGATACGCAGTGGCTTTCCCCGACTACTATGGATGCGCAGTAGGTTTCCCCGAGTATTTTGGATGCGCAGTGGCTTTCCTCGAATACTTTGGATGCGCAGTGACTTTTTTCGAGTATTATAGATCGCAGTAGGTTACCTCAAGTAGTATGGATGCGCAGTGGGTTACTTTAAGTAGTATGGATGCGCAGTGGCTTTACTGGTGTACAATGGATGCGCAGCAGGTTACCACGAGTAGTATGGATGCGCAGTGGCTTTTCTCGAGTGCTATAGATGCGCAGTAGGTTACCTCAAGTGATATGGATGCGCAGTGGGTTTCCTCGAGTAAAAGGGATGCGAGTGGATTACTTCAAGAAGTATGAATGCGCAGTGACTTTACTCGAGTAAATTGGATGCACAGTGGGTCACCTTGAATAGTATGGATGGTAGTAGGTTTCCTCGAAGAAAGCGCTTGTAGTAGAGGCTTTACTTCCTTCGTGTAATTTTCGGCACACAACGATTTTTTATATCTTTGTCTTGCCATTTTGTGCGTATTAGTTCGACATTCAGTTGAAGTATATTAACGCAAAAAAATTCTTTGGAAATTTTCATCGTTTAAATATGCTTAGAATATCAGGAAACGTCAATATTTTAAGTCTGAGCAAAATAAATTTGTCTGTTGCGTCGGTCTGTCTGTTAGTCTTGTATCGTTTTGGTGCTCACGATTACTCTGGAACCGTTTAAAATATTCACATAAAATATGGCACACATATGTTTTTTTACGAGATCTGGAACTAGATTATATTTTGATCTTATTCCGTTGCAGAGTTGAATGGTAAATTGAGGTAAATGGAGGTAAATAGGTAAGTCAAGCAAGTAGAGTCCATGAAATTGGTATTTAGTAAATATAAGAGGAGTTAAGGACTCAAAAAAAACGGCATTAGCCATCCTCACCCTATTATTAAAGGTGGTGAAAGAATAGTGTGATTTAGCGTGTGTACAAGAGCCAAAGTCATCAAGAATTTTTTTCACTTCATTCACCCTCACCTCTGTTACAGATTACCACGATTTCGGTAAGGCATATTGAAGACCTGGGTAAATCAGGAAACCGCTTGCCGCATTTTGAACAAATATAAATTCAAATCTTACAAGTATCAAATACATCAGTACTTATTCCAAAATGACTACCAAAGAAAACTATTGCAATTGATTTTTGGACAGACACAATTTGGACAATAATTTTCATCAACGTGTTCTACATTTCGACGAGTCTAGGTTCACTAATTTGGGTTTATTCAATCGCAACAACACCACGTTATTGGACTCATGAAAATCCAAGATGCATGAGGGAAAGTGCATATCAGGAACGATTTGGTTTTAACGTCTGGTTGGGAGTACTTCCTACAAGAATTGTTGGACCAATAATTTTTGACGGACCATTAACTGGGGAAAAGTATATACAATTTTTGCAAACCCACGTTGAAAATTATTTGGACTAACTGCCTTTTAGTGTTGGCCCAATAATTTGTCAACAAGATAAAGCTCCACCACATAGTAGAAGAATTACTGTGAATTACTTGAATGGAAGGTTTGGAGAAAATTGGATGGGGTCAAATGAGCCAATTAGATGACCCCCGACGTCACCGGACCTTACGTCACTTGATTTTTTTCATCTTAAGGAAATAATTCAAGGGAATAATTTATAAAACTCCACTACAAAATAGGAAAGACTTGGAAATGAGAGTTAGGTTAGCGATAAATGAGAATACTGAATTGCAGTTAGAAAATGTGCTTAGAGGTACTGTTACAATTCGACACTGCGGGGAAAACAATTGCCAACATTTTGAGCTTCTTCGTTAACAATTTTAATTAAAGGCAAGCAAAATCAGATATAACAATAAATTGTATTGGGTAAAAGTGAAAGATGAATAAATATTTAAAAAATGGATCAAATTTAAAATTAGTGTTTCTATCTTAGTTTTAATGATTTCGGGGATTTAGTTTAGAATTTTTTCTTTAGTATAAAAATTCTACAAAATCTCTTCAGCTACTGATTAGAACAAAACTAATATGAAACACAAAATTGTGTACCAGAGCTCTCTGATATCCCAGCCCACTAAGCATTAATTACCGGCACATTTCATACCAGTCATCTTGACTTTATGCAATAAAATGGTTTTCAGCAGCCATTTCAAAAGCGAATGACATCTTGCTATATATAGTTGAAAAGAGAAATTTAAGGAGAATCAGATAGGAAAAAAATATATATGGTGCTACTCAAAATAACAAAGTAGATGTCACTTCCGGTAAAACCGTTTTCTTGTACTAAAAAAAGGACAATCACGCATTTATAAGTCTAATTTCAAAATAGTATCTTTTTAAACTAACAGACGGAACCAAAATATCTAACTTGAGATTTGCAGATGAGACCACATTAGTTGCAGCAAATTATGATGACTTATACACCTATTGGACAGGCTTGAGACAGCAAGCCCCAACTATGGCCTTAGTGTAAACTACAACAAAACAAAAATTATGATTGTATACCGAGCAAACGATAACCACCCAGACATAGATGACTGTGAGTTAGTAAACAAGATGGTATACCTTGAAGCCCTTATAGTCAATACTGTCGACTGCGAATATGAGATTCGGCGAAGAATACAGATGGCAAGTTGCCGATCTTGTTGACAAAATTTGACGAGACAGAAATATCACGAGGCGTGCAAAGATCAGAATTACTAACGCCATACTTTCCTTGTTAAGCAGAGAAAAGAAGCGCAGGATATTTTTGAGTGTTTTTATTAATACTCAAAACTGACTGAATATTTCATAAGCAATTACTAAATATTATTAGTTATCCTTAAAGGCATAACACAAAATAAGTGTGGGTTTACATATTCAACATTCCTCCACATTTCTTTACGCCTCTGAAATATGGACCATTAGAGAAGCAGACAGATGGTGCATAATATCAGTGCCGTGCCATCAATTCTCTATTTAAATATTAATGGTAGTAGGCAGTGCGACGCCCATCCAGTTGTAAAAATAGGATCGTTACCTATCGTAACGAGCACGCGGTAACGACATCGATCTCTGCGCATTCTATGACAATGTTATCTTCTCTAAGTAATATCACTCTATCGTAGGGGTATAGATATAAGGCAATGGGGCGCCTAAATATTGTCGTATGTTCCGCCACTGATGCTTACTGCTCGGTGTCAATTGGTCACATTGTCGGCGGTAGTATTATAGTCCCTATAAATATACCTTGCCTAGTCTAAGAATGATAATGATAATGTTAATAATAATGTTAACAATAATAATCATGTTTTTTTACAGGTTATAAGTATCTGGGAGTATACTCCATGCTGAGACCCTTATTCATGGTTTTGGATTTGGACTTAGCCAAACATATTATGGTTAAAGATTTCAACAGTTTCACGGACAGAGGATTTTACCATAACGAGAAGACTGATCCCATAAGTAAGTGTAGGAAATATTTCGAATTTATATGAACTATATATATGTTATATTAGATTTAAGACTATTGCATAAAGCATTATTATTATAAGTTCGTAATCAGTTAATTCACACAGTAATTTAATACCTTCACTGATAAATTTAATACTTCATTTCATATCTTTATTTTATCATTGTAATTCAATACTTTCGTCTGCTAGAATCACGTTTGGATTTAACTTACTTTGTGAAACGCTAAATAAGGTAGATAAATAGATGCAAATTTAGCATAAATGTTTAAAGTTATAAATACGACTGAACAGCTACCGCCATTCAGTCAACATAGAATTGTTACTCGCTACACTTCATAAATGAGCTAAGACTCATATTTTAAATATTTCATTTATACAAGTTATTTTAACTTCTTTATTTGGAGCGTATGTGCTCTAGTGTTTTTACGTTAAGTATTAAGTGAAACTAATGTGCAAGTGTCATAATAATAATAATTGTAACTTTAATTAATAAAATTGTTTTTAAAAAGTCAGTTTGGTAAATCCAAATACAACATATATATATATATATATATATATATATATATATATATATATATATATATATATATATATATATATATATATATATATATATATATATATATATATTTAATTATGCAGGCGCGCATCTCTTTGCAATTGCATGCAATATATATATATATATATATATATATATATATATATATATATATATATATATATATATATATATATATATATATATATATATATATATATATATATATATATATATATATATATATTTAATTATGCAGGCGCGCATCTCTTTGCAATTGGTGGTCAGAAATGGAGAAATTTAAGAACTAAATTTAGTCCAATTTTTACATCGGGGAAATTAAGGGCAATGTTTCAGACTTTGGTGGATTCTGGAAAAATACTTGAGAAGTATGTGGACGAACGTAGAAAGACTAGAGAAGCCGTTGACGTTAAAGATGTTTTAGGTAAGAAATGTTAGGTATAGTTGGGGATCTATGTTCTAGAAATCGATAGGGGGGGGGGGGGGGGGGGGGCAACTAAAGGGTATACAAAAACGAAAACCAGATTTTTATCTAATAATTCCTGCCGGGTTTGAATTTCGAGTTAAAAAATTCATTTGGAATTGCAAAATTGGAGAAAAAAGCATTTATTTGCAAAAATTACAAGACATGAAAATAATTATTCTATTATTTCTCACTCAATATTCCGCATGTTATTAAAGATATAGATTAAATTTTAACAAGGCATTCTTTCAACCTTTTCCTTATAACGAAAAGTTCTCTTCGCAGAAGAAATATTTTTCAAAAAATATAAAAACCCGAACATGTCGAACAAAAGTCCATAAGGTCGGCAAGTAACATTAATAATAATAACATAAATCTATTAAAATTATATCCATAACTAAATTAAGTAATTTCTAATATATAATTATATGCGCATACATTTGAATAAACATGAATTTTTTTTCGTTCTCTCTTTTTCCCCTCTTTTTTTTCTCTTTTCTCTCTCTTCTTTTCTGTATGTTTTTATGTACTGTCGTGCGCAAAAAAAATGGGACAAGCCTTATAACGCATTTTTGCTAAAATCTAGTTGTGTACTAACTGTAATTTTTGTGACATTGTCAGTTATTTGTAAAAATTCATTGCAAGTGTGCAAAAACTAATATGCCCCATATAAGCGATTTAGTTAAAGCTGGAGTTATTAATAAAGCAGAGGATAGATGGTCAATGAGACAAATTGCACTGCGTTATAATATTAACAAAAATTCGGTGTGTAACATTTTAGAAAAGTGGAGAATAAACGGTACGATTAGTAGAAATCCTGGATCATGGCGATGAAGGATATCAACTCAACAACAAGGTTTGCAATTGGTAAATCCATTTTACTCAATTATTCAGGCTGCTGAAGAAACGAATTTTCCTGGATCGAGTAGTACTGGTCGCCATTGAGTAAGAGAATCGATGCTACGCTGTCATTCAGCAGCACAGAAGTACTTACTTAAAACTGAGCATAAAGAAGCTCGACTAGGATTTGCGCTTGAATTTTTAGTGCATGATGTAAATTTTTGGAACAATGTAGTTTTTAGACGAAAAAACTTTACAGTCAACCCAGCGGTCGAATTCGTGTTTACCGACCTCCGAATAGTGAATAGTGAAACGTATATTAGGATTTTAGACAATATTATGCTCCCTTCTGTGTCACAATTATTTCCTAATAATGAATTCATATTTCAACAAGATAATTGTTCCGTTCACACTGCGCATACCGTAACTAACTGGTTTCAAGATAACAACATTAATGTTTTTAACTGGCCCAGTCATAATCCAGATCTTATATGGAAGACGTATGGGGACTACTCGTAAGAAGTATCCAAAAACTAAATGTGAGACCACGGAATGCCCAAGAATTACTGGAAATAAAAATATTATTACTGATGATTATTGTATAAGGTTATTTAATTCTATGCCAAACAGACTTATAGAAGATATAAATAGAAATGGTGCAAGATAGTTCAATAACGGGGTACTTTATAGTTACATTAAACGAGGTAGTAGCTTTTTAATCTTGTATGTATTGTAGAGAGTATGTAGAATCCAAGTTTTAGACCTCCAAACCCTTTGAAATTTTTGTGTGAAAGAAAAAACCACGAATTTTTGGCACTTTTTTCAGTTTGTGGCCTATAACTTAAAAACAATGCATCCAATCGAAAAGTCATCTATTAACAAAATTAAAGAGCTTCGAATGAGTACCCAACATGTTGAATTTTTTTGCTTAATATTGATCGAAATTGCAAATTACATGCTCTACAACTTTCATTCTATGGATTTTTTCATTTAGATTAGCCGTTTCAGAGCTGAAGATGTTTAAAAAGTTACCCAGTGTGAATTTTTTACAAGTTGGTAAAAATTGTTCTCATTCGACTGCCAATTACGCCCATACCTCTTAGTGAAATTTTAACTTTGAGGTATTCATTCGAAGCGAAATTTAATGCTCTTTAATTTTGATAATAAATGACTTTTCGATTGAATGCAATGTTTTTGAGTTATAGGCCACAAACTGAAAAAAGTGACAAAAATTCGTGGTTTTTTCGTTCACACAATTTGCCAAGGGTTTGGAAGTCTAAAACTTGGATTCTACATACTCTCTACAATACATACAAGATAAAAAAAAATGTACTACCCGTTTAATGTAACTATCACCCCCTTTTGATGAAGCCATTCCTGAACTAATAAGGAAATAATAATAGTTAGTTTCTTGTTAAGTTAGATATTCTTTGTCCCCTGATCCAGGGTTTACATTTATTGTGCCGTTTACTCTCCACTTTTTTAAAATGTTAAACACCGAATTTTTGTTAATGTTATAACGCAGTGCAACTTGTCTCATTGACCATCCATCATTTGCTATAGTAATAACTAAAGCATTACAATAAAAAAAAATAAAATAAAAGTGCTAACTGTTTTATTTCGGCTGCTCATTACATGTTCAAATAGAGACAGATTTACATTAGAAAAAAATAGTTGTCCTATTTTTCCTTGCTCACGACAGTATCTACTTTATTTAACTTTGTTTCTAGCATGTTTTGCCACTGACATCATTAGCTCAGTGGCTTTTGGACTGGAGATCAACAGCTTCAAAAATCCCGACACACCTTTAAGAAAAGTGTCGAAGAAATTTCTTTCCCCAGACGCTATCACTTCATTACTGTTTCTATTCGGTAATAGTTTCCCTAATATTGCAAAATCGCTCGGAGTACGAGTGGTGTTGAAAGAAACCAGTGATTTATTCAGAAAGCTAGTAGAGGACACCGTCACCTACAGAGAGAAGACCAATTCTAGCAGGAAGGATTTCTTACAGCTACTTATTGATATGAAAAACAACAAGGAGCTACAACAAAATGGAATTGAAGGTAGGTAATGATGTACCTACCATAATACTAAATGCAAAAATATATAAACTAAAATGAAATTATTAGAGATTATTATATAATTAAAACAGCTGCTTAAGGAGTCGCTAATTCCACATCCAGACTTCCTATTCAAGTCCCCCACTCCCATCCCTATTCCATTATTAAAGGGGGTGGTAGTGGGGGTGGATAATGCCAAAAAATGAGGCTTTTGGTTCCAGTACACGCACTAATTAATAATTTTATTTTTGCACCCCCTTTAATAATAGGATGGGGATGACAATGGTGGTGGCTGATGCCGTAAATAATTTTAGACTTTGGCTTCTTGCACAATAAATCCCAATTTTATGAACTCTTGCTTGCTTTACCTATTTATCCCTCAATAAGATTAAAATATAACCCGGTTCCGTATCTCATTGTAAAACATGGCGTAACAAATTTTAAGTCAATATCTTAAACCGTTCCAGAGTAATCATGCGCCCCTTAAAAAAGTTACAGACAGACAGATTTCCTTCTTCGCAATTTTAAAATCTTGACGCTTCGATACAATTAAATCAAATTCGGTACGACTGTTCGATACATCGGTATCACTATTTTTAAAATGAGCCATTTTCGGTACTTTTTATTGAAATTTGGCGCGTTTTTCATGTAACGGTTCATTTTTGACCTTACTAGTTTATATTACCAAATTTATTACATTTTTAAATATTTTAACGCCGACCCTGTGCTCACGAAATCAATGTAAAATACATATTTAGTTTGACATATCTAGAGTTGACAAGTCGTGTGCTTTCGTAATGTGTTGTGCTTTCGTAATGTGTTGTGCCTCAATCCCATCTTTCTGTGTGGAAGTATAAAAACAGTTGTAAAGAAACTTTTGTCTGAGGTGAATTATCCTTGAGGTCGCTTTGGCGATCTCAGTTCAAGAGATTTAGAGTTTATAAAAATGTAGGGAGGATTTGACTCTCTAAAATCAATGCCGTTAGAACTTGTTTACGTAGTTATAAAATAGTGAGGAATAGTTTTCGACGACTAAATATGTTATTTTGGTCACTGTGTTTAGTTAACTAAATAATGTTATAATTTGACTTCATGGCTGATGAAAACCTGATACCATACTATAGAATTTGCTTCTGTACACATCATAAGTGAATACGTCTAGTTTCCTGCATTTACTGTAAGTAAATAAACATTTATCCTATTCCCTTGTGGCCAACAGCTAATTCCAGTTTATAGGGGCTATATTTCCTTGATTTCCTTCACACATTATGGCATTCTTTCATTTTATGTGTAATGCAATTTTATTTAATTCCACTTGCTTGTGGAGCTGTGACAACTTTATATACCTGCTCTCTGTTTAAACGGTAAATACATTTCATTCGTGAGTGTGTCATGTTCTCTTCCATGAAGAACTTATGTAGCTATTTTCTTGTTTAACACATGTAAAGTATTGAAAAGCATATGAAAAACACAGGTTAGCCCTTAAAAGGGCCATAGCTCCATAACAAAGGGTTTTTGGGGTTGCTGCCATTTGAACATTTAATCAGCATCAAGTCAGCTACCAAAATCCAAAGTTTCAAAAAAATTTAACCGAAAGCAAAAATCAATGTACTTGTATGTCTCCATATGAAATGCATAGTTTTAACAGAATAGAGCATAATGTACACTTTTTTCTGTACTATCAATGAAATAAAATCTAAATGAAATAATTTATAGTAAGTAATTAAGTAGGTATATTAGATTTGTATATATATTCCATGTCAATTTACATCTTACTGTATGTGCCTATCCCGTAATTGGAATGTAAATTCTGTTGGGTTTGTAAAATAAAATAAAAACAAGCAAGTGAAAGTTCATAAAATTGATTTAGTGTATGTATGAGAAACCAAGATTCCAACATTTGTTTGGCATCTGTCACCTCCATAACCTCATTATCACCCGCACCCTATTATTACGTGTTTACACTCCTTAATAGACACCCTGTACTGTAGGTTCAGAAATTATAATACTACTTTATTAACTTACCTGCTAATTGCAACAAATAATACAATCACTTCACTAATATCGCACTGAGTACCTACTATAATTCAATAATTTAGTCACATTATCACTTTACTTCTTCTTGATCTGTTCTCACTCACTATACGATCTAAACTGTCCTGTGCGACCAATCGCCTTCTATTTATACAGCTAAGTAATTGGCCCTGGAATTTTCTAAATGGATCTAGTAGATGTCAATAGCTTCTGGATTGCTTCTAGACACCGACGCTGCGCGCGCCATCTCTTGAACGATTGTCGAACTAACTAACTAATTTAGTTTTCTGTTACTTATATACGTAACTTAGAGGAAATTCTTGTATATATAGGAGTATAAAGCTGTAACATTATTATCAAAATAAAATTGTGATTTAATGTGTGTACAAGAACCAAGCACCTCAATTATTTTTACAATGGGGTGGAAGTGGTACTGGGAGACATGGCTAAGGAAGACACTCGGCTATGAAATCTAGATATGGGAGCAGTGATTCCTTAGGCAGCGGTTTTCAAACGTGTCTGTTTACAGGTGATGGAAAGTACTTAACAATGGACGAAATTTCGGCGCAATGTTTCGTTTTCTTCCTTGGTGGATTTGAGACGAGTTCCGCTACAATGTCTTTCGCTCTGTTCGAGCTGGCGACTCATCCCGAAATTCAAGAAAAACTGAGAAATGAAATTCACACTGTTTTAGCACAACACGATAACCAAATCACATACGATTCATTGAGTGAAATGAAATATTTGACACAAGTTATAGATGGTAAGTATTATTATCCCTATCATAAAAAATTTAACCATAAAAACCGTGTCAGCGATGTGTGTACTATATGACTTTAAATAGTCGAGCTTTGTAAAACATTTACTTCTGAACAATCTTTATTATCTTGCATAGATGGCACCGTTAGTGCCTAGTGGTCACACTCCACAGGAAAGTTATGAAGTGTTTTTATTTTCGTTCTTTCTTTATCGTGTGGAACTGAGGAGCCTGGGAAGGCGAAACGCGTCTACCACTGTTGAGAAATGAATGGCTATGCAGTGGGCTTCAACTAGCTTTTCTGACATTTGTAATTATATGGTTTACTGCACTTAAAGGTGTAGAGTATAAACCAGACTGAAAAAGTCAGAACAAGTCTAGTGCGTCATCTGTGGTACGCTAGATTAACTAATATAATTAAGAGTATTAGGTAAAAAATGTTTTACTAACAAACACTTTAAAATGCAAATTATTGTAGAATTTATCACTTTAAACTACATTAACTATTTATAGTAATTTACGTTATAAGCGACTTATTACAGTACGAATTGTTTTACGGACCAAACAGCGCAGGAGCCGAGTGCGGAATATAAACGAGTACTGTAATGAGACCTACCGGACGTGTTTTATTACTGGCTTTATAATCCTTCTTAAAATGAATAAAAGTAATTGAAATTATTTAAGTTTAAAAAATATAAGTTCCTTAACCTTAACGATGCTATAGCCATTGTTTTCCATACCTAATTATGATTGTCTTTAGCTTGTCACTGTCAAGTAAATAAAACCATAATTTTTGCATTGTTTTTTATTATGGAGTTTCGGAGGAGATTTAAAATAAATCTGTGGAAGCAACGGGAAAATTAATCCCGAAAAAATCATCAGATAGATATCAAAAAGAATACGAATTGTTTTGTCAATGGAAACAAATAATATAGTGTTGCTAGGTAACATATTACGGTATCAGATACTGTAATGTTTGATTTACCGGCCGCAAATGAGTCCGGGACAGTGGCGGCTGGTGAAATTTCGATATTTTTTTTCTCGTCTGTGGCCCGAACGAAATATTTTTGAAATAACATCTAGAGAAGCACTTCTCTAATGACCCCTAAAAAATTTTGAAAAAGCAGTTTGCGAAAAATTTTTTCAAAATTCGGTAGCCTCCCCTGGGTTTAGGAACTCCTCTTTTATTTAATTTTTTTTTGTTATATACATTTGACTTTTCATAAAAATACAACAATACGTTTTGGAATTTACGAAAATATTTTCATTATTAACTGAAATACAATGAACTGAAATTTTGTAATTTACAATTTAACAAATTACAATATTTCAAGATGAATGTAAATAGTAGGCAGCACTATGCATCTAGCGGCAGAACTCCAAGTTAACATAGCTAGGTAATAAGAAGGAGTGGAAAAGGGTAGAAGGGTGTCTGAATGTAAGTCAGATCTTTCGACTGAGGTCTTTTACCGCGCTGAAAGATATAAATATTTTTTTAGAGAAATGTAGTTGTTAAATGTATACGAGCGCTTTTCACCCTCATAGAGGGTAACGAAGGGTAGAAGGGTGTGTTCTTGGAACTCGTGTCCCTTGAAAATTTTGATATACTCGATTAGTAGAACTACATGTCAAAAATTGGAGAAATTTGACGGATACGGGATTTCCATTTGTGCTGTCCGGGGTCCTTTAAAAATAAAGTAATTATTCTTAATAATTTGTTTCTTTCTTTACAAAACAGAGACCTTAAGAAAATACCCGCCGGTGCCATTTATAACGAGATTAGCCACTGCCGACTATAAACTACCAGGAGAAGATGTTCTTATAGAAAAGGGCACCCAAGTAGTGATCCCAGTAGAGGCATACCACTACGATGAAGAATATTATCCGAATCCGAAAAAGTTTGATCCAGACCGATTTAATGACGAAAACAAAAAGGGGAGACCACAGTATGCGCATATACCTTTTGGAGGTGGTCCAAGGGTCTGCATAGGTAATTATGATAATAGACTAGTCAATCTAGGGAGGTAAACAAAAAAAGGCTGCCTAAGGAATCACTACTTCCACCTAACTATGTGATTTTCCTAACACTCGTGTCATTATTCATGATCTTTTCTGTAGAATCACTATTTTTGACCATTTTTAATTAAAAGTAAGTCAGGTTTTCTTCCTAGCAATAGTAACTACTACATTTCTGATATTATTTTCCTCTGCCATTTCTTAATTAGTAATTTTTCGAGTGGCCGTATACATTTCACTAAAAGTATGTCAGATTTCTTCCTCGGTAATTGTGTACAGTCCAAATATTATATCCACCATAATTATGCTTCATAGTGACCACCTTGTATATTTTTCATATTTTTCTTCCCTGACGGTTGTGTTAACTACGTAATATGATATATTTAGTTCACTCAAATTAGAAAAAAAAGCCGTTTTAGAGAAAAATTTTGAACAGCAGTTTCTCTGGATAGAAAGTAAGTCTCAACTTTTAGAACAATTGTTTGCTTATACGCAGAAAAAAAAACATGATTCTTGGGATATATACAATATATACGTTTTCTCGTGTTTTTTTTTCATTTGGACGTATATATCTCGAAAAGTACGCATTTTTAAGGCTAAACAAACACAGGTAAACGTGTTCAGAATACGAATTCCTACAAAAAAAAAAGTTCTATACATTTTTCCGATTATCCATTGGTTTTTCCGGAAAAACGACTTGAAAAATATGTTTTTTCGTGTTTTTTTAATTTGAATGCAAATATCTCGAAAGGCACACGATTTTGGGGTTAAATGAACATAAATAAACTTGTTCAGAAGGAGATTTTATACAAAAAAGCTCCTACATTTGTCGATTATCCCATCAGTTTTTCCGGAAAAGCTTCTTGAAGAATATATATATTTGCTTTTTCGTGTTTTTTTTTCTTTTGGACGTATATATCTCGGAAAGTACGCATTTTTAAATGAACATTAGTAAACTTGTTCAGAATGTGATTTCCTACAAAAAAGGTTGTATATATTTGAGAGGTATACAGGGTGCGCCACTTAAAACTCCCCAGGCCTGTAACTTTCTTATTTTTTAAGCGACGACCATGTTGGGCACATCAAATTGTAGATATTTTTTAAACATGTGTACAGAGTGATTGAAAAAAAATTTTTTGAAAAAATTTTTAAGAAAGAAAACTTAATTTCCTTGAATAATTTTTTACCTCATCATATACATGAACTGCATTAATGTTTTCCTATAAAGGTTTTAATTAGCTTCAATTTATGTTATTACATCGTATTCGAAATTCTTTTTGGTTTTAGAGAAAGAAATTAAAAACACTCCTTCCGATTCCAAATTGATTTTTTTAAAATAACTGAAAAAATGTAAATAATAATTTTACTTCATTTGTAAAAGACATATCACAAACAATCCTCAACATAGCAAAATAGCAACAAGAAACAAAAGAAATAAATATTTTTAAAAACAAACTTTATTGAAATGTACTAAATAATAGGAAATTGCAAAACTTTTATTAAAAAAAAAAATTTTTTTTAATAACATAAATTGAAGCTAATTAAAACATTTATAAGAAAACATTAACTCATTTCATGTACAAGGTGAAGTAAAAAAATATTCAAAGGAATTAAGTTTCCTTTCTTAACAATAAAAAAAAATTAAATCACTCTGTATGCATGTTTAAAGGCTTTAAAAGTGTCGGCAATTTGATGTGCAACATGGTCATCGCTTCAAAAATAAAAAAGTTACAAGTCGCAAATACATAAGTATATATTCTTCAAGAAGCTTTTCCGGAAAAATCAATGGAATAATCGCAAAAATGTATAGGAGATCTTCTATAAGAAATATCATTCTGAACAAGTTTACTTATGTTCATTTAGCCCTAAAATCGCACACTTTTCGAGATATTTGCATTCAAAATAAAAAAAAAACACGAGAATATATTTTTCAATTCGCTTTTCCGGAAAATTCAATGAGATAATCGGAAAAATGTATAGAACTTTTTTTGCCGGAAATCGTATTCTGAACACGTTTACATATGTTCGCTTAGCCTCAAAAACGCGTACTTTTCGAGATATATGCGTCTAAATTAAAAAAAACAAACACGTAAGAACGTATATCCAGGGTGGCAATACAACTTTTCAAAATAAGAAAAAAGTTCCTATAAACATGGGTCGGGAAGTGCTTAGTTTCCGAGATACAGGGTGTTCAAATAATTCTCCTGAAAATGTTTTTTTATGAATATTTTCGAAACGTCTAAAGATAAACAAATGATAATTTACACAGGAATTTAACTTTTTATGCTTTTTAAGACAAAATGACAACTATGTACGAAAATCATTCAGGAGCGGGTGAAACTGGGGGGGCCTAGGTATAATTTAGCCCCAACTTTATTGTGTGACACTTTTACATTAATTTGTGAGCAGAACTTAAAAATATGAAGTTTTCTACACAAAAAAAAGTCTCTTGTGTTTTTCTCTAAAATTATCAGTTTTTGAGTAAATCTTATCTGAACTTTATTCGGAAATAGTTTTTTATGAATATTTTAGCAGAACAGAAAAAAACAATGACAGTAAAACAAAATTTGATTACATTATTTTTTATTAGACAACAATGAATTAGATTAAAGTAAGGGTAAATTACAAATTACTAGAGTTGTTCAAAGTGCATTCCACCAGCATCAACACATTTCTGTCATCTGCGCCGTACAGAGTGTGTAGCTTTACGAATGAAATCAGGATTAGCCCGCAAATTTTCACATTGTTCGAGAATTCTTTCTATTAACTCTTCTCTTGTGTTTACAGGGTTTGCGTAGACTTTGTCCTTTATTTAGCCCCAGACAAAAAAATCAACTGGAGTTAAATCCGGTGAACGGGGTGGCCAGGCTCTTGCACCTAATCGACCGATCCACCGTTCAGGATAATTATTGTTTACCCACAAACGGTTCTCAACAGCAAAATGTGCAGGAGCTCCGTCCATTTGAAACTAGCATTCATTTCTTAAATTAAGAGGAATATCCTCGAGATATTGAAAAAAATGGTTATTTAAAAAATCATTAAATAATGGTCCATTTAGACGGGGAGGAAGGATGTGGGGCCCACAAAAAGTCCCGTTTATAACACCACACCATACATTAACGCTAAACTCCTGTTGAAATGTCCTAGGGCGAATTATATGAGGATTTCGATGAGCCCAGATTATTGAGTTATTAAAATTAACCGATCCATTACGGTTAAAGATAGCTTCATCAGTCCAAATAATTTTACTTCCGAAATCGGGATCTTGTTCCATAGTATTTATAAACCAATTACAAAAATTGATACGCCATTCGGGATCACCTGGTTGAAGGCTTTGGACTGGCTGCATTCGAAAAGCTTTTCTGTGGTCTTTTTTCAGAATCCGAAAAACTTTGTTTTTGGAAACATGCACAGCTTGCGCACGTAGCTGTTGGACCGCTCTTCTGATACTTAATTTATCATTATTATTAAATTTGGCCAAAATTATGTTTTTAAATCGCCCATTTCGCTGTTCTTCATTTCTTGGATCTCTTTTAAGTCCAACATTTCTAAACTCTAGGTGGGTTCGAATACAAACCTCTTTAAATGGTTTCCTTCTATTAGGAAATCTTCTGCGATATTCGCGAACCGCGGCATTCGCGTTTCCATGACAATATCCATAAATAAAAGGAATATCCGCGCACTCCACATTACTAAACATGACCATTTTTTACTTTTCAATAGAACACTTTTTCCAAAAGGAAATAATAAAACTACAGAACAATGAACTACAGAAAACAAAAAAAAACAACAATGTCATTATTGCATTCTGGCATTGCATGCTAGATTATTTTTCATTTGTTACAAACATTACAATCATGGCACACTTCTGCATACCAGGAATGCTGGTAATAATGGTTACTAATTAATAAAGTTCAGATAAGATTTACTCAAAAACTGATAATTTTAGAGAAAAAACACAACAGACTTATTTGTGTAGAAAACTTCAAATTTTCAAGCTCTGCTCATAAATTAATGTAAAAGTGTCACACAATATAGTTGGGGCTAAATTATACCTAGCCCCCCCCCAGTTTTACCCGCTCCTGAATGATTTTCGTACATAGTTGTCATTTTGTCTTAAAAAGCATAAAAAGTTAAATTCCCGTGTAAATTATCATTTGTTTATCTTTAGACGTTTCGAAAATATTCATAAAAAAATATTTTCAGGAGAATTACTTGAACACCCTGTATCTCGGAAACTAAGCACTTCCCGACCCATGTTTATAGGAACTGTTTTTCTTATTTTGAAAAGCTGCATTACTTATTGAAGTTTGGCCCATGCAATTCGGAACACCCTGTATATATATATATATATATCTCAAAAATGTCTCTTTTTTCTGCGCATAAACAAAACCTTGTTTTAAAAGTTGAATTGCTTCCTACACAGAGAAACTGCTGTTCAGAATTTTTTTTAATTTGAGTGGATTAATTATTTGTCACATTTTTCATATATTTTTTCATACATAATTTTCCTATCTCTCCTTGACAATTTTGTTAACTGCATGCCCCGTATATTTTTTTTTATATTTTTCTTCTTTGACAGTTTTGTTAATTCTATGCGAAATATTATCGTCCTCGGTCACGGTTTTTTAATTTTTTCTTGAGGGTGACCACCTGTATATTTTTTTTCATATTTTTCGGAACGGACTGTATTCGAGTTTTGTTACCAGCAGGGTCAACTACCTATCAAATTTTATTATTCTCCGTCAAGTAGTTTTATGTTATAGTGCCAACATACAGTCACCAGACCGACAGACAGACAGACTGACGGAATTGAACTGCTCTAATTTTCATAATTTACGTACTCTGAAACGTAAAAATCCGGAGAAATCTCAGAGAATGATTTTTCATGATTACAATACTTCCCTTCGGTAAGTGAGGGCGGTAAAAAAGAAAATGTTTTTGCCTTAGGTTTCAATGTTTAATCGTTTATGCCTTACCTGTATACTTATATCTATATGATTGTAATATAGGTTGAAGTTTATATCAAAATATTTTATTCTCCGTCCTTTTGTGTAAAGTTAAACATTTCTGAATTTGAATTTGAAAACGATTGGGGAACCGGCAAAACCATATTTACATTTGAACTCCTTATTAATATTGAAATTGTGTTTTAGGAGAAAGGTTGGGTTATATGCAAACTAAAATCGGACTAGTAAGCGTACTGAGGAATACCAGAGTAAGTCTAAATAAGAAAACGGAAGTTCCATTGAAAATGACTACGAGAACGATTTTCCCCAGCGCTGATGGAGGAATATGGGTGGACATTGTAGAAGCGTAAAGGAAATATTACATTAAGTTTGACCTGTTAGTGTTTGATTTTTTTTTTCGGCGACAACATTCCACCTGAAGTTTTGTTGTTGATTCTTGATTCTTATGTACTATGACTTCCTGATTACGAAAAAAATATTTGTTCCCAAAAATTCCGTGTGCGTCAAAAGTTATATGCACTTTTTGACGTGCTTTCACGGATTTTCAACTTATCTGCTTAATATATCTTGTACTAGTAACCGGGTGGAAATTTTAAAAGTAGTGGCTTATTTGAAATAAAATTCTTAAAAACATAGACCTGTCCGATATGTTTTGGTCAATCCTCCATCTTAGAAAGAAATAGAAAACACCAAGAATAGCCGAAAAATCAAAATTGAATATCTTTTTTATAAGGAGTAATTTCACCAAAGTTGACAAAAATAAAACTCAACTATGGTCAAATACAATGCACTAGTCCAGGACACCGTATGTCAAATAGAACGGTCAAAGATATCTCCGTCAATTATCAAGGAGGCATTGTACGTCACTTTTTTTTCAATTGTACGTTATTTTATGTACTTTTAAGGGATAGAGTTCATTTTCTACAATTTTCAAAAAAAGTGTATTTTTACAATTTTCAAAAATGCATTTTCTTTGACCCATCACCCAAGTTTCATCGAAACAAAATGAAACATACTATAGAAAGTCTTGTATAACTTTTCAGAGAATTTCTTCTTAAACATGGGATCAAACATCAAACCACTATACCTCACACACCACAGCAAAATGGTGTTGCGGAGAGAACTAATAGATCTATTTGTGAAAAAGCGCTAGCTATGATGCAAGATGCTAAGTGTTCTAAACAACTTTGGGCTGAGGCTAGCAACACTTCAGTATACTTAAAGAACCGTTCTCCTCATGCTGCTGTTTTAGGAAAAACCCCCGAAGAGATGTGGACAGGTGTGAAACCTGATTTAAGTCATCTGGGAATTTTTGGCTCAATGACAAATTAATCGAGAAAGAAATGATTTCTGAAATTGAACTGGTCTCGGAAGAATCTGAAGAAGTCGAAAATGCAGCAGCTCCCAGAAGGTATCCTTTGCGTGACAGAAAGAAGACGGACTATCATGATCTTTTGTCATATCATACTGTCAATGATCCTTATAATGTTTATAGTGATCCTACTTCTGTTTACGATGCTATGACAAGAAGTGATCGTGAACAATGGCACGAAGCCATGTTGGAGGAGTACGATTCCCTTCTAGAAAATAAAGTCTGGGTATTAGTTGACAAACCTAACGACCAAAATGTAGTATCTTCAAAGTGGGTTTTTAAACTAAAAAGAGGAGTTGATGGAAAATCAAATCGATATAAGGCTAGACTCGTAGCAAAGGGATTTACAGAGCAAGTGGGTGTAGACTATGATGAGACTTTTTCACCGGTGGTTAGACGAGAAACAGTCAGATTACTGTTTGGGATGGCTGCAAAGATGAACTGGGATATTAGTCATCTTGACGTAAAAACTGCTTTCTTGAATGGTTTCTTGGAGGAAACTGTATATATGTCTCAACCTGAAGAATTTGTTCAAAAAGGTTCCGAAAATAAAGTTTGTCTTTTAAAGAAAGCTATTTACGGTTTAAAGCAAGCTTCGAGGATGTGGAACAAAAGAATTCATAATGTCTTAGTCGAATTAGGTTTGCAACAGTCGGAACATGAACCATGTGTCTATTTCCAGATATCAGAGGACAAAGTTCTAATTGTAGCATTGTATGTAGATGATTTTCTTGTGTTCTCGAATAATAATGAAGAAGCAAATTTTTTAAAGCAAGAACTAATGAAAGCATTTAAAATGCAAGATCTAGGTGAAGCCAAATTCTGTCTGGGTATGAAAATATCTAGGGATAAGTCTACAGGAACGATTTATGTGAGTCAGAATCATTATATCATGGAACTATTAGACAAATTTAAAATGTAAGAGTCGAAGGTAGCAAGAACTCCTATGGAAGCAAATTTAAAGTTGTCTAAATCTGATGTTTCAGTCAAGCCTGATGTACCTTATCAATGTCTCATAGGATCACTGATGTATCTTGCAACATGCACACGTCCAGATATAGCTTATCCGGTCAGTATGTTAAGTCAGTTTAATTCATGTTTTGCAATAGAACACTGGAAGCACGCTAAGCGCGTTTTAAGATATTTAAAGGGAACAATGGATAAATGTTTGTCATTTAAATCAACCGAAGATTCTATGACTGGTTTTGTAGATGCAGACTGGGGCAGTGATGCAACCGATAAACATTCTTATAGTGAATTTGTTTTCAAGTTGCTGGCACACCAATTTCCTGGGGTAGTAGAAAGGGTAGAAAGCAGAAATCAGTTGCACTATCAAGTACAGAATCAGAGTACATGGCCTTATCTGAAGGAGTAAAGGAAGCTATTTATCTCCAGAATTTGAAATGTGTATTCAGAAGCCGATTATAATTTACAATGATAATCAAAGTGCTATTAAGTTGTCTGAAAATGCAATCTTCCATAATCGTACTAAACATATTTCAGTGAGTTATCATTTCACTCGTGAAGCAGTTGAATGTGGCAAAATTATATTGCTATATATGTCTACAAGTGACATGATTGCTGACGTTTTAACAAAAGCACTTTGTAATGCCAAACACAACAAGTGTGTTCGAGATCTTGGTTTAGAAGATAAAATTCTCGAATGATATTGAACTAAATTTAATTGGTATATTATTTATTTTTGAAGTGTCCCTAGCTTAAGGGGGAATGTTAATAATACGTTAAATTAACTTGTTTATTGTAAGCTAGTGCCACCTATTGTGTTTTGTAATGTACTTATGTTAATAGAAAATCAAGTAAGTTGATCCTGTAATAGTCGTCTGTCAATATAGTTTTTATTAATTTATAGGCGTCTGAAAATAAGGAGTACGCCACCTGGTGGTCTATAGTCAAACTAATTATGGGCTTTTCTGTCATTGTCTCTTTAGTGTACGATGATATCAACAATAATTAAATGATAAACTGAGATGCTAAGTTATTAAAAATATGATAGCGTTTAAAGGGGCTACAATTGGCTGGAGCCAACCTAGTCGGTATCCTTTGTAGATTGCAGGGACAACTCGTGAAAGTTGAGTTGCACTGCAATGTTCAAAGCATACCCTCTTTAATGTAGACACCTTTAACCAGGCATTGAGAGGGGAAAAGCTGGTGCAAATAACCGTGGCCCGAGTAGCAATAATAATGTCCTAGACAATCACACATTGTAAGTGACATTTTTGAAATAAGTAAATATATGTAATTCCAGTATATTTAAAAGTAATATATACTATTGCACCATGCACTAGGGTATTATGTCTTACCCCTGAATATTTCTGTTTCATATTTTACAAAATATTGTTTAATTTATTTTTCTTAAAGAATTAATAAATATCTTTTCATTTATATTCAATGTACCACTAATTTCATGGGTATTTGAATCTGAGACACTTGTTTGTAAACATAGAGCATACACATTTTTAAGTTTTGTGTTGAATATGGGTTGTACCACACAAAATAATATGTCCTGCATTTAAAACATATTCCCCTTCATACACACACTTAGAATTTTTACATTTTTAGTGCTTCACAAATGTTCCATACATTACTAAATGTCACTCATGTTTCCTGAAAAAAAAAAAGTGATTTAAACTACAACTGTATATAAATTTAGAGAAATATTTAAGTTTATTAATATTTAACTAGCCAGACACCGTTTATGTCGAAGAAACTGTACTTTTCAAGGGAAAAACTAGATAACCTAAAAAAATATGAATTTTGCTGAATAATGCCATTAACATCTTGCAAATCACTTACAACAAAATCTTGCAAACCTTTAGGTCATATATTATTAATGTTATTATTTTTAACCCCAAAAACAACAATAAACAGAACAAAATCAATATAAGTATTCGCCATATAAACAAACAAAAAGCCTATAATTAGTTCACGAGTTCTCCACTTTGGCGCTGGCATCTTAAATTCAGACGCCTATAGGCCAGTCCAACACGCTGTCACTTTGCTTTGTTTGTACTACAGCAGCCATCTTTTGTTGGTAAGTTAGGGTTTTTGTCAGGCCTAAAGGGCACCATACACGTTCAGCAATAATGTCATTCCAGCAGATCATTATTACAGAAACATCATTACTAAAAATTTCCCATTCCCTGTCATTATTTTTCACACCTTACATGTCCATTATTTAAGAAAAAGTTATTGAATTAAGTATGATTGAAAAAACGCGAAAATTCAGGTAATGGGATTACTGAACGTGTATGGTGCCCTTTAGGCCTGTCGAAAACCCTAACTTTGCCAACAAAAGATGGCTGCTGTAGTACAAGCAAAGCAAAGTGACAGCGTGTTGGACTGGCCTATTGTTGTCCAAGTTTATGTTTTACTGTAGCTGTTGGCTGTGTGTATTTACTAACAAATATATGATCAATAATCAAAACCAAGCTAGTCTAGTCAAGACTAGAGTAGTATTATTCTTGATGGGTATGCCGATGAACAGAATAGCACTAAGAATAACGAGCGTATTCATCGTTTAGAAAAGTGACGTACAATGCCTCCTTGATAATTGACGAAGAATTAAAAATTTTATTTCATCCGCCATCTTTGATTGTTCTACTTGACATACGCCGTCTGGGCACAGACTAAAACAAATCAGATATTTCACTTATGACGTATCATGGTTTAGATAATAAATCAACTCCCAGCAGGTACCAATTTGTGTCGTGATCTGCGCATTGTCCAATCAGTCTTAACCAGCGAGTATAGTCACAGGAGGGACCTTATGATGCGTAAAGTAACCTAATAAATCCTCAAAAAACCACTTAAATGTATAACAGTAACAACTCTAACCTTCAATACAATAAACCACATTCCAAAATAATTAATATCACCGGTGGAGCTGTTGACTACTTCCGTCTCTGAGATTTCAGTACTAAATACTCGCTCCTGTGAGATTATACTAGCTGGTCTTAACTTCCATGTCAACCGCAAGATTTCTCTGTTTATGTCTTCTGCGCAGATTCCTGGCAGGTATACGTCACATCACAAAAAATGAAACTGGTAACATAGGGAATACTATCGAGTGAAACATCTAATTTGTTTTAGTCTGTGGTCTGGGATCAGTGCATTACATTTGACCATAAATAACTTTTATGTGGTGTTTTCTATTTTTCTCCAAGATGGTGAATTGACCAATACATATCGGACAGATATATTAAACAGATAAGTTGAAAATTCGTGAAAGCGCGCCAAAAAGTGCATATAACTTTTGACACACACGGAATTTTTGGGCACAAAAACCTATTTCTTTCGTAAACAGTAGGTCATAATACATAAGAATCAACAATAAAATTTCAGGTGGAATTCTGTCGCCGAAAAAAATCAATTCAACTGCACTGTGGCCATTAATTTTAGTTAATTATTAACTAACTTTTGTTATATTATGTATTATTAAGTGTTGTGAAGTAATGTATTAAGCGCTGTGAGTAATGTATTAAGTATATATACAGATTGACCCGTCCAAATGCGAACATAGGACCTTTGACCGTTGGCTTTTCCGATGCGCGAAGATTATCAAGCATATGTTCAGTGCTGCTCCCTTCGGTGTTTCTGCTTTGTCTGTACTATTATAAGGTCTCTTGCGAAATATTTTGCTAAATGAGAGAGAGATAAAAATTTCAAAATAGGTTTGATAATAACCAGCCTTCGCCATTTTCTGGAATAAAGCTACCCAGTTACAAAAATCATGTTTTGATGGAACTTTTACTAAAAAAATGTTGATACTTAGCGGAAGGATTTATAAATACACTCAAGAAGCTTAATTTTTTTTAATGAATCTTGAACAGAAGCTTGTTAATCGTCGCAGTGAACGAAAGTCCCTTGTTCGCATTTGGATGGATCGATGTGTACAGCGAAATAAAAAAAAAATAAAAATATTTTCCTTAATCTTTATTTTCTTTAATATTTGTTTTATTTAGTAAACCCAACAGAATCAAATCTTTTCTTGTTGGTTGCAGTTCGAGAGTTCTTACTGAAAATTCTTTAAACTATGTCTCAGAGCTACGTGTTGGGGCTTCTTATTTATCTCGTTTTCACAAGAGATATGTTTTTTTACTGCACTGTTCTGTGTAAGCACACACCGTGTAAGCACGGCTCTTTATTTAGCATTCGATCCTACTAATCACCGTACAGCTATAAACTTATTAAATATTAACTTACAGGATATTTATAATTTTGATACAAAATATAATTTAAAAATAAACTCTAATAAATCGACAGTAATGATATTTAATCAAAACATATATCATCAAATGCTGTCTGAAAATATGAATATTCTATTAGATAATTTTAAGCACTCAAACTTGAAATCTCGACGTTTCATGACATTCTAAGCCTATTTGAACAATAAAAATTTTTAAAAATTTTTTTGTCGTATGTAATATCACGTGCTTAAAATTTTATCGAAATTTTTTTCGAAAGCGTGTTGCCTGGTAATACAAAGAGTGTAAATCAAAGATTAAATCCCTCCCGCTAAAGCGGTCGGGATTTAATCAGATAATAAACTGCCAATTTGCACGAGTTATATTAACTAGGGGCAACTTAGCTTGAGAAAAAATTTTTAGATAAAATTTAAAGCACGAGTGGTATTTGAGGAGAATATTTCACGAATAAATAATTCATTAAGTACATCTTCAATATTATGTTTTCTCATTAATTGCCTTCAGACGTTTTCTTGTCACTTTTTAGAGTTTACTGACCTTTATTTTCAATTTCCTCATTAATTTGATATACAGAAATATTTCCAAACCGACTCATATTGTCGAAACAGCAAATCTGAAACAAACGCAGTAGAAACAATGGAGATTCCCTATATTTTAAAATAATCTAGTGACGTTTCTATGGCAATTAGTAAATAAAACGAGTTGAAACCTTAGATATTATAATATATAGATAGGCTTAACACCTTTCAGGCGTTTTTGAGGTGCAATATGACGAGGAACGGTAGAGAGAGCACTGCATCTTTAATCTGAATCTGCGAGCATTACTTTATTTCCGATGTCCCGCCTATTTATTACTATGCACTCGGGGTTCCGAGATTGACATAGAGAGCGCCATCTAGCGCTACCGCTACTTGAGTTATATTCCATAATAATTGTTCATTGATTCATATTTACGTATTTAATCCTCATTTTTAACTCACGAAGTTTACAAATTATGTTGAGGTTTGCTTCGTTAGGCAGAGTGAATTTTAAATACAACAAATTAAAATATTGCACAGCTTTGATTCAACTAGTTACTTTTTGATAGATTACCATATGTAAGTAGGTACCTAGGTACATTTTTAGTTTGTTTCCAGAGCGAATGTGTTTACTTGACATTTATAATAAATGATTTGCTTAACTTTGTAACTACGTTATTGAGCCATTGAAAGCTGTGCTTGACTTGTTCCTGTATTATGAGCTAGGTATATTAAGTACAATCTTTGTATATTATTGTTACCTGATTGAAAAGTAGGCAAATTGAAATAGTTACAGATAGGCAAGGGTTATAGCCTATATATTTCAGACAGGCTTCTCTTTGGAACTGACGATTGTTTACTATATATGTGGTGTGTTTATGTTTGCTAGTACATAATACAATATTACAATTTACAAGGTAAGTTAACAATTAGGAATAAGCTAGAGAAGATATTTATAGATAAAGTTTAAAAGCCTGAGTTGCCCTATTTGCCGAAAATATTTCACGAAACAAAACGTCAAAAAATTATCGCAGTATTTGCCGCTGCAGCGACATAAAAAATTAGAGCGATAAATTTTGCATGTTGGTACTGTCAAAAGCCGATCTAGCTTGAATTACCACTAATAATGACGTTTGATTGGTGCAATGTTGTGAAAAAACGGGCTCTCATTGGCTATAGCGTTAATGAGTGAAATAATCGTTACTATACTTCCACTGGATGTGGAAGTAATTATATTTCAGAATGTCGTCTTGAATCTAAATATGTAAAAATATACAGGGTGCTCCATTTAAAAATCGAAAGTTGCGGACATTTCCGAGTAAAGCGGAAATGGTCTCATACCGTTTTTTAAGTCCAAAATCCATTTTTACATGTAGTTTATGCACCCCAAATTTCAAATGGATAAGTTAAAAGATAAAGGAAACATAGAGGGGAGCCACTAGCCTGTGGCACCCGGTATATACAGTGTGTCCCATTTTTCACAATAACACCTTCGTAGCTCAGTTATTGGCCATCCAATTTAAAACACATTTAGATTGGTACCAAAGACCTTTACAAGAGCTCCTTTGAGTAAAACAACACGTATTTCAGTGATTAGCATGCATTTCTATTAAGAAAAGAAGGGCCGATTTTTCGAGAAGTCATATTAGGGATTTCTTTGCTGAAAAACTAATGCAATGTTATTGATAAGCCTGCATCAGAATTCCCATATCCAAAATTTACCGACATTTTGGTTTGTGGTTTTAGAATTATGGTCCCATTAAATTTACATTTTTCAAATATTAAATAATAACTTGGAATCGAATTTTCTAATTAAATTCATTTTTTCTACCACTCAGCGTCCTCGATACTTTCAGATTTCATAGGCCAAGAATTTCATTGATAAATTACCAAATATTTTGAACCAAAGGCCTGTAACTCATTCGAGTTTTAAATATTGCAGAATTTGAAAGTATTGATAATATAGAAGAACTTTACATACAACGTCTGAAGGACGTGACACTAATGTTATGGGTGTCAGTCGCGTTTCGCCTTGATTGTGTGTGGTTGTTTCCACTTCCAGTTGAGTTCTATAGGCTTAAGAGATGTTTGATAAACGAGAAAGGTAAAAACTGTACCTACTTACCGTAGATTGCTAACTGTCTTCTCTGAATTTGGCTTCTCTGGTGATATACGTTAGATTATATTTCTAACACTGCAGAGGATCTTGTGTTTAGAGATCTCTCAATCACTTTTATAGAAAATTCCTCTCGAGCTTCCGCGATCTGATCGGCGTGTTGAATTACAAACTTGCGGGGTCGGGAGACGCCCGATATTCATCTCCGACCTAACACACGAAAGCCTTCGAGGGAAAAGTTTTAAAGTTAATCATTCAATCAGTAAAATGCAACAGTTCGAATAATACCATTTATTAGTTGATCTAAAGGATACACGCAATCTTATCTAATAAAATATAAAATTTCTAATTGAATCGACTACCACCCCACCCTAGAACGAATGCCTCGTATAGAAGACTTTAATAGAGCACGTGCAATAGCAATCGATTAAGTAAAAATATTCACACAACTTTCTCAGAAGTTTCTGAACGCACTTTGGTTTTGGGACTGACGGAAAATAAATTATTATTTTTTTTACTATTTATTTAACGACGGGGTGGTCAATAAAAGAATAAAATAATGAACTGGACTAAACACGTTAACATTTGACGGAGGATGTATAGGGTAGACTCTTTTGTTTCTATGAACTACTCTAGGAAAAAATTGAGATCATTACGTTGAAACAAGGCCGCGAATTTCTCGAAAATGCGAGTGCTGGTAGTAAGTTCAAAGGTGTGCTTCCACCATCCAAAGTATCCTAGAAATTAGTTATGATACATTTTTAACATCATCATTTCGTCGAATTTCATTTCAAGCTAGTTTAAATCAAGGAAATTATATTTCTTTTCTCAAATAAAGAAAATTATTTATTATATTTATTAAATTTGTCCAATATTTTTTTCCAGGTTCCAGCTAATATTGTTTATCCCACACATGGTACCAAATCCTTTCGGTTTCGGTTTTGCTACGAAGCTTTAGTTCCTGGGTTACACCCTGATACTAATATTGCTACTTTATTGGGTAAGGCTACTTTATATGGTTCTTTTAAAGTAACTGTTACCACACCGATACCATTTATTGGAACTGTAAACACTTAAAGTCAAAGTACCATTTGGGTAGTTACTGGAACTAGGCAGTATCATTTTATTGTTATTCTATAGTGGCAAAAACTACATAGTATTAGTGAATCAGTTACTGCCACCCACCAGTGCCACTAAGATGCCTAAATAAAGTAACTGGGTACATAGAGAGGCAATTTAGTTTCCAGAATAGTTCCAGTGACCATCACTTGGAACTTTAAAGTATCGTGGTATTTTAATGGCAACATGGATAGCGAAATAATTCCTGTTGGTACTTTATAGCTCCAAAATAGAATCTGATACTATAGAGTCACATCAGGATAGTTGCTATTGGGTCACCAAAGTCACAGATCTTTTAGAGGTAAAATGAGGTAGTCAACTATACTTTATGGTGGAGGGCCCAACTTTATAGTACCTTTGTTAAAATCGGCCATTATTAGTTGTTAAAATTTTTAGAAAAAAAATGGTTTTAATAAAAAATAGACAATGGTTATGTTAATATCTTATCATAAACTTTTACGAAAAATGATTTTGAAAGTATTCCAAATGTTTCCCTAATAAATATATAAGTTTTTCAATTTTGCCTTTTTAAATTATTTTGTCAAAAAATTACAAAAAAAGGTTATTTTGAGGGCGCGTTGAAATTTTATCATTTGATATGTCAACTTATATCAAAAAAGTAGCTTGCGTTTGAAAAAATGGCTAAAGAAGTACCTTTAAACACGCACCTAAAGTACACATGTTTTTGGGATAATATTATTTCACTGCGCCATTACTATAAAAGAAAAAAACTAAAGAGGTCGCTAAAAGATAAATACTATTTTAAAAAGTGATAGTGGCAGTTACTAGGCAGCCACGTAGCGGTTACTAGGCCGCCGAGTCGCGGAGTAGTACCCGCTACTACCCCGATCCTTTATAGTAACTAAACATAGTCACATCTATAGAGGCCGGGACTACCCGAAACACTAGCCGGGGACTAAAATTTTTCCCCATTTTAGTGGCGACTTGGGTCGATTCTGGAAGGCTCTATAACAATATAGTCCACGGAAATTATACGAAAAATTAGCGACTAGAAGAAAAAAATCATATACAAATTATATTTGGGCCATATATAATTCATGGGGGTAAAAGTAAGGATCCGAAAAGTTCCCACATTACCCGTTGATGGAAACACCCTTTTGGGACGAAAAACCAACCCTAGATAGGAGTTAGTTACGATTAATCTCATTTTTCTTCGAATCCGTCATTCCCACGAAAAACAGGTATAGGAACAAAAATATTCGTCATTAAATTCTACACAAAAAAGTTCTATGGTCGATTTGCGTACTCCTCGCCATTTTTTCGCTATCGACGTTCATAGTAGGGGGTAGTTTGGAGCGTTCGGCGAAAAATCGGTGGTACGCGATTTTTCACAGCGAATATCTCCGAACGGCTACTTTGATATCAAAAATGGCTATAATGATACTTGTAGAGCGGATTCTCCTCTACAAGATTCATCTTGTACTTTTCTTTTTTTATTATTATTTTTGTTGAATTTTCTCGCTTTTATCCACAACGTGTACTTCATAATATTAATATTTATTATTTCTTTTCGCCCAAATTCTTTGAAAACGTCAAGGCACTGTTATGTTTGACCTTAGGATTCTGTCGAAGCTGCTCGACAGATTCCGGTTTGAGGAATGTGAGGAAGGGGGGCAGATATGAATTGTCCATTCACGACGCTCGAATATTTAGTTAGGAAATAATACCGTTGTTAGACTAGATGCGTATTTCGTGTTAGTGAGCGAAATTAAAAACGGAAATTGAAAGGCAGTTAATTGAACGGCTTCTTAAGGCTACGTAGACACCATCTTTAGACTTCCAGATCTTCGAAACCATTAACTTTACAAAAATAAAAAAAAAAAAACGAAATTCATCCTTAATTTGGCAGCTTTTTTATTTGTCTCTGGCATGTTTTGGCTTAATGTAATATCTTTCGAGTTATTTGACAAAAACGTGTTTGAAATACCATTTTCTCAAGCTAAAATCCCAAATTTTCAAGTTGTTATTATTTAAATTAACTTAAATCTATCAATTTATATGAAAAATTGCATAGAACTTTTCTTCTTAAAATTTAATTCTCTTTCAGCTTCAACGTTTTTGCTTTTTTCTTAAGGTGACATCCCCAACCCTCAATCAACAAAAGAAGAAGTCGCAACTGCTGGAGAGCGTTTCACGATGGCGTTATATAAAGCTCCAAAGGAAGAGAAATCTTTAAAAGACATAGATTTATCACATTCAATAAATTGGTTGGGAAATCAAGTAACGCTGTACTATTATCGAGACTACCGCCAACGTCTGCCGCTTCTCATCGGCATGCTTATAGGGTTTTTCATCAAACTCAGTTATGGAGAGGAATAAACCTTGATACAACACAATGGGGTTAGAAGAAAACTGACACCGTTCTTTCACCCACTTTTACACCTGAGGCACCAGCTCCGTCTTCCGTTCTACAACTTATATCTTGAAACTGCAGGATGGGTTGCGGGAAACGATGCGGGTGTGTAAAAATAGGATTGCGCTGCTCAACCATGTGCTCCAACTGTCACGGACAAGGCTGCTTAAATTCACCTACCGATTGAAGAAAACCCTATCGACGACTGAAACCGACAATGACGACAGTAGAATAGGCCTACAGGGGAAACCACTTACCAAAAAAACCCACCGAGACCTCCACCTCACGAGTGGTGTGGAAACGAGGTCATTACAAAGTGCGTATCCTCGAAAAAAGCGAGAAAATTCAACAAAAATAATAATAAAAAAGAAAAGTACAAGATGAATCCTGTAGAGGAGAATCCGCTCTGCAAGTTTCATTATAACCATTTTTGATGTCAAAGTAGCCGTTCGGAGATATTCGCTGTGAAAAATCGCGTACCACCGATTTTTCGCCGAGCGCTCCAAACTACCCCCTACTATGAACGTCGATAGCGAGAAAACGGCGGGGAGTACGCAAGTCGACCATAGAACTTTTTTTGTGTAGAATTTAATGAAGAATATTTTTGTTCCTATACTTGTTTTTCATGGGAATGACGGATCCGAAGAAAAATGAGAATAACCGTTACTAAGTCCCGTCTGGGGGTGGTTTTTCGCCCCAAAAAGGTGTTTCCATCAACGGATAAGGTGGAAACTCTTCGGATCCTTAATTCTACTCCCATGAACTATACATAGCCCAAATATAATTTGTATATGAATTTTTTCTCCTAAAAAGTCTAATTTGCATGGACTAATAACACTGACGATCTTGACAAACGGTTTTAAAACGGTATTTTACAAAACACTAAAATCTACAATTTAAACCTCTAGGTGGAACTTCTAGTTAAACTCTAGTTTAATCTAAACCTATAAGGGCCGTTACTTTCGGTCCCGATTAAACTTTAACCGTCTGCCAAATCATTGAAAGTACAATTGTTTCCATGGTATCTGAATTGGTTTGATCCACCGTTAACGCTTAATCGGGATCGAAAGTACCGGCCCTAAAACTGGCCGTTAAATATAGAAATTTAATCCAGCATCGTACCAGCAGAAGGGTAATAAAGTATGTCATCAGGACCTTACCTTATCTCTTTTTTGAGCCCAGGAGAGTACAAATCAGATAAAAGCTAACAGGGTAAAATAGTTGAAAATAAAAATGTTTACATTTTATAAATAAATCATCCTGTACGTGTGTTTAACCAGAGACGATAAGATATTATCTTAATATCAATTAAAAACAATGATTTCCACTTATTTATTTTTTTATTTACGATAATTTTTCTTTTCACAAACAAACTCTTTCAGATTATCAATAAATATTTATATCATTCACAGACAGAGAATGAATTGTAATAAAAGCAATGATTTGCTAAAATAAGTGTTCACTAGCGTCTGATTGCATCACTACTTTTACTATCAGTGTCTAGTAAACAAGTTGAATAGCGAATCTTAACTGTTCAATATATTTGGTACATTGCCCTTGCGTCTAAATTAAATGCTAATAGATCGTCGTTATGCTTATACTCTCACACGCATTTTTGATGGTCTTCAGTTACACGTTACACTGATTGATCGACCTCTAAATAATCTAGTTGGTCGTTAAACAACAAGTACAGTAAAATGAGAGAAAACTGAACTAACAAAAAAGTCTAATTAGTTATGGATCTACGATCTCGAAATCGGCAATGGGGGGGGGAGGGTCGACTAAGTGGTATACAAAAATGAAAGCCAGATTTGTATGTAAAATTTTCCGCCGGATTCGAATTTGGAGTTTTCCAATTCATTCGGGATTGCGAAATTGGAGAAAAAAGCATTTATTTGAAAAACAATTACAACAAACATGAAAATATGCATTTTATTACTTCCCACTCAATATCCCGAGTGTTATTCGAGATATCGAACTTTTTACAAGCTTTTATTTAACTTGCAATGTCTTTCCGGTTCAAAATTTGTGATTTAATTTTTTCGCACTTCCCATTATCCTATCATGCTGAAATTTTGCACGCTTGTTTAAATGCAATGCAATAATATGGTGCCAAAAAGTGTGTTTTTTAGTTTTTTTTTTTGTTCGCATAGTGTATCTACTCGTATTTTAAGAAATTATTAAAAATTACGAAAGCGCGCCTTCGCCATTTCTTAGAATATGGACGCGAGCAGCGAAGGATTGTTGTAATTAAAAATTTAAAAACAAAATTGAATGTAAAAAAACTTTTTAAAAACAAGCTTTTATTATTATTTAAATTTAAAACGAAAAGAATTAAAAAAAAATAAAATTAATTGTCTTATAAGTTTGTCGCGTGAATAGGAAAAAATACGACAAGCTTTTAAGACAATTTAATTTTATTTTTTTTATTTTTTACTTCCACACGAGGAGAAGTGTAGTAACGCAAAAAAAAATTGAATATTTTTATTGTTCAAATAGACTTATAATATCAATAAACATCCAGCTTTTAAATTTGAGTAAAAAAAAATTCCTTTTTTATGCGCACCACAACTATCAAAAAAATGAAAAAAAAAATTGGATCGACTTCAAAAACCGCTGCCAAGGAATCACTATTCCACATACAGATTTGCTACCCAAGTCTCTCACAACGAAAAACATTTTTTATGTGGAAACAATTGTTTATGGAATTTTAATCATATAATATTTGAAATCGTCTGCCAAAACGATATTCTACATCGATAGAGGGTAGTGATAGGGGGGGGGGGGGGGGTGGCAGTGGGGTTGGGTGAGGTAAAAAAAAAAATTGAGGCCTTTGGTTCTTGTACACACACTAAATCACAAAGTTTGTTTTCACCCCCTTTTATAATGAGGTGGGGGATAGTAATGGGAGCGGCCAAACATTTTTGACATTAGCTTCTTTTGTATGTACTGAATACCAATTTTATGGACTCTTACCTGCTTAATTTACCTATTTACTCCCCAACCCTTCAACGGAATAAGATGAAAGTAAATTCTAGTTCCAGATCTCGTTAAAATACATACGTGTACCAAATTTTTCAAGTCAATATCTTAAACGGTTCCGGTGCGGCTAAAAAAGAAAGACAAACTGACAGACAGAAATATTTTTTTGCTCAAACTTAAAATCTCGCTGTTTCATGACATTCTAAGCCTATTTGAACAATACAAATTTTTAAAAAATGTTTGTCGTTACTATACTTCCACTGGATGTGGAAGTAAAATTTTGTGTGCGAAAATAATTGTTTATGGAACTTTAGTAATATAATATTGGAAATCGTCTACTAAAATGATATCCCACCTCGGTAGTGGGGTGGGGGTGGTGACAGTGGGATGGTAGTGAGGGCGGACGGAGTAAAAAAATATTTCGAGGTTTCTGTTTCTTGTACACACACTAAATCACATTTTTTTTTCGGCCCTTGAATAATGGAGGTGGCTAATGCCAAAATATTTTTTGTGACCTTAAAGCTTCTTTTGTATATACTAAATACCAATTTCATGGACTCTTACCTACTTGATTTATCTAATTACCCCCATTTACCCCAATTTACCCTCCAACCCATCAACGGAATTAGATGAAAATATAATCTAATTCCAGAACCAGATTCCGTTACAATACATACCTGTACCAAATTTCAAGCCAATGTCTTAAATGGTTCCAGAGTAATCGTGCGCACAAGAAAAAGTTACAGACTGGCCGTCACGCAAAAATTTTTATTTCGTTCAAACTTAAAATCTCGACGTTTTATGACATTCTAAGCCTATTTGAACAATAAAAATTTTAATTTTTTTTTGTCGTTACTATACTTCCACCGGATGTGAAGGAAAAGGTCGCTGAAAATTATGAAATAAAATTTCTCCGTCGTCGAGTTAGTTATTTAAACTTCATTACCTAATATCGAAAAATGTTTTCATTTTTTTTATAATTGTCTCTTTATTTAGTTTCCACACAGTAAAGAAATTATCCGTTATTTTGAACTTTTAAGCATTACAGTTAGGCTCAGAATTCTGAAATCTTCTTGTATCAAATTCCATGTAAATCAGCAAAATATTGAAATTCTGGCAGCCATAGGGGAATGGCTATTTTCAATTCTTAATTTTACTTCCACATCCAGTGGAAATAGCCAAAAAAATTTTGGAAAATTTCTATTGTTCAAACAGGCTTAGAATGTCATGAAACGTTGAGATTTTAAGTTTAAGAAAAAAATTCTGCCTCTCTGTCGGCTGTCGGTTGATCTGTCTGTTTCTTTTTTATGCGCACGATTATTCTGAAACCATCTAAGATATTGACTTAAAATTTGGTACACGTATGTATTTTAACAAGAATTGGAACTAGGTTATATTTTGATGTTATTCCGTTGAAGGGTTCATAAATAGGTAAATCAAGCGAGTAAGAGTCCATAAAATTGGTATTTAGTATAGAGCTTGTTTGGTACATCAATAGAAAGTTGTCACTGTGTCAAAATTAGAGTCGTTTGGAACCTATGTAACCATATTTACTCTTATGCAAAGCCTCACCGTTTTTGAGATATCGGCATTCTTAGATATTTTTTCGAAATAGTTGAGTTGTTACTAATACATGTTATTATTATTTCTTTTTGTATCATAAAAATATCATGTATTAGTAACAACTCAACTATTTCACAAAAATATCTAAAAATGCCGATATCTCAAAAACGGTGACTTCGCATAAGTGTAAATATGGTCATATAGGTTCCAAACGACTCCAACTATGATCCAGCGAAATTTTTCATCGATGTACCAAACACCCTGTATATAAGAGAAGATAAGGTCTCAAAAAATGTTTTGGTATTAGTCACCCCCATTACCACCACCCTAGTCATTACTGAAGGGGGTGAAAAAAACAAAATTGTGATTTAGTGCGTGTACAAGAACCAATGGCCTCAATTTTTTTTATTATCCTCACTAAGTTGGTGAGAAAGAAGCAAAATAGAATTAAAGGTAATTATCACATCCACCTAGTGGAGTGGTACGCTCATTTCTTATAACGAGATCTGGAACTGGATTATTTTATTCCGTTGAAGGGATGGGAGGGGCTAAATAGAAAAACAAGCAAATAATAGTCCATAAAATTGGGATTTAGTGTATGTACTAGAAGCCTAGGTCTCAGCCTTGCCATCAGCCATCCATTATTAAAAGGGATAGAAAAATAAAATGGTGATTTAGTGTGTACAAGAACCAAAGGCCTCAAAAACTGTTTTGGTGTCAGCCACCCCCACTACTTTAATAATGGGGTGGTAGTGGAGGACTTAGATAGGTAATCTGGATGTGGGACTAGTTATTCCTTAGTCAGCGGTTTTTTATTAAAGTTAGAAGTGCATGGAAGTAAAGTGGGGTTAAAATTCAAAGAAAACTTTTTATTTGAACTTTGTTTTTATGTGACTGTTAGTTTTCCACACCACAGTTGGTAACAGAGCGTATGCTGCAACATTGTTAGTAACGTAGTTGTTGTGGCTTATTACAGGTAGTCAACAAGTATTTTTCTCCGTTTTTTATAAGCTTCCTTTGTCCAGTGAACCTTTACGGTGATTTATAGTAAATATTTTGAGTCGTTTAAATCATGGAAGATGAAAGTGTTTTTTTAAGCAATTACTGTTATTGTATACCTATTATTTAGTTAAAGATAATATTTGTAGAGACAGAAATAGAGTACAGACAATGCATTATGTGTCAAAAAGACAGTGTCGAGATATTACAAAATGTAACAAGGAATACTTTTGATTCATTAATAGAAGCATCTAATACAAAAACGAATTGTGATGCAATAACATTAGTCCAGTCAACGAATGACCTAAAGGGTGATGTAGAGTGCGTGAGCAGGGACCTAAGCGATTACTTTAAAAAGTTGTTCAGGGTGTTTAGGGAGTGAACATACTGAAAGTCCTGACGTCTAGGAGGTGAGCCGAAGGGGGGGGGGGCACAAAGAAAGCCTCACTTTTGGTTTTTTCGCTAATATCTCAAAAATGGAGCGTCGTAGGGAAAAATTCGCAACCGTTTTCGAGCTATATGCTCCGGAAAAGTAAAAATTTTTGAAAAACAGATTTTTACCTCTTCAACTTTAAGGAAAAGCACGGTGGGCTTCTCAAAATTGTACTTAAGTCATAAATCATCAAGGAAGCGGCAGTGATCTTTTACAACCTCTCCTCCACTCAAGGCGAGGTTGAAGAGGCTGGAAAGATTTGCTTCCTCAAATGGTATGGGGCACCAGCAGGATAGACCTCCCTCAATCACTACCGCTTCCAGTTGTTCATGAGGTCAGTGGCAATATTAAGCCTGACATCAGCTCCCTCCCACCAAGTGAGAGCGCAGCTAAACAGCATTCCCGGCGCATCTACCATCAAGTGCAGCAGTGGCTCGGGAATGAGCTGCCCCCTCAAGAGTGGGGTGGAAACATGTAGGAGACACCCTGGTGCCAATTACAAGCACCGGAGGTCCTACTTTTTTTTAATCATCTTTAAAATACAATTTTCTATTTTTCAGATAAAAATCTGTTTTTCGAAAATTTTCAATTCTGCGGAGCGTGTAGCTCGAAAACGATTGCGAATTTGAAAAAAATATATAGAATTAAAGTTGTAAAGAATTTCATGAGCTTTCATTTGGTGTCAGAAAATTTTTTCCTGCGACGCACCGTTTTCGAGATATAAGCGAAAGAACCAAAAGTGGGACTTTCTCTGTGCCCCCCTCCCCCCCCCCCCCCCGGCTGACCTCCTAGACGTCAGGACTTTCAGTATGTTCACTTCCTGAGTACCCTGAACAACTTTCTAAAAGAATCGGTTAGGGCCCTGCTCACGCACTCTACACCTCCGTTATTGATTGAACTACATTGGGCACAGAATTATAAAATGAACACGTATTTTCTAGTGCCGAGTGTCCTAAACGGGTGTTTTATATAAAAAAGCGGCCGTCTCCAAATAAAAATGAATTATTTTCTTTAAGAACAAAAGCAAAAATATTTATTTACGATATCAATATAACGATGTGCTTTGTGCGACAAATACAGGGATTCAAAGAAAATTCATCTCAAATAACACTGTTAATAGACAAGCTCAAATTTTAACAAAAAGAGCTAAATAGATACAAGATACCTAATTTATTATTAGATAAAATTTCAGGGCATGATGATATCTGTATAGATATGAGAGCTCATGAACTGAAATATAATAACTATTGTATGATCGATTTTGCCAATTGACAAAGTCATATATTCTAAGTAAGTGACCCTTATATTACTAAGGCTGCAGGAAAATGTATCTAGCAAACTTCCTAACAGATTGCAATTATTGCACTGTATACACAGGAGAATATTGAAATATGTTTGTACCCGCTGTGGGCAGGTTACGTTATCACGCGAAAGATATTCTGAGAACTTAAAAATTGAAATATCATATCTCGGCAATCTATTTCATTAAGGATAATTTTAGATAAAAATGTTTGTGTGAGATATTACCGCCATTTTAAAAGACTTACCATTGAATGTTCCTCAAGTAGTTCATTTTGCGGTAGGCCTAAAGGTGGGACACAGCCATCCGATTTAAAAACAGCAGTTTAAGAAGTTCACGCTGAACATTTTCGTGATTATATTGTAATGAAGATACCATACAATCGCAGCATATTCAAGTTTAGATCTCACAAAAAAGTTATATAGCATTTTAATGGTGTTAAGGTCCACGAAGTCCCTACTGTATCTTGCCAAAAATCCATAGGATTTGTATAGCTCACACACTATCGTCTCGATATGCTTACAAAAAACAGTGTTTTAACAAGAATTACATCAAGATCGCAAGCTATATTAGGATAATCCAATGCTGTACCTTCGAGAGTATAATTGAATGCCAAATATGTAAGACATTAGGTTACAATTTTGTGGATTAAGCGGTAATTTATTTAATAAGCACCAATTAGAAATCTTGTCCAATTTGTGCTGAATTCTTTCACAGTCCTCAACAATCCTAACCACTTCAAATATTGTTAAGTTGTCCGCATAAAGAGGCAGTTCATATCTAACGATGTCATTAATGAACATGTTGAAAAGCAGGGAACCAAGCACAAATCCTTGGGGAACTTATGAGGTTGCAAGGTATTGAACAGATCTGGAACCACTCAATACCACGTATTGTTTCCCGTGAGAAAAATATGTAACAATATGTTACGTCAAGTCGAATACCTTGGAGAAGTCTGCGTAAACGACATCAGTTTGAGCCTGCATGTCAATAGCAATAAACTGCGTGATGAGAACTAAATTAGTCGTAGTAGATCGACCTTTCATGATGATAGACATTGTAATGTAATAAAAATTCAAGAGCTTTGCTGAAGTTACACAGTACAGAAATTGGATGAAAGTTACTTTTATCATGTTTGTCACCTTTTTTATAAATAGGACACACTTTAGAATATTTCCAAATTTTAGGAAAGGTACAAGTCGAACACAAATTAAACCAAATACATAATGGGGTGGCGAGAACATAAGCACAATCCCTAACTAAGAAAGCTGGAACTGCATCGGGACAAGTCATCATCTTAGGTTTAATCCGTTTTAAGCCAGAAGGAACATCGCTGAACTCAAATATAATTATGTGCAACTGAGAATTAATTAAATTCTTACAAGAAAAGACCAGCAGAGGAGTTGCATGGGTAACCAGACGGGAGAGGCCCATCGAAATAAGGACGGAAAATATAAACGAAAACATAGTCACGGCAATCATACAAAATGAAAAGGAGAACATCTGCATGATAGGAGTCCACGTACCCTCAGACAAGAGAGCAGGAAGGGTATTCAGGCAGCTAACTCAAGAAACCAGAAGAAACGAAAAAAGAAAAATGCCCATCATAATACTAGGAGACTTCAACGCGCATATAGGAAAAGACGATCAGACGGAGGAGGATAAAAGCATCATAGGAAAAACATTACTCCACACATGGTCAAATGAAAACGGAAATGCGCTGAAAAATCTAGCACACATGTTTGACCTAACAATAAGAAACACATGGGCCAAAAGCCAAACCTGCATTGACACCTGGACCAATGGAAGATCAACCTCACAAGTAGATCATATCCTGGTAAGCAGAGAGATAAGAGAAAGGATCAAGAACGTTAAAGCAAAAAGGGCAGCAGAAATCAATACAGACCACAAAATTCTATACGGAAAACTGGAAATAAAAGAAGGAAAAACAAGTCAAGGAAACAACAAGACACTACACAGTACTTGGAATATTTCTCTACTACAGCACGAAGACTTTCGGAAGAAATACGGTGAAGAAATAGAAAACCAACTGACAGGAGAAGAATTAGACTGGACATCAATTGGCGCAAAAATAAAAATTGCAGCAAGAAAAACGTTAAAAAGGGACAGATCACCTATGAGCCCGACAAGAAGGGAAAAAAATAACAAGTACGAACAGCTAAAAAAGATGAAGGCCACAGGCGAACAACAGCCGACGGGGAATATAAACGAAAAACTAAAAGAAGCACTGAGGGAAAAAAGATTTGGACACATCTGGGCTGAAAATAAATTTCAAAAAATGTCTAATAATGGAGCGAGACCCATCAACAAAAGAAAGTCGGATCAGTGGAGAAGACACAAAATAGGTGACTACTCCCTAAGAACAACGAACAAACTGAATTACCTAGGAACATATCTGACGAACCAACTGAAAAGGAGAAAAACAGTAAAGGAGAGAATAAAAACAGCATACAGAGTCACAAGAGCAATTATACCGTTCATTGAGAAAAACAAACTATCATGGGGCCTGTCCAAACGGCTATACATAGCCATCATACTGCCAACAATGACATATGGAGTTAAAAACGCGGCAACAACAAAAGCCAACAGAAGAAGTTTGAGAAGAGCTGAAAGAGACATCATCCAATTACTCAGAAAAACAACAGGGCAAAAACGACATAAAACATCAACACTACTAGAAGGGAAGACAATCACAAAAAGGATAGAAATGTACGCAATGAAGTACTGGGGACACGTCCAAAGAAGGGAACCAACACACCTACTGAAGAAAGCACTAACACTGAATAGCAGCAAACTTAAAATTGGGAGACCATGTTACACGTGGAAAACAACAATCGAGAGGATCATGAACAAACTGGGAAAGGACCAAACATACTGGGAAAGAAAAGCGAGGGGAAAGAATGAATTTCACAAAGAAATCGGAGCGATATATACTCTACCAGAATCAGAAACGGAGGAATCAGAAGTCTCAGAAGAAGAAGAAGACCTGTAGAAACAGAAGTACAAAAATAGGAGCACAGATAGCAGCCGACACAACGCGGCAACATATCTCACAAGAAGACCCAGAATAGGCAGAAGCCCAGAACCAAAAATACAAAAAAAGGGGGCTTAAACGCTCCCTCACGACATAATGCGGTAACGCATCTCACAAATACCTACACCTCCCATACCACATTCCTTTACCATGCGCCATGTGGTTCTCGCTGCTGGCAACCTTTTGTCCAACCCAGCGTGGACGTAGCAGGCCCAGCTGTATAACTTGGGAGTGGCAGTAATGCCTACCGCACGCTGGTAAATCAATCAATCAATCAATCAAGTCACTCACAACGAAAAAATTTTGTATGTGGAAATAATTGTTTATGGAACTTTAATAATATAATATTTGAAATCCTCTACCCCAAAAACCCATAAAACGATACCCTACATCGGTAGTGGGGTGGGGGTGGTGATAGGGGGTGGATAAAGTAAAAAAATATTTTGACGTTTCTGGTTTTTGTACACACACTAAATTACTTTTTTTTTCATCCCCTTTAATATTGGGGTGGGGGTGGCTAATGCCAAAATTTTTTTGAGGCCTTAGTTTCTCTTGTATATACTAAATACTAATTTTATGAACTCTTACCTGCTTGACTTACCTATTTACCCCAAATTTACCCCCATTTACCCCCCAACCCTTCAACGGAACAAGATGAAAATATAATCTAGTTCCAGATCTCGTTAAAGTACATATATGTACCAAATTTCAAATTAATATCTCAAACGGTTCCAGAGTAAACGTGCGCACAAAAAAAAAGTTACAGACCGATAGACCGACACACCGACCGACAAACAGAAATTTTTTTTCGCTCAGACTTAGTCTCGACGTTTCATGACATTCTAAGCCTATTTGAACAATAAAAATTTTTTAATTTTTTTTTGTCGTTACTATACTTCCACTGGATGTGGAAGTAATTATAGAAATAATGTAATAACTCTTAATGAAGTGTGAAAAATGGTAGATGTTTTGTAGTTGAGAGTAGAGAATATAAATTCGAGACAGAGCAAGCTATTTCTATAAAACTGAAATCCGTCCTTATGGGACGTGAAAACTACCGCTAAAACTTAAAAGATGCAGGTTAGTGTGAATAACATATACAAAGGCCAAACTTTTGTATCTCTTAGAGCAAAATTTTTGACTTTGGTGCGTCAACCAGCCATTACTTTCAAAGGAGGGTTAAAACTACCCCCACCTCTCATAGGTTTCAAGACGAGAACAAAAATTGAGGCTTTTGTAGTTTTAGTCAGAGTGAATAACTATAGAATGAATTTGTTCCAACCACCGACACATGACTAGAGTCTACCCTTAAAGGGTGGTAAGAGTTACCCTATGCTCAAATGATGCATACAGGTGCTATTGAAATTCAGGAACCTCTATTCAGGTAGCTCACCGTGCCAAATATACAAATCTGGTGACAACCCCCCAATCTTAGTAAGGTGGATAATATTTTGGTTCGTGGTACAGAACATTTTTCTTGTGTGGCTGTTATAAATAGCATTATGTTGCGACATTTTTAAAAATATTTAAAAATTATTTAATATTAATATTTGCCGATTGCCTAGAGAGTCCTGTAAGTATGAAGCATATTTAGAAATATTGAATTCTCCAACAATTAATACATCGTCATTTTACGGACAGTCCAAAGCTTCAAAAGCTTCAAATAGATACACGTAATCCTCATACGCAGTGGTTGGAGGAACATAAATATTGGTAATATATAGCGATTGTGAATGGCAACTGATTTTCACACCAACGATGTCAATCAGTGATAGCTTATTAAACTACTGCGTATTATTAAAATTTCACCACACTCCACCACCTTTCTTACGATTACTACTTGAAAAATCTCTGTCGAGGCGATATACGTAGGAGTTTTTTAGAACACAATTCACTACTAACTGTTAATAGAAATATCGAGCCAAGTTTCGGTTAATGCGATAACTGAGTATTCATGTGAAGGCAGAAAGTTTAAAATTGTATCTGTCTTGCTTCTAAGCCCCCGGATGTTTCGATAGTAAACAACGAAATCATTGTGCGCTTTATGCAGGCACGCAGGTGCGGATCCTCTCTATTGGTGAGAGTATCACTAACTACTGGAGTAACGTTATCAGAGAAAGACAGATACAATGATTATTATTGACCCGATAACAAAATATCATTTCTGAGTTTATCCCGCGCCTGAGTGTATGCCGTACTGTTATCTTTACCCCAAACCGCATGACTGCAGAGATGTTACTGTTTTTATTTTTTAATTTAAAACAGTTAGAGCAACAGAGCAGTTTAGACTTACATTGCTTAACGTTATGACTTTATCTGCAAAGTGGGCAAGCTAATGATTTTTTACAATTATTTGCTGAGTGATGGAATTTATTACATTTGAAGCATTTGTAAAGCTCAATTGCATCAAAAACTTTGCAGCTATCATAACCCATAAATAAATTGCCAGCCTTAATAACTAAGAGAATAATGAATAATAATTGGAGTATGACTTTGATTATGTCTTTGTTTTTCTTGGTAGGAAAAATTTTAACAATTTTACATTCAGAATTGCTTAAAAATAAATCTGCATTGCACTTTTTTATATAAGTAACCAGTTGATCCTCGAGATAGTTTTCCGTCAGTCCAACAATACGAACCCTGAAATGAAAATGATGCCAAAATGGTAAGAGCTGTGAAGAATTACTATATTAATTACTAAAAAATGCAAAAACCGTGTTGAGTATATTTTATTTCTCTTCTTTGCAAAAACAGCAGTCTAAATTAATAATAAATATTCTCATCGATCACGCACTCACACATTTCTGTTGGAGAATCTGATTTTATTTCTGTCTTTCTTTCTTTTTTTCCGTTCTTCTTATTTTTTATGTCATTGTCATTTAAACATCATCATATCTAATTGACTAAGACATATGTTAGTAAAATTTTTATATTTTGAGTGATTTCATCAATCAATCAAGAAAATAATAGAAGATCTATAAACACCGTATAGGTTGCATGGTATTCTAATTTGAAATCGTAGAAGCTAGACACACATGCGATGACGCGTCTCTGACCTGTAGGGTGTTTATAAATCTTAAAATTCCACACCTAGATTTTCTGTCCAAGTCTCCACAACGAAAAAAATGTTGATACTATATTTGCACTTCACTATGTGGAAATTTTTGTTTATGGAACTTTAATAACATAATATTTGAAATCATCTACCCCAGAAACCTATAAAACGATATGCCACATCGGTAATGGGGGGTGGGTATGGTGGTAGAGAGGTGGTAGCGGGGGTGGATGAAGTAAAAAAAAATGTTGAAGCCTTAGGTTCTTGTATACATGCTAAATAAAATTTTTTATTTTTTTCACCCCCTTATTGAGGTGGGGGTGGTGAATGCTAAAAATATTTTTGAGACATTAGCTTCTCTTGTATATACTAAATACCAATTTTATGGACTTTTACCTGCTTGATTTACCTATTTACTCCCATTCACCTCAATTTATCCCCCAACCCTTCAACGGAATAAGATGATAATATATTCTAGTTCTAGATCTCGTTAAAATACATGCGTGTACCAAATTTCAAGTCAATATCTTAAACGGTTCCAGAGTAATCGTGCGCACAAAAAAAGTTACTATCTTCTGAATGGAGGTTATGGAATCATCTTTTCCAAGTGGAAAATTATTTTGATATTATATATGTATTTTCTGAACATTTCATTTTTTTTTCCTGAGAAAGAGAGAGAGAGAGAGAGAGAGAGAGAGTACAAAACACAAATAAACCGAACTTTTTACCATCCCTGACGAACTTCAAGCAACTTTAATGAATCTGTGATTCTTTTACAAAATTGTTGTAAATTACTGTATTCTGATGGCACATCATTGTTGATAATGATGTTAATTTAAACACTTTTCTAAATAACTCTAAATAACCCAATAACAGTACATTTTAGCTATAGGGAATGTACATATCTGTAGAAAGGTAGTAAAAGATGGAAGCGAATAGGATTATAAAATATAGTATGTTCCATTTGAAAGTGATTTAATGGGGGTCGAATTCGTCGAAGTTGGACCTCATTTTTTGGACACCCTGGATATTTTGGGGCATTTGTAGCTTAAGTTACATAAGCTCCATCTCTCGTAGACATATGAGAGGAAAATTGGTTATCGAAATTTATCATAGCGAATGTTAATTTCCAAGTATGAGTTGGTTTTCGCATCAGATTTCATTAAAATCGAAATATTTCAAAAACTACTGGTTTTTTAGATATTGAAAGTTACCTTAAAATAATGAATAGAATTCGAATCCGGCATAAAAAGTAAGGCATTGTGACATTATTTTCATTAAACAGAGTACCCCTGAAAACCCCTCCCCCTAAATTCGTAGCTTCAAATTATTTGCAGTTTCTGTAAAACGTCTAATAAGCCACTAACCGTGATGCACCCTGAATATTAATGTTCAATTCAGAAAGGTTTATCGTGTGGGTTATTTCACTGTGTATGTGTTCTGTATAGCTGATTTTAATAGTCTAGCGTTAATAATGTGACGTAATTGTAAATGTAGACAGTTTTGTCTGCATTACATCAGTAAATAAATAATAAATAAATTATCAATATTGTAGATTATAAAATTTCCTAAAAGTTTCGTTTAAACAACTTTCTTCCACTATCAATTGTTTTCAAATTACAGCAGTTTGAAAATATCATTATTTCCAAATTTCGAGCTGCTGTAATTATGGATCTGTTCACAATGGAAAGAAAATTAATTAAACACTAGTTTTGGAAAATTTCGTAATCTACATCTATAAAAGAATACCCCGACTGACTCACTGATCTATCAACGCACAGCTCAAACCGCTGGGTCTAGAAACTACAAATTTTGCATAGAGGTTCCTCGAATGACATAGGCAACCACTAAGAGGCTTCGAAATTCGACCCCTAAGAGGCTTTTTGGAAGCGGTTAGATTTAGATAAACTTGACAGAAATATTTTTGTTGAAATCTATTAGATACGTGTAAGATGAAATTTAGATTTTCACTTTTTGAAGGGATGAAAACGGGGGTGGTAGATGGTTTAAAGCGCACCCGTGTTTTTGAAATCACGTAAGTCAGAAACATGATTATTCGAGCGATGGACTCTTCTGAAGAAATAATAAGACACATATTCGACGGTTTTCAAAAAGAGACCACCGAATGGATGAACGGGGAGGGAGAAGTTTTTAAGTTTTTTGGAAACGGTTAGACCTAGAATCGTGAAATTCAGCAGAAATATTCTTTATTGGAATCTGTTAGACAAGAGTAAGACGAAATTTCGATTTTCACTTTTTGAAGGGGTGAAAACGGAGGTGGTCTAAAGGATAATTGTATCTCTGAAATCGCGTAAGTCAGAAACGTGATATGCTAGCTAGAGGAAATAAGGAGACACTTATTCGACGGTTTTCAAAAAGAGAATGGGTGCACACAGAGGGAAGAGAGAGTGATGTTTTTAAGCATGAAATTTGACATATACCCACCCATGTGCTCTATGTTTATTAAAATAATTATTTTTTCGTTTAACTCGCTCTAACACAAAAATAGAATAATGGATTGTTATCAAATTGCGATGCGCAGTGGTTATCCCCGAGTATTATGGATGCGCAGTGGGTTCCTTGAGTGTACTTCCTGAGTACTATAGGAGTACTCAGTGAGTATGTAGTACTTCTTTATAGGCATAAGTTAGTATGTCAATGTTCTTAATTTTACGCGGACGAAGTCTTCCACGCGAATGAAATCGCGGGCATCAACTAGTCTACAATATTGATAATATCTTATTACTATATAGGAACAACGGAGACGGATATAATTGCAAAAATCGGTAGCAAAGCACAAATCCCCACCATTCTGACGGTTATAAATCGTAAAATATTAACTAGAGAAAAATAGTTTATATAGAAGTTTTAGCTTTCTTCATTTTCTACAATATTGGTAATACCCATAGCATTTATTATTCCACGAATGTACATTTTGCATTCCAATTGCATTCTGTACTTGCCATGTATGTTCCCTCAACATTCCCATATAAATAATATTTTCACATATACAATATGATTATACACACGATATAAATGGAATATACAGAAAGTTTATGTTCACAGTCGCATATACTGTGTACACGTATCAGGGAACGTTCTTCGTATATGTGTTCATATACATCGTATAAACATTCGTCAATGATTTTATCTGTATAATACAGGTATATTGTTTGTAGAAATATTTGCATCGCCCAAGCGCCGCGCAGACAGTCATATCATCAAAAGTTCAACACTTTTAACGCGAACGCTGATTGGTTCGATTTTTGACCTAATAAAAATAAACCTGCATCACAACTGATGAGACAGCAATGCTAGTTTTATAGTACCTATCTACCTACCTGCAAAAATAATTATGATATTTCTCTATCTATATAATTTGGTTTAAGTACATTTATAATCATCCCCTATGTACGGTGTATGACGTTTTATAAATTTTAAATCGTTCGTCAATATTGTATATATGAAATATGTTTTAAATTTTGAATAAATAATAATGAATATGAAATATTAAATAATAATGAATGAAATATTAAATAATAATGAATAATAACCCTTTTTTAATTTATGTACTGTGTTCAATTAATTAGTAACTATCTCTGTAACTATCAGCATTTCTTAAGCAGGTGGTTCAGACTTAGAATGGTTATTTAATTACATTTTATCTTTTATATTTAGATTTCCGTTTTCCATGTCATTACAATCCCCTTGTAGATTTTTTAAATGCGCGCCTCGGTCCTTAGGTTAGTGCGCATGCTCATCGTGCTACTAATGAATGAAAAAGAGGGCACAGTCAAATGGGCTGAAAATGCAGAATGTCTGAAAATGGCCAGTTTGAAAGGTCAAAGATCAGGAAGATCGGTACCCACTAATGTCATAGTTGAGAGTATTATGTGACAACGAGTTGTTTAATATTGTTATTCATATTCATAAGGCCGGAAATGCCGCAGGTTTCATGAATGAGGTGGTGATTTTTTAAGGTCCTATGCTTACTTTAAAGTGAGGGCGTGTGTGTGTGTGTGTGTGGGGGGGGGTTGGTTAGCGTGCGTGAGAGAGTGAAAGTGTGTTCTTATCAAAGAGTTCTATAAATAGATGATAAAAGCTGCATAAGCGTAATGTATAAGCAGTGGACAGCGCGCAAGCGGTGTGAGCATTCTCATCCTTCTCACACAGTTCGTTCTCTCTTTGTCGCACAGTACATGAGGGGCTGTGTTGCTTTGTAAAACAGAGTGGAGAGCAAAGAAGAGGGTACGAGGTGTACGACAAGGACAAGGATGCTCGGGCCGTCCAGCAAATCAACGGCTTGTCTCCTCTAGTCAGAACTCTTTGGTTCATATGTGCAAACACATTAGAATAACAACGTTAAACAAATCCTCGTCATAATATGATACTCTCAACTATGACAGCGGGTACCGATATTCCTGATCTTTGACCTTTCATATCTCAAAAACTGGCGATTTTCAGATATTGTGCCCATGAAAACTTTTGATCAGGATATCATGAAGTACAACATACTACATTTTCAGCCTATTTGACTTTACCTTATTTTCCATTTATTTTGTGCCTGCCGTGTCCTTTATGATAATATCAATTTGTTTAATTTATGTTTGATCAGTTTTATTTTTTATGTAAGATCTTTGTAAGATGTTTTTATATTTTTCAACTTTATCATGGCCAGTTCTTAAAGAGAAATAAGTACCTATTCAAATATAATACAATGTATTTTCTTTTGTAGTTGGACTAGCGCGTGTATCTCCTCCTCTAGACAGGAAGGAAATACCTTCTCCTAAAAATTGGAAAGGCCAAAAGAAAGTATTCAGCCAATAGGATCAGTCACAGATGATGTATTGAGAATGAAAGGTGGACTTTCGCAATTACAAGTATCACCATCGGCAACACCTGGACACTTTTTTTACTATTTTTTACTTACTGACAAAAAATTCGTTATAGTAAAATATGACAGTTCATAAGTGACAAAGAAAATTTTTTTGTTAAAAAAAATCTCAATTGAAATTTTTGTCAATTATTTTTTATTATTGCAATTCATTTTTGTAACAAAAAATAAAAATATATTTAAAGTAACACAACTGTTTTATTTATACCTCTTCCTATTTTATAATTTAAGATGCATACTTAATTGTTACAACAATGTAAAGTAATTGATAAAATAAAATCATGTTTTGTTCTTGGCAATTTAAAACACGATTTGAAATAGATAAAACTTTAAGGTAATATAATATGATCATTAGATTTTTTCATAAATAACACGTTAAATATGATTTTTAAGCTGAAATTTTAGAGTGATAAATGTTTGATCCATTTTAAAATGGTTTTTAACAGATCTTATTAACGTAAAACTATTTTTTTTACATATATTCTTGGACCTTTGTAAAGTATTGTTATAGCAAATACAGTTTTATTTAAGTTTATTTAGCATTTGTGTGCTCCATTCAATAAAATTTGATGAATAATACATTTGACTTTAGTTGAAAACTAATGGTAAAAACAAATTTTCTGTGTATATATTCCACATTTACTTACATAATATTCTTCACAAGAAATGTGAAATGTGGAAAATTAGAATAAGTACCTAATAATTGACTGTAACAATTAAACTTTAAAATTAGATATTGGATTTATTATATGCAAGTACTTCACTCATATCATGTATTCTCTTGAGTTTAATTATTATAATAATTTATTATTTGCTGTAATCATAGATGAGTCGCTGCGTCATACTGAACATATTCAGAATGAAGCAGCGACTCATCAATGATTATAAAATTATTATAATTTTTAAACTCTGAAGAAACTACATGGCATGAGTGAAGTACTTATAGCTGCCACTGATACATAATGTTCATTCCTACAATATACATGCATCATAGATTTATGATCCATGTGTAACATACCAGGCACCTACGGTTTAATTCCTACGAAGGTAGTACTCATATACCGTGAACATGCAGTGTACATTGTGAATGTAGGATGGACCTTCCTCCTATATACCTCATGTATCTATCAGTATATCAATATACGTCTCTGGTTCATATCAAGTTCCATTTTGGTCTATGGGTATGTTGTAGGAATCTTACTCGTATATCGAGAGGTGGTCATCTGTACGTCTCTCTGACATTCAGATTATCTACATGGAATACAAAATGAATATTCATTCTTAGTTCCATGGTACGTAAAGTACGTTCCGAACACATGCTCTGAATGTAAAAATGCTATCTGGGTAGGTACCTAATTTTACGGTAGAACAAACACGGAAGGAGATAACTGAGACAATCTTATTTCGACCGTAATTTTTTCAAAATGGCGGCCGTAGCGGCAACGATATTTTTATGGAAAACATTGCCCCTGCATTATAGAAACAATAAATTTCTTGTAGGAATTATTCACGGGTACCCCGTCGTTTTTAAATAAGTAAGTGAGTTTTTAAGTAAGTAAGTTTATTTTGTTATGCTGTTATATTTATGTGAGGCTGATCAATAAAATGATAAAAATATATGAAATAATTATATAGTTTCCACAAATACCAAAACACTTGAAGTCTACACTCGAATACTACCACTCAGCGCGCGTTTTATCAGGCATATAATCTTGACAGATACCTCTTAAACTAGGGTTTTTATCACGTAAATTACGTGTAGCTATATATGTTTGCACGAAATTTCTTCAAAGCAAATGTTCTTGACCTAAATGCGAAACAAACATTTTATAATAATAAAATAAAATAAAAGCTGTAGGTAATAATTGTAGGCGAACATTAAGAATCATGAACAAAATGAATGACTTAAGAAAACCCATGAAATTAACAATCATTAATAAATTAATTTCTGATGATACTATTTCCAGCTTACACAGTAAAACTAGCTAAAATAAGGGCCTACCTCTGACAAAATTAATACTTGTCTGGAATTTGTAGGATGCTATCTTTACATACAAACCTCCGCCGTCCCCCACACGGGGTCTTCACCCCCAAACCTAGTTACAGTTATTCAGTTTTTTGCGCATAAAGGACCACGCACTTTTCTTACCTTTTTTTTTTTTGGTGGTAGTGTAGGATTTCCACCCACTAAAAACCCCCACCAAAACCCCTCCAAAATGTAGTTTTTTACTTGTGTAACTACGGTAAACAAATTAATTATAATAGATGAAAAAAAAACAGCATTTTTCTAAAAGTTGTATGACTATACATCTGCATTTAGGGCCGAGGTATGTCAGTTTTTGCGTGTAGGTCATTTATAAATAAACAAATCGATATTTCTTCTTGAAATTTGGGCTGGTTGTTCTCCAATACTAATTATTTTTTTTTTTTTTTTAGAAATATGTTCGATATTTCATCTATTTTCATAATTCAAATCAAATCAAATGCTTTTCCTTTTTTGACATCTACACAGATGCGGATGAGGTTCGTCACATACAGGTGAAAAACTACCACGAGGAGCACTTAATTAACTAATTAATTTACTAAAAGTAAATAATAAAAGTTAATAGTACTGCATAAAATGTGTAAATAAAAGACAAAAATATAAAAAAAAAACACGAACTACAAATTCATTCAGGTCATAAAAACAGTGTTGTAACAGGATGTTTTTTATTTATTTTTAATGATGCTGGACCGTGTATTCTTTAGCTCTATATAGATAGCATGTTGTAATAAAAAGTTCCGGCGTGGTGAGGGATTTTGGGAGAGAGCCTTTTTATGGTAGGTGTGAAAAAATGTACACATGTATATTAGGGTGGCCGATCTTTTTCGAAATCGAATTTTTTTATTTCTCACCCCTGCAAATGGTTCCACTTGAAGAAAAAACAGTCCCCTCAAAATATTATTGAGGCAAATTGAAGGCAAGGGGTGCCGCAGAATGCATTATTATGCAATAATAAAAGTAAATGGAATTATTTACATTCTTTGGTTGATGCATTGTTTTTTTTTTAATCAGCCACATTTATCTTTAGAATGACTAATCAAGTCATACAAATATCAAAGACATTATCTGTTGTGACTATGACATGTGTCATACTACTGTAAATTCGTAGTCTAAGAAAACTAGACTAGAAGTTTTTGAAATAAAACTCTCGTTTTATTTTTGTGTATTTTATTATGAAACGTTTTTTTCATACATAGTACCAAATATTATCTTAAATCTACAAGACATATAGTAATAAAAACAATATTTTTTGCACTAGGCCAAAGCATGCGACAGGGTTTCTTTTTTTACATTTGGAAACTGTGATTTATAATCATTTACAACTTGGAGTAAAAACTGTTTTTGGTCTTCATTTTTTGTTAAAATGTCATTATAGTCAGTAATAAGTTTGATTCCTCTCTCAGCGGCATCATTTACAACTTTAATTTTGTTTACAATATTGAAACATCGGGTATAACTTTCATTTTCCCTCCATGTTGTTGGATCATTTTCCAAAAATTCCATAGACAAACCTAATTTTTGAAAAAACTGTTTAGTGTTCTCGTATATGAAGTCCTTAATTTCCTTGTTTTCAACGTCAGTAATGTTACTAATCATAAGTCGTTTAATACCCTCTTGATTTGGTGCTTTCCTCAAAGCTTTAACCATTTCTCTTTTAGTGGTAACTGAAATATCGTCATCAAAGAAAGATATGCCAACATTTACTGAATTAAGGTACCACAAATGGTTCACTATTTTCCTACTTGCGGCTTGAGATATTTCTTTGTCAATATTTTGATAATTAATGAGTTCTTTACAAAAGTCTAAGTCATGAAGCGGTGCTTTACTAGCAAATGACGCTGTAAACCAGGCCTTTACATAAACCTTTACAATAAAGAGACATATATCTTCAATACCTATTTTTTCTTTTTTAGTTAGTTGGAACTGATCTTGGAAAAAAAATATTTTTGGACAGTAAATGGCTTTGGCCATCCAACGTGCATGATGAAATGTCCCTGGTTGATAGAATGTCGTGTGAGTAGGCTCTTCTTCAACAAAAAGTTTAGAAAGCATTCAAAATTCTTTATAATCATCACGAGGCTGTTGCAAAGTTAAAGCTGCATTTAGAAACTTTACAATTTCGGCTTTAACTGGTTGTAACATGTGTTTAATTTTTGATACCTGAAATCCAGTTTTTAGTTTATTTTGATCTATTTTAGGCCAAAATTCCCTAAAACGTTTAAATAGTGGCACATTTGGACCAGATGAGGAAGGCATTTTTGTGTCAAACACACTTCTCAAAACCACTTCAAAAATATGATGTCTACAAGGAAAATATAGAATATCTCTTTCATTTTCGTCCAAATTCCATTCACAAAGCACATCATAAACTGTTTCAGTCTATTCTCTTCCAGTTGAATTGGGCAAAGCTGGTACTCCAAGTAGTTGTTCAATATCTCCACTAGTAACTAAGATAGCAAGTCTATCGATATTTCCCATTCCAGTGAGAGAAGGTAAAAGTTTTCCATCCCAATGGATGACTGGGGCCGTCAATTCAGAATTACCGAAGGCAGTTTTTAATATTTCAGCTCTTTCTTCGCGGATGCGTTGTCTAGAGCGCTGAAGTGTGGTTCTGCTGATGGACAAAGATGTGGTGTCATGTCCTAGTGCTTCTGCTACTGCCGTCAAAATATGGACTCCATACCTGTCGCTTATTTTGCAAGCATCAAATGCAGCGGCTATTTTTGGTGTGATGATGTTACATGTTCCATACAATCTCCTCTTTTTTGGCTGTGACGGGCCAGGTTGGTCTTGTAACAACTCTTCTTGGGCTTCGATTATTTCATCTTCATTTTCGTTGGAGTCGGCTGAATTACTACTTGATGATGGACAGATGACTGTTTCCTCTAATCTAGCTTTTTCTTGTTGATTTCGTTGCATTCGTTCGGATAATTTCTGTAATTTCTCCTCAGCTGATTTTTCTTGAGAAGCAAGTTGGTAATCAATACCATGCATAAATCCAGGACGTCCCTTTTTTCTTTGATTAATTAAAAACTGCTTATCTTCATTTATTTTCATCAACTCCAATGCATTTGCATGAGAAATGTCAAGAAGATCGTCCAATTTTTCAACGAAATGTTTTTTCTTTACTCTCGCACTGGCCCTTTTAGCCGATTTTTGTAAGTTCCTCCACTCTGCATAAAGTTTATCTAGTTGTTTAACACAATGAAAATCCTGACGTGTCGGAATGCGAGCTTTATCCCAAAAAACTGACACCTCTTTTATTGTTAATTTAGCACTTTCATGTACACTTAGCTTCACTTCACGAATGTTATAAAAAAGCACTTGTAATACTTGTTTATTAGACGGCAATTTATTGCCAATGATTTGTGACGAATAGTGTCCAACTAAGTAAATGAAAGTATCCTTTCGTAAGGATCTAACATCAGCCATCGTTAAATGTTTTTTCAAAAAGGAACGTATGCTAGAACTTATGTCACCACTGTAAAACACAATTGCAAACTGACATAAAAACCTACCGTAGGTGCATTATATTTCCAAACTTCCAAAACAAATAATTTCTAGGAAATAATTACACCAATAAAACATTATGAGAAAAGAGGTAGATATTTGTATTTTAAGTAAAATTTAAGTGTATTACCGCAATAAAATCTTATCTACAAATTTCTACATGAATGCGGCACGGGTTACCGTAATAAAATCTTATCTACAAATTTCTACCTGAATGCGGTACGGGTTACCGTTCACCGAATTATCTGAAACTTTGACATAAATTATTCCTAGTATAATAGTATATTTTCGTGGGGTGAGACTTAAAAAATACGCAAAAAAAATTCACCCCCTATAGAGATGGGCCACCCTAATGTATATATTATTTTTATTTCGTGTTGAATATGAATGAATGTCGCAAAACTTTATGAAGTCAGTCCTTTTATTATGGATAAAAATCATTAGTTACTAAATATAGATTCCTGTTACAGTAATAGGCTTGTAGCCCATCGTAATTTTTAAGGGTCAAGTGACCCAGCATGAATTATGTTCAGTACGATGCTGGTATGTGAAACGATAACTTCAGGCACTATGCCGTCACTTTTGGGCGGTACAGGTGAATACACAGGTAAATTGAATTTTCCGTCCGAAAATGCGCTCCTCAGACAAAATATTCTTGTACGAAATTCCTCATGTTCATAGTTTTTAAAAAAATAATCACCTAGAACCTACTGCCGTACAAGAATAATGGGACCGGAAGCCAGAAGAATGTTTGATTTTCCGAAAAATTTTCCAGGCATATAGGTAATTTAATACTGTACGGGGTTTGTACAATTAGATTTGTATGCTTTCATAGATTCATATTTCAGCAACGCCGTACATATTTTGTGGTTACAGGTGGAGAAACCCCGGGCGCAACCCCGTACCCCCAACTAGTATAAATAGTGGTGGTGATTTGAACCAACATCAAATTCAATGATCTTAATGCTTTTTTATGAAACGAAGACATTTTCTGCCATGCCGTACATTTTTCATGGAACATATTTTGTTTCGATGAAAATTGGGTGAAAAATGGGAGGTCAAATAAAATATATTTTTGAAAACTGTAAAAATGCACTTTTTTTAAATAAAAAAAAAAACTCTATCCCCTAAAAGTACATAAAATAACATACAATGGAAACAAAAAAAAATTAACGTACAATGCCCCTCGCCAGGAAAAAGCCGAGGCTTTTGCTGACAGCTTGGAACTGCAGTGTAGGGAAAACCAACTCGAGGATGAGGACGAGGACTGGGAGGACGACGTGAGGCGCAGGGTACGTAGGATGAACCGTCTGCCAGATGAAGACCACATCCCCCCGACCACCCCCGAGGAGGTCAAGGAGATCCTACGGAGCCTAAAACCCAGGAAAGCTCCAGGATGTGATGGCATTGGGAACATCGCCCTCAGAAGCTGCCCCGGAAAGGAGTAGCGGCGATGGTCAACATCATCAACGCAATGTTGAGGTTGAGACACTTCCCCTCCAGGTGGAAAAAGGCCGACGTCATAGTCATCCCAAAGCCAGGTAAGAACCTAACGTTTCCTTCCTCTTACAGGCCAATCAGTCTACTCCCAGCGATGAGTAAGGTAGCCGAACGAGTCATACTCAAGAGGATAGCCGAGAAGACAGAAGAGCTGGAAGTCCTCCCAGACAAGCAGTTCGCCTTCAGGACAGGGCACTCCACCGAACTCCAAGTGCTCCGCCTCACCGAAGAGGTCACGAAGGAGTTCAACCACCGACAGGTCACGGCAGCGCTGTTCCTGGACGTTGCCAAAGCCTTCGACAGGGTCTGGCACGACGGTCTCCTAGCCAAAATGATGAGTATGGGATACCCCATTGCACTCGTCAAGCTAGTGAGATCGTACCTCCACAGGAGACAGATGAGGGTGAAGATCGTGGACAAGGTGTCCACGTACAGAACAATGGAGGCAGGAGTCCCCCAAGGCTCAGTGCTGTCCCCGCACTTGTTCTCCATCTTCACATCCGATCTATCCCGGACGGAGAGGACCTCCATGGCCCTCTACGCCGATGACACAGCCCTGACTGCCAGATCCTGGAGTGCCAGACTAGCCACCAGAAACCTCCAGGAGGCGGCCACCCTCCTAGAGGACTGGTGCAACAGATGGAAGGTAGCCGTCAACGCCGAGAAGAGCAAGGCGGTACTCTTCAAGAAGGTAAGAAAACAAAATCCCACAGGTCACGTTTCCATGTTTGGTGAGGACATCCAATGGCACGACACCGCCAACTACCTTGGCGTGGTCATGGACAAAGGCCTAACATGGAGACTGAACACGGAGGCCATCGTCAAGAAGGCCAGGAGGACGAGAGCCCTAATCTACCCGATGACGGGTAGACAGAGCAGACTCAACCTGAGGAACAAGCTCACGCTTATCAGGTCCCTCATCCGGCCTCAGCTGACGTACGCTTCGGTAGCTTGGGGCTACCAAGCAAAGAGCTACCTCCATCAGATCCAGAGAGTGGAGAACGTCGCCCTCAGAACAGCAGTCGATGCACCCTGGTTCATCCGCAACGAGGGCATCTACAGGGACCTGAACTACACCCCGGTCACTGAGATCATCAAGCAGAGAGCCAGAAAGATGTACGCCCTTGCCGAGGAGCATGGGAACCCACTAGTCAGGGAGGCATACCACCAACCGACGATCCACCCCCACGGAAGAGACATGACGATACCCAACCACCCACCCAAGACCCTGCGGGTACCGGACAAACAACCGTCCAGTACCTGTAGTCCCCCTAGCTCCGGGCAAACCGAAAATGCTACCAAAGCAGTTAGGTCTGCCCTTCCTCGAGCTACACAGCTCATCCTTACCCTACCGATGATCCGGATGACAGGATGCCTCTTGGCATTGTGTACCGGCAGTCACTCCCGCCACAAACCCAAAACACCCAACAGACCGATGACTACCCCCCGGGGGGCAAACAAGCTGGCGAAGAACAGAAGACGAAGAAAGAAGAACGCCAGAAGAGGCCATAGCCAGCAAGGTCCAACGAGCCAGGACCCAGGGAGGTGGACCGAAATCGTCTGCACCGCTCACATTTGTGAGTGGGGCCGACGTAAAGTAAGTTCGCCCGCCCTGCACGAGGCCGGTCCCCGGTCTACAGCGATGTACTGGGGTAAAGGGCAATAGTCCTGCCCGGCCCCAGACATCCGAGACCGACATCTCTAGCCAAGAATATTGGCGTACAATGCCCTTGATAACTGAAGAAGAATTATACATTTTATTTCGCCCGCCATCTTTGACCGTTCTATTTGACATACGGTGTCGGGGATTGGTGCATTATATTTGACCAAAAATGAGTTTTTTTTTGCCAACTCTGGTGAAATTACTCCTTCTTCTAGAAAAGATATTCAGTTTTGATTTTTTTCGGCTATTCTTGGTGTTTTCTATTTTTTTCCAAGATGAGGGATGGACGAATACATATCGGACAGATTAAAATTCCCATTCGACTACTAGTACAAGATATATTAAGCAGATAAGTTGAAAATCCGTGAAAGCGTGTCAAAAATTGCATATAACTTTTGACACACAAGGAATTTTTAGGCGCAAAAATTTTTTTCGTAAATTTTATTATTGGTTCTTATGTATCATGACCTCCTCATGATACATAAGAATCAATAATAAAATTTCAGGTGGAATGTTGTCGTCGATAAGAATCAATTCAACTACACTACTAGCACCTAAAGGTAGAGATTGACAATTTTTAGCTTATTACTTTGGAATTAAATGTTTATAGGAGAAAATTCATAAAGAATTAAATGCCCTTTCGAGCAGTATATAAACAATGAAAAATAAGTCGTCGTTTTATAGCAACAGTAAAGTGACAGTATAATATTGAACATAAATAAACGAAGATATTTAAAAAACTCCAATGGACCCGTTTAGTGTGACGTCAGATTCTAGGCAACCAACAATACAAGTGTGTGTTGCTAAAGATTTTGAGCCTTATGTACTATACATTTAAAGGCTAAAAATATGGCTGTTGATCAGGGCCTCTAATTTTATTTGGTTAAAACACATATTAATTTAATTGAGTAAATTATATGTAGAACGAATCTAACGTATCTTAAGTATATGGCCTATGAATTGAATTGTCTTAGATATGCCATATAATTGAGTAATAACACAAAATTGTTAACGACAATTTTTATCATCCTTAATAGCAAGGAGCATAAGAGCGAAAGTAATAACTGTAAATTTCGTTATCCCACTTGTATTGTCGGTTGCATAATATTTGACGTCACTACTAAACGGGTCCATTGGGCATTATATAGGTATAAATAAATATTTAAATTTAACAAGCCTGGGCCTTCAATTTCTTCGACAAATAATTAAAAATCATAATACGCATTTCAAAAAACTAAATGTCTAAGAATAATAACAATGATTCGCAAAATTGCTGGTTTATTATCATTTTAGATTCTTACTACTATTTTAATTGGTCTGCGGAATTGCATAAAAATGAGATTATAGGGGGGTGGATATGTATCTTTGTACATAAATATAAGCCTATCTACAATTAAATTATTTGAAGTTAGGTGAAGTGACCAGTCAGTGCGTCTATGAGATAAAAATTTGGTGAGTCAGAGATACAATTCTAAAAATTATATTTTCTAACGGCTAATAGTATTGAAACAAAAAAAAAAGAAAAGAAAAAAAAATTGGTGTAATAGAATGATAATTGAACTTTTTCGGATTATCAAATAGGTTTGGTTTAGACCTCTCAAACAACTTACGGCTTTTTTTAATGCTATAACATTTTTTCCACTACTGGGATCCAAAACATTAATTCACAATACTCATTTTTGAATACTTAATTGCTAAGGACACGTTATTTCTTCATGCCGTGAAAACATAGCTATTAGTGCAACAAGTTAGGAAAAGTCGACGTTCATCGTAATAGGCGTAGTATTTTTTATCGAGGCAATAGATGAGATAAAATGTAAGCAGTATACATAAGAAACACTTCTAATAATGATTACATATTAACGATGTTTTTAATTTAAATATTTGACATTTTTCCATCCCTGACGAACTTTAAGCAACTTTAATGAATCTACTGCGATTATTTTACAAAATTATTCTAAATTACTGCATTGTCATGACACACTATTATCGATATTGATGTTAAATTACTTTAAATAATCCAATAATCTAACCGTATATTTTTGCTATAGGGAATGTACGTATAGGTTGAAAGGTAATAAAAGAAGGAAGCGAATAGGCTTATAAAATATAGTATGTTCAATTAGAAATAAGCGATTTAATGAATGTCGAAGTTGGACCTGATTTTTCGGACCCTTATATATTTTGTAGCATTTGTATCTTGAGCCCACATAAGCTCCATCTCTCGTAGATATATGGGAGAAAAATTGGTTATTGGAATTTACCACAGCGAATGTTATTAATTTCCAACATTGTTTGGTTTTCGCATCAGATTTCATTAAAATCGAAATATCTCAAAAACTATTGTTTTTTTAGATAGGGAATTGACATTGAAAGTTCCCTTAGAATACTGGAATCCGGCATAAAAAATAAGGTATGCTATTTAAAATAAGGAAGTTGATATCAAAGCGAAGATATTATTTTAAGTACACTTGCTGCTTCTTTGATATCTCATTCATTTTTAACAGTTTTTATTAAAAAAAAACTGTAAACAGAGCTTCACACTGTTGCATGACAAATTTCATTCTCAACCTGAGAATTGTCACTTATAGTTGATGGCACGTAATATACTTTCTACTAGTGTTTGGATAACTTGTTATGAGAAGTTGAACTTTTATTAACAAAAGCGGAAATAATATTTTCGCTTTGAACTTCTTTTTAAAATGATAGACCTTTATCAACTCTATTTTGATACCTAATTTCGTAATGACATTTTAATTTCTAAGATCTACTATGGTTTTACTATCGATTAAATTTTGGACTCACGGTTCTTGGACAATTCTGAATAAGTTTCGTTAACAAAATTTTCCGATAAAAATATGCCTAATATGATTTTTTTATTTTCTCCGCATATTTTGGTACCGCAGGTGGCTTTACATCTGTAAGAGATGAATGTTCTTATGGTCATAAGTAGATCCTAATGTGTTCCATACTTAAGTAAAATTTGATTAAAATCGGAGAAAGAGTAAAAAAGTTATTGGAGTGTTACCATTTCAAGTGAAACACACTGTAAAAAAATTTCATAAAAAATATTGGTTTTGAAAAGAGCTAATGACTATGAAAATTTTTATTATGCTACTGAGAGAACCACTTAAATTGCCATTAGTTGCCACGGAAACTATAATTTTTTAATAATATCTTTTAAAATGGATTTTTGTATCGTTATCAATTAGTTGTATAACTTTTAAACCGACAGTTATCTAAAATATTGGCAAATAATTTATTTATAACAACTGGCTAGCTAGCTTAAGAAACTTAAGAAGCTTAAGAAGCTTAAGGAGCTTAAGAAGCTTAAGAGGCTTAAAAAGATTGTTTGTTTCTGTCCAACAGTGACGATATTTCTTCTTTCTCTGCGCGACTACTTACCAACTTAGGATGGCTGACTAGTACCAAATTTCAAGTCAATATCCTTAAATGGTTCCAAAAAAAAAAAAGGTTACAGACAGACAGACAGACAGATTGAAAGACCGACAGAATTTTTTTTGCTCAAATTTAAAATCATTCATTAATTTCATGACATTCTAAGCCTAGAGAATATTATTGAGGTATTATGCAAATCACAACTTACACACTTTTTTATTTATTATGAAAATACCTACTTTCTGTATATTGTTGCCCTAATCTGGGCACGCTAATATACTAGTTAGGTAAATACTTTAAAACACTTATTATTGGAAAACCAATCAAAACAACTACTCTCCTAGCTAATACTGACGAAGTATTGAATTACATGATAGGATTCTTAGCATTTTAAAGAAAAAAAAAATATATTGAAAATACTTAAAACCTTTATTTACATTTAGTCATTCACACTTTTTTTTATTTAATATGAAATTATCTCCTTTCTGTACCTTAACCTGGTCACGCTAATATTCTACTTAGGAAAACACTTCAAAACACTCATTATTGGAAAACCAATCAAAGCAACTACTCTTCTAGCTAATACTGACGAAGTATTGAATTACATGATAGGATTCCTGGCATTTTAAGGCAAAAATATATATTGAAATTACTTAAATTAATTATTGGAATTCAGTCATTCACAACAATTATTATTGAACCTTGCATTCTATTTCAACTCTAGAAAAGTTGTACAAGTTTTTTCGAACTCGTTAGTTCTCATCAGTAGAGTATAGGGTAACAATATACAGAAAGTAGGTATTTTCATAATAAATAAAAAAGTGTGTAAGTTGTAATTTGCATAATACCTAAATAATATTCTCTAATCATGATAAAAGCAAATAAATAAAAAATAATTAATTCTAAGCCTATTAGAACAATAAAAATTTTCAAAATAATTTTTTGCGTTACTATAAGTACTTCCACTGGACGTGGAAATAATTATAGTTTTCATGGTAACTAATGGCAATATAAGTGTGTCTTTCAGTAAGATAATAAAAATGTTCATTTTACGATATCTCTTTCAAAAACTATATAATATATTTTTATGAAATTTTGCAAATACCGATTTGAAAGATTTGAAAGAATACTGAATCCAGTAGCGCAGTCAGATTTGAGATAGAAAAATTGCTAACCTTTTATTTGAATTTTTGCCACTGAAAAATTTTCTTAACTTATTGTAAAAATAGCTATTTTCTACAATCATCAAAAAAATTATGCATTAATAGCAGTATGCAAAGTTGGTAACTTTTTTATCAGATTATCTTATCTACATACAATGGCCATATCTCTGATAACTTTCTTGCACTGTGGTATACTTCTAGTCTATCAAAGAGCAACAAAGTAGGCTTAATCTGGGTCCCGGGATCGGAAACAGAATTGGCGTAAAGCTCACTTTAAAATTTGAATCTTTCGATATCTCTATTGCTAATATTTTACGATTTACAGCTGTCAGAATGATGAAAATATGTGCCTCACTGTATATTTTTGCAATTACTCTACCCTCGTCGCCCTTACGTAGTAATTAGTTATCGACATTTCAGATTACAAAATTATTTTAAATAGTTTACAAAACTTTTGTTTAAACAATTTTATTCCAAGGTCAACTGTTTTAAAACTACAGCAGTTGGTATTTTCAATGGAACTTTTAAGTTTTGGGTTATTTGCAAAAACGCATCTTCTAATACTATTTTCTCGCTTTCCAGAAAGATCATGGCGTTGTTCACGGGAGTACTACTATTTGACGTCTTGGGGATAATCACAGCACTTCTAGCAATAAGTATAGTCTATTTCAAATGGGCCTTTCAATATTGGAAAAGAAGAAACATCCCTTACTTTGAGCCAACTATACCGTTTGGTAACCTCCCTAGTCCTCTGAAAAGTACACCTTTTCTCGGTGAAAAATATCCAGCTATTTACAACGAAGCAAAATCAAAAGGTTTGACTATTTTTTTATGTTTAAGTAATAATAATGATCATTACAATATCAATGTCATGAACTCACGTGAAAATTACTGTTCTTATTGTTCTTTTGGTCAAACTAACCTTATGCGCAAATCAATTTTTAATGCCATAGATAGGATAATACACTTATATAAGTTCATGTGATCTTCGCCAAGTGTATTTGCATTTTTGAAAGGAAGGGATTATTTGTGATAGTATACAAAAAGACTAAAAGGGCTTCATTTAGAGTAAATGTTCTAGGTCATTACCATTATTAGAATATATAGTTTAATGAGAGGACCAGTGTTGCCAGATCAAAATTTTAAAAGTCAGACGACGCTTTAAAAAGTTACTAAATCTTACTAAAATTTCAGTAGATTTGAAATTAAAGCTCTCATCTTTAATTTTCAAAAGTTGCAGTGTCTGTAGGACACGTAATTTTCTTGAGCTCTCTGAGCACAGCATAGCTTTGAGCGTCCTCTATCTGATTATTTCATTGCCAAACCATTAAATGGTTTGTAACTAGAAAGTACTGTTTGTCTACGAGACGCTAGAGGGCAACGATCCCAGGCTATTCGATTGTAGCGATTCACGGTCAATAAACTATACGGTTACCTCAATTAGCAGCTTTTAGACGAGAGAGACGCGCGGAGCGGGGAAGGGTCTACAGCCTACGTCAGCTGTAGACACTACAGGCATCTTTGTCTGTGACTTTTGCACGGAAATCAGATATGTCTGTCTCTTTCATTCGATTCCCCGCTCCGTGCGTCTCTCTCGTCTAGGAGCTGTTGATCGAGGTAACCGTAGAGTTTACTGACCGTGGTAGCGATTAACGTGAACAGTTCTGTATTAAATGGATCGCAACTCGAATTTAATGTTTGTCTGCCTACCAGTAGAGGGCAATAAACTGGATGATTCAAAAATCATTATAAATGGGCATTTTCATAAAAGTTTTCACTAAATCACTAGATTTAAAAAAAATCACCAGATCTAGTGAAATTTCACTAGACCTGGCAACACTGGAGAGGACTGTAAAATGACAATTAGGTTTTTAGTTAGCCGGCCATGTTTTTCTTGTTATATAAAAATATTCAAGGTCAATCTCACAATTATAATTATCAATAATTATCACTTTTTCGTTAGCAAATTAGGGTAGAATTACAAGAAACGAATGAAAATTACCGTGGCAACCGAGAAGCAGCCCACTTTTTTAAATTTGCTGATTACGTGTGTCTATGCAAATTTTGTATGGATATTAAAATCATTATTATTTCTGAGGGGCTCTTGTTTTTTGGGCCTTTCTTATGTAGTTTTAACGATAAACTGCCGTTGGTTTTAATTTTTTTGTCATACCTGATGTCTTTTTATTACCTTTTAAATCGGCCTTAGAGAGGTTATAGTGCTCTACGCTTTATACATTTCAAATTCCATTTTATCTTCAATAAGTCTGATGGTGTGTTTGCTTAAATCAGTTTAGAAAAAATAAATGCAATAATAAAATTATTTGGATTTCTCCGTGGACATTCTTATAGCTTCTCAGTTCTAATAATGTTTTAAAAACCAGTTTTAAGGTAGCCTTCTAGGTGTTTTCTAGAAATGCAGGAAGCTAATAGAAAAGCTTCTGACAGCTTTAAAATAGGTTTTAAGAAAGGTTTTAAAACGGCCCGAACAAGGTTTTCAAGAGCAGCACTATGCCCCACTAAGGAGTTTTATGATGGAATTTAAAAAGGCCTTAACGACCTTCATAAGAGTGGGCCCTTTTAGTCTACAAGTCGCTTTATGATGGTATTAAGGATATTGTTACAGCAAAATAGATTTTTCAAGGCATTTTATAAATAGTTTTATAGCACCCTTGTATACATTTAAGAAACTAAAATTGTTCCTTGGGTGATGAACTTAACGCCTAAGTATTGTACATATGTTCCGCCACTGATTGCTGGTTGGTGTCAATTGGTCTCACTGTCAGCGGTAGTGTTACTAGTCGCTATAAATATACTTTGCCTAGTCCAAGAATGATAATGATAATGTTAATAATAATAATCATGTTTCTTCACAGGTTATAAGTATGTGGGAATATACTCCATGCTGAGACCCTTATTCGTGGTTTTGGATATGGACTTAGTCAAACATATTATGGTTAAAGATTTCAACAGTTTCGTGGACAGAGGATTTTACAATAACGAGAAGACTGATCCCATAAGTAAGTGTAGGAAATAACTCAAAATTATACGAACTATACATATTTTTAATTTTTCAGGCGCACATTTGTTTGCAATTGGTGGCCAGAAATGGAGAAATTTAAGAACTAAATTTAGTCCAATTTTTACATCGGGGAAATTAAAGGCAATGTTTCAGACTTTGGCGGATTCTGGAGAAAAACTTGAGAAGTATGTGGACGAACGTAGAAAGACTGGTGAAGCCGTTGACGCTAAAGATGTTTTAGGTAAGAAATACTAAGTATAGTAGCGCTGAATTTATAAGGACTGGCGAAAGAACAGCAGTAAAATCGCATTAGAATAAGCAACATGGCGACAGCCGCGGTTCTTTTGATTTTAACGCAAATAACTTAAACCACAGACGTAAATATTGGCTGGAAGACTTGTACTTATCGATACTCGACTATTATGAATGTTATTGTTTAAATACATTTTTAATTTCAATAACTGGCGGTGGCATTTGATTATGCCCCACGCGCGTCTGTGTGCGCCGCTGATAGGTGTGGCGCGGTCCTGAGCAATGATGATAAAATATCATTCAGGAAGCACATACTAGTCATAGTATTGGGAAATCAAAGCGGAATGCGACAAAAGCCTACATTGTGCATAATTTTATCTACCACTACTCTATATTCTTACTTCATTAGTATTATTTGCCTAATCGCGGTTTCTATAAAAGTGTTTGAGACAGATGCCGTTGGAGGGACACACCAACACGATTTATAAGTCACTGGCTTTGTATTGCTCGATTTTATCAAAGAACAAGGTGCCCCCAGCGTCAAAGGTTTCTGCGGCTGTTTCGCGCTGACGAAAGCCAAATAGCTTGAAACCGGCCCACATGACTCATGACATCTGCCGAAGAGGTGGAGCTCTTTTAATTTGAATATAGTTCCCTTCACCAGCAATTGTTACAAGCACTGCGTTTCTAGTAATAATGACAATATAATTTAGATCGCACATTCCAACCGTAGCATTAGGAAACCAAAGAGAAATACGACAAACTTCATTGTACATAATTTTACGTATTCATATAGACTTTTTACATAAAAATATCGACAGGAATCTGTACCTGAGATTTATATCATTGATTCATTGACGTATAATTTTAAATATAAAATACAAATAATTTTTTTTGCTGTTTTCGTTATTCGGCAAGCAATAAAACATTACTTTGGTATAAATTGCCTTGTACAAATCTGTCTGCCACAATGGGGAACTTGCCCATTTTTTTAAATTTCATTAAAGTATGTATTTATCAATACTATTAGGTATATTAGAGTAGATAAATTTATCTCTCTCCAATCAAGTCAAATTTTATAGTGGAAAAACTATTGTTACTAAAGCAAAATTTATATAAGTGTGTAGCTAAAGAGTGGAACAATATCTGCAATACGTTAGTTTGTGCAATTAGTTAAGTGTTACAGCAAAATTGTTTATTTAAAGAATAAATACCATAGTGACTGTCACTTATAACCCTTATCAGTACAAACTTTTTTGTCGGTCAATAAAAAAAGTCTACAAAACAGTCAGCTCATTAATGAAACTATAAATAAAACAGGATTGGACTTAATATTTACACTGCCTAACTAAGCTACTGGGTGGAGACAGGACAGAGTAAGTTGATATCAAGAACAGCTTAAGAATAACAAAAAAGTCAAATAATTGTGATGGGAGATAATGAGAATATATCGAATCAGGAATTCTATAAATTGTTGAAAGAAATAGCAGCAGATGTGAAAGAGATAAAGACAGACCTAGGGCAACAAAAAGAACAGCTTAACGTATTGGATGGTAGAGTAAACGTGCTAGAAGCTGAAAATAAAGATTTAAAAGAACAATTACTACTCACCCAAAGGAAATTAAAAAAAAACAATATAATCTTGTTTGGTATACCTGAAGAAGACGGCTTAGTTACGAAAAACCAAGTAAAAGAAATAATAGCAACTAAACTCAATGTACATCTTGAGGAAACTGACATAGTCGATATATACAGAGTGGGCAAAGGAACATCCAACCAACCAAGAGCATGCATAATAGAATTAGTAAGAACCACCATAAAACAAGATATTTTTAAAAACGTTGCCCAACTTAAGGGCACTGGAATTTCAATCTCGAATGATTTGACACTAGAAGAACGAGCGGAACAGAAAACATTATACCACCACTTAAAACTAGCGAGAGAAAAAAACTGCCAAGCAAGAATCTCAAAAAATAAATGAATTGTAAATGGCAAAACCTACTCACTCGAAGATTTAAAAGCCGATCCAGACGAAATATATGCCACAACGGGAAAGGAAAATAAAGAAATCACAGAAACCAACACCGAAGATAAGAGAAAAGAACAGAAAGACAAGCAAGTGTCAACAACAATTCCTACGGTGAACACGAGATCTACAAAAAATCGTTCAGCCAAGTGACGTAATCACCTCCTTACCAGATATCTTAGTTTTAGGTTTACTACTCTTATGTAAGTTTAATGTTATATTCAATGTCTCTATTTGTTAATGTTCTTTTTAATGTGCTATAAATAATAAAAATAAATAAAATGGATCCGTATATTAGAGACCTGGAACATAAACCTATAGAAACTCATGTGGTAAATAGTAGCCAAGAATACAAAAGAATCACAACAGGTAGAAATGAATCACTAATACTAGTTCACAATAATATAAGAAGCATTGCAAAAAACCTAGATGAATTTAATGTGTTCTTGAACTACCATGATATTATATATGACATATTAATTTTTACTGAGTGTTGGAGAATCCATAATCTGACATTATTTAATAAACCAGGTTACGATTTATTATACAACGAGGGCACGATTAATCAAAACGATGGAGTTGTAGTTTATATAAAAAACAAAATAACTTATGATTATAATGTATTAAACATTGGGAATATAAAAACCTTAAACATAAATATTCTAGCCAACGGCAAAACAATCAATATCCTACCTGTTTATAGACCCCCGTCTACATGCCCGTTTACCTTTAATAATGAATTAAAAGAGTTTCTAACAAGCAACAATTTAAAAAAAGACGTAATTATATTTGTAGGTGATATAAATATTAATATTAATAATTATGAAATAGAATACGTACATGAGTACCTAAATATAATGAGTGAGGAAGGGTTCACATCATTTATAAATAAAAATACCCGAGAAGAAGGCAACGCAAAGACCTGCATTGACCACATTTTCATAAAAACTAAAGAAGAACAAAATAAATTTATACCACTAATCTGGGATACAAAAATTACTGACCATTTCCCTATTATTCTGCATTGCGATCTAGGTAAATACAGAGAAAAAAAAACAGATAAAATTTATTATAAAAATTACATCGATCACGAAAAACTCAAAACACACTTAAAAAACGAAAACTGGCAAGAATTTTATTTAACAAAAAATGTTAACATCGCTGCTGATCTCTTTATAAATAAAATAGTATCGAATGTAAAAAAGGTTACCCGGCAAGTCAAAATAAAAAGAAACCAAATAAAAAAGAGTCCATGGATAACTAACGCAAGACTTAAATCCGTCGAAACAAAAAATATTATGTACAAAGAAATGAGAAAAAACCCAGATAATACAGAACTTGAAACTAAATACAAAACATATCGCAATAAATTCAATTTAATCATAAAAAACACAAAAATTAATTACTACAAAATGCAAATAAATAAAAACAGCACATCCTCAAAAAACCTATATCAGTGCGTTAAAAACATCTGTAATGAGTATACTAAAGAAAATATCATAAAACAAATCAAATTGCAAGATGGTAAAATTTTATCAGATGAATTAGAAATAGCAAACTCTTTTGCAACACATTACGCTAACGTTGGCAAAAACCTAGCCAATAAAATAGTAAACCCAAAAGAGCCTAATAGAATAATGGTGCCTAGTATCAACTCAATGTTTATGATGCCAACCGATGCAACAAAGATTAGAAATGTCATTTCGCAGTTAAAATTAGGCAAAGCGCCAGGCAAAGATGAAATTACAGCCGACATTCTAAAAAATATCAAAGAAGAAATAGTAGATCCTTTAACGTATTTAATTAATTCCATTATAGAACAGGGTGTATGTCCAGTGGCGTTCAAGGTGGGACTAGTAAAGCCATTATTCAAAAGTGGTGACAAATCGAAATTAATTAATTACAGGCCTATTTCCCTTATTTCAACAGTTGTAAAAATCTTTGAAAAAATCATAAAAACTAGAATCGACAGTTACCTAAATAAATACAATATACTCTCTAATAAGCAGTTTGGATTTAGAACTGGTCTCTCAACGGAGGATGCCATAGCTTACCTAACAAATGATATATATACATCTTTAGATAACAAAAAGCCTACACTTTGTATTTTCATCGACCTTGCCAAGGCCTTCGATACGGTCAGCCACGCACAGCTATTGAAAAAATTAGAAAAAATTGGCTTTAGAGACAAGACCTACAAATTGATGGAAAGCTACTTAACAGAAAGAACTCAATGTGTGAAAATTAACAATACGATCAGTGAAGAGAAAAAAATTGAGTATGGAGTGCCTCAGGGGACGGTATTGGGGCCAATATTATTTAACATCTACATTAATGAACTGCTAATGATACCAATAAAGGGGAAGATACTTAGCTTCGCTGACGACACAGTGATTATAAATAAAGCCGACACTTGGAATGATCTTAAAACTCTGTCAGAAGAAAATTTTAAAATGGTAAAAAATTGGTTTGATTGTAATCTTCTTACAATCAATTGTGATAAAACTAAGTACCTTCCCTTTACTTCGTACCAAAGCAACCTACCTAATCTTGGGGCACTACATATTAGTTACAATAATAAATTAGTAATGTCTATCGACGAAGCAGATTGTATTAAATACTTAGGAATTATAATAGATAGACATCTCAGATGGAATTTGCAAATCAACAATATTGTAAAAAAACTGAGGCCACTTCTCCACAAGTTTAAATACCTTAAAACATTCCTGAACACACCTCAACTAGACATACTTTACTATTCTCTCATACAGTCGCAACTCTCTTATGGAATTATTGGTTGGGGCGGAGTGAACAACAATTATCTAAAAACGTTAAATATAATTCAAAAGTGGATTTTAAAAATAATCTACAATAAAACTATAACTTACCCCACCAATGATCTATTTGATGAGTCAAAAAAATGGATATTAGGCAGTTATTCTGCAAAAAAATTTTAATGCGTATATTTAGAGATAAGCAACAAATAGTATTTGGTCAACACAGCCACAATACACGCAACAAGAACATAGTTGCGATAAAACCGAAAGTTAATAAAACAGTGGGTCAAAGAAATTACAGTTACCTTGCTCCTCAAATCTATGACCTAGTTCCACCCGAAATTAAAATCATAAAGTCCCCTAATATTTACAAAAAGAAAATTAACCTATGGATATTGAATACTCCAAGACTAGTAATACACCACGTAATTGATAAAAAAAATATTGTCATTTATTACGGATTCAATTTAATTACACGTTATGTCATTAACATATTAAAATGTTGCTTTCCTTTTATTTTATTGTTTTTTCTTCGTTCAAATTATATAAAAAATTCTAGCTAAATGTGGCTGTAAATGTGTAGCTTGCACCCCACCAACAAGTACCTAGTACTTCATGGGGTTATTTCTATTTATTTACATACATATTACATTTATTTGTGTCTATTATGTCTATTACATTTATTTATGTCTATTATATTTATTATGTCTATGTTTATTATCTATCTATCTGTGTCTAATTATGTCTTATATGTATCTTGAAAGAATGTAAATAAATTATTATTATTATTATTATGTATCAAAACACGCCACACCGAATATCAGCTCTTAAATCGCAGTACTTACTTTGCAATAAATAATTAAAGTTGCAACCTTCGCCACTCCTCACGAAAAGCACTGTGACGTCACCGGGTGAAAACTAGTCTCGCGTGGTATTCAACAAATGGCGTACTTCAGCCATTCACCCTATTTAATAAACTGGGTGGCTGTTGGCTTTGAGACGTCCGCATATTCGGTCATAAGTCTTTTGTTTTTTATGTTAGAGAAAAAATAAATTCTCTTTATATAAGCTATCTACAAATTTTTCGAAAAAAACGATAATTATCCGGATATTCGAGGAAATGTAGGAAATTACAAGTTTTCCTATAGAGTGTATGTAAATTTTAAAAAAACAATTTTTCTCAGAAGCCTTTGTTTCGAAGGGCCGAGATTAACGGAGCGTCAAAATAGTACATGATATTAAGTGAACATTGTAAATGAGATCGATTTCAGTTAAATTAAATTCCTTAATTTTTGTCGGAATTCAAAAAATAAAAAAAAGAGTTTTAGCAAATTTAACCATATTTAAATTAGCTAGAATAGTGTTTTGACGTAGGAGTCAAGATTAAAAAGTTGCCAACTGTAGAAGCTCAAAATTTGCGATTTTTTGCCGTACGTGGCCGACATTTCTGTAGTTATCTCCGAAACGAAAAAAAAAAAATCAAAAGTCTGGTGATAGCAAAAGATTCGTAGTGGAAAATACTCGTTACTCGTTTTATTTTTTATTTCGAGCTAACTCCCACCCTTTCGGAGATATCTGCGAAAAATAGCAAAAAACAGCTTACATTTCGGAGCCGAAAAAATTGCAAAAACATGCAATCTTGACATGTCCATATTTTTCGAAAAACACCATTGGGACGGCCGTACGATGTTGCGACGTAAAGAGGAAGTCTTCCAGATAAACGGCACGAACGAATCAAAAGTGACATTTTGTGACATTTCAGAATATTGAAGATGTTTTTCCAACGAATTTTAGGTTAGATTGTGTTCACTGCTAGTTGTTTCTGACAAATGAGCATGCGAAACCAGAATTGGTGTCGCTTGACGCCGTCATCTGAGTTTCACCCTCTGACGTCACTTTTCAGGAGCGGGTAAAATCCGGCAGACTTTAATCGCTTATATTTCTGGAGGAATTTTTTTTTAAATTTTTTGTTGTCTATGGGGTTTTTAATGATGTTAGTTTACGATTTTGAGTATTTTAATTCAATTTCATTTTTGGGCAATTTCCCTATTATTGATGAATCTTCCTGAAAAGATTCGAAATAAGATGTGGTTTCAGCAAGATGGTGCTCCACCACATTACTTAAATGCAGTTAGAGACCACTTAAATAATACCTACCCACTTCAATGAATTGGAAGACATGGGCCCACTAAATGGCCCGATCCCCAGATCTTACAGAAATGAACTTCTTTTTATGGGGATACGTGAAGGAAATTATTTATAAAGACACACCAACAACACTACGAAATATAAAGGAAAGGATAATAACTGCTTCTAGATCCATGATTAGGAACGGTAGAAACCTCATTTCAAAAGCGCATAGAGATGTGTGTCTATCAAAATGGACAACACGTGGAGCACTTATTATGATTTTTTCTAATGAATTATTTGAAGAAACCTCTATTTTTTAAGTTTATTCTTGAATTTTGTACAATTGAAAAATAATTTCTTGCCACCCTGTACATTTGTAGGAAGCGAAAATGATTCAAAAACATCAGTTAGATGTCTGGTAATTAGTATTTACATAAGTTTTTCTTAAAATCCATAATTGTGAATTTGGTGATTTTTCCATAGGCATCTGCAGATGGCATTATTTCAACAAAAATATTACAATCCAAGTGGTTGGGAGATAGTCAATAATAATATAGGAATGAATAGAGTTTAGAAGGAGGCTTCAGAAAATGTACTGATATAATAGCATTCCATTAAAAAAAAGGCACTTGATCCTGTAATTTCGTCTTGGCTCGCCCTGTATATTCGAAAACAATTTCCGGTTATAGACTGTATTTTTTTTTAATTTCTAACTATTGTAGAACTCGAAATGTCGAAATCCGACACACCATTGTCCCACCCTGTATACCCTGTATAAAAGAGTTTTTAAATATCTACTCGGCAGAGGCGTAGCTAGGCTACAAGGAGCCCTGGGATGACATACATTTTGGGGCCCCTATAGACAATAGTGATACGCAAAAAAACAAAAGACATTAAAATTAAAAAAAAATCGAGCCGCCTTCAGGAAATTTTCAAAAAAATATCTCTAAAAAGTAGGAAGTCAAATTTCACTCAGTTTTACTAATATCTGTCTACCTATTAGTGGAAAGTAGCAAGGAACTGTATCTTATTACCTATAGTCCAGTAGAATTAGTAAAAAAAAAGACTGAAATTTATTGTAATTCGTTTCAGGATGCCACGTGGATTAAACGATAGTTTTATTGATTACGAACATGACCCTGAATTTGGACCACTTTTTGACCGCCGCAACATTATTTATTTAACGATTTATTGTTGAAAAATTCAAAAAAATCGACTTTTTTAAAGATAACTCAAAGACCTTTGTAGATACTGTTAGAACTTTGAGAAACGGTTAATTTGATAGGTGTTTCGTTTAAAACGCTTGAAAATTGGTTTAAATAATTGTAAAAAACCACGAAAATTTTAGTAATTTGCAAATATTTTTCATTCTTTAATAAATATGTCTTTTATTACCCCAAAGTTATCCCTAAAATTTCATCAAAAAATTTTAATTAGTTTAAGAGATATTCAATTTGTTTATTAAAAACATAAATAATGTAAAATGCAAATTCACTCAGTTCCCGTTGTCGTAGAGGGTTGATCTGGACATTCTTTTTTTTTGTTGAGACTTAAACTTTATGTTTTCATTAAGGTACTTGTATACTAAAATGAACTTTTACAGTTTTAAATGTAATTTGGCATACTAATAAATAAAGTGATTTTACACTTGAATTTTTAATAAAAATAAAATCGTCCGTTTAGTTTCGGAGTAATTGATTCGGAAAGTTTGACTTTTTTAGGCAAAGATGCCTTATTTGACGTAGTAGAGATCGGCTCAAGTTAATTTTTGCTCTTATTACCACAATTTTTGACAAATATGCTTCAAAAACTAATATAACATTAAGTAGTTACTTATTAGCACTCTGTTAAAACCCTGAAAAAATCGTCCGTCTAGTATAAAAGTTATTAGAACATTAATCAATTTTAAGACCAACTTTTGTGTAAATGAAACAGCTGTTGAAATTGATTGGCAACGTTGTATATTAAGAAGATGGTGTAAATATTTAAATTTTTAAAAAGTATAAGATTAAAAATTAGTATAAATGCTCTTTAGATTTGTTGCCTACATTTTTTTTCTGAAAAATCGATGAATATCAAGATATTCGAGTAAATGGAGAAAATTTCACGTTTTCCTAGAAAATGCATGTAAATCTTAAAAAAACAATTTTGTCAGAAATCTTTGTTTTGAAGGGCCAAAATTAATAAAGTATCTAGGTAATACATGATATTAAGTGGACATCGTATATGAGATCGATTTTAATTAATTAACGATTAATTACGGTGACAAAATGGCGAAATTTTACAGAAGAAAGAAAAGTACCAATTTCCGCCCCCTCTAATTCTCTAATTTTTGCCAAAATCCAAAAAATAAAAGAAAGAGTTTTAGCAAATTTAATTCTATTTAAATTAGCTAGAATAGTCTTTTGGCGTAGGAGTCAAGATTAAGAAGTTGACAACTTTTGAAGCACAAAATTTGCGTTTTTTTGCCCTACATCGTCGACATTTCGGTAAATATCTCCGTAACGTAGAGAAAAGTTAAAATTCTGATGGTAGCAAAGGATTCGCAGTGAAAAATACTTGTTTGACCTAATTTTTTATTTCGAGCTAGCTCTTAACATTTCGGACATATCTGCAAAAAATAGTAAAAAACAGCTGGCATTTCGGAGACGAAAAAATTACAAAAACATGCGATCTTGACACGTTCATATTTTTTGAAAAATACCAGCGGGACGGCCGTATGATGTCGCGACGTAAAGAGGAAGACTTCCAGTTAAACCTCATCGTGAATTGCATATCGAAGTTGGAAAATTCGGCTCGGCACGAGCGAAATATAGCCAGATTAGTTGTAGCAGATTAGTATATGACAGTAATGACAATCGTATTTAATACAGTGTTGCCAAACCTTTTACTTTATCTCTCTCGCGCTTTAATTTATTAAATCCACCGCTAGATTCGCTCTTATCAGTATACAAGTACCTTAATGGCAAATCAAATTTGCATTATTTTCAACTTCAAAATGGCGTTTGAAAAAGTGTCACATTTTGAGGTTAGGTTTTTTGCTAATAACTTTTAAACAAATGAAGATTTTGCAATATCGTTCTCATATCTTTGTTGCTGCGGTCTTTTTACGCATTTTCAAAAAAAAAAATGACTCTAGCCTTATTAGAAGCCGAGATGATTTTTTTTTAATAAATTCGTAAAAAATTTTTTAACAAAAAATAATTGTTTATAACAAATTATTGTTTAATTAGGAAAAAATCGACATGACAGATATTATCACGCTACCCCAAATTAAAAAAAAGTCAAAATCGGAGAAACCATAAATCTTTGGTTGACGGATTTGAACACGTCTCGATCATTTTCTGAACGTGTTACAGATATGACTCATCCTTCTCACTCCTGTTCTGACGCTGATTTAAAATTAATTATTGTTATCGTTGCAAATTGAATTTTTTCCCCCAAACTCAGCTCTATTACAAAGATAGACTATTAAACTAGTTGTTCGTCAAGTTTCAGCTGTTAATGTTTATTAATAAACAAATTACGAATTTATTAAAAAAAAATCATCTCGGCTTCTAGTAAAGCTGCAGTCATTTTTTTTTGAAAATGTGTAAAAAAATCTCAGCAATAAAGATATGAGAACGATATTGCAAAATCTTCATTTGTTTAAAAGTTATTAGCAAAAAACCTAACTTCAAAATGTGACACTTTTTCAAACGCCATTTTGAAGTTGAAAATAATGCAAATTTGATTTACCATTAATGAAAACATAAAGTTTAAGACTCAACAAAAAAAATGATGTCCAGATTAACCCTCTACCACAACGGGAACTGGGTGAATTTGCATTTTACATTATTCATGTTTTTAATAAACAAATTGAATATCTCTTAAACTAATTAAAATTTTTTAATGAAATTTTAGAGGTAACTTTGGGGCGATAAAAGACATTTTGTCAAAGTTACAAGCACTAAAGTGCTTTTGTTAAAGAATGAAAAATATTTGCAAATTGCGAAAATTTTCGCGGTTTTTTGCAACTATTTAAACAAATTTTCAAGCGTTTTAAACAAAACAACTCTCAAATTAACCATTTTTCAAAGTTCTAACAGTATCTACAAATTGAAAAACCTATCGTCAAAGGTCTTTGAGTTATCTTTCAAAAAGTCGATTTTTTGGAATTTTTCAACAATAAATCGTTAAATAAACAATGTTCCGGCGGTCAAAAAGTGGACCAAATTCAGGGTCATGTTCGTAATCAATAAAACCATCGTTTAATCCACGTGGCATCCTGAAACGAATTACAATATGCATATTTGCTAATTCCACTGGCCTACTAATATTAATTTGAAATTGGTGCAATAATATCTAATTTCAAATATATGTTTTGTGCCGATTTCAAATTGATATTAAGTAATAAGGTGCCGTCCCTTGCTACTTTCCATTAATAGGGAGACAGGTATTAGTAAAACTAAGTGAGGTATATTTTGAAGGCGGTTCGCTTTTTGTTTTTTCAACTTTTTAGTAGCTTCTTTTATTTATTTAATTTCTACATAGTGAAGGACACTATTGTGAAATTCTCTTTATGTTGGGCACCATGTGAATGTTACCAGGAAAATAATACCCTGTTGTTCGTGAATCAATTGAAATTACCGGCGAGTCGCCAAATTTTCGAACATGGAAAATACCAGAGATGGGTAAAGGAAACTGTCCAATAAACGTTTCCAGGTAATTTTCAGGAGTTTCCGGAACAAAGTTTTGATAAAGATCAGAGATGGGTAAAGGAAACTTGGGGGGAGCTAAAAGCATTCACATATTTAATATTGGTTCAAAATTGAATTTTTCACGCTAATTAAATATTTCTGCAAAATATATCCAATATTGGTCTTATATTATTGTTTTATCTGGGGCACGTCGACAGCTAGGTAGCTTTTTTGGAAACTCATTGTATTTTCCATGCGTAGATTAATTACATCAAATTTAAATTACAACAAAATAGACTTCTGGTATATGTCAGCTCGTCAATTTGGCCATAGTTCAAGATATAAAAAGCAAAGAAATTGTCATCATTGCACGACTCACTTTTTGTGTACGTACATAGCTAGTATTTGGCAGGCAGACAATACTATTAGGAAGAAACAAAGGATGATTTTCTTAAGAAAATGTTTACCACGTGCGCCACAATTAAAAAACGATTATTTTGACTCAAAAATTGTGCCCATAGAACACAAGCTCTCTACAAGAGCTAGATAAAGCCAGACGACTTTTTTTACAATTTTAATCTTTCTGGCTGCGCTTCCTGACGTCGCACACTTTCTGGTGATCTCATTTTATTTAGTTTTATGGTTAACCTAGCGAACCATAGATGGTGCACTAGACTTGTTCTGACTTTTTTCAGTCTGGTTTATAATATACACTTTTAAGTGCAGCAAACTATAGAACTACAAATGTCAGGAGAGCTGGTTGAAGCGTTTGTATTTTCGTTCTTTCTCTACCTTGTGGCACTGAGGAGCCTGGGAAGGCGAAATGCGTCTGCCACTGTTGAGAAATGAATGGCTACACAACAGGCTTCAACCAGCTCTTCTGTTATTTGTAGTCTATCTTCTGTTTGCTGCACTTAAAAGTGTAGAGTATAAACCAGACTGAAGAACGTCATGACAAGTCTAGTGCGCCATCTATCGTACGCTAGGTTAACTATTAACATCTTGGCACTGCGCTTGGATTGTTTCAGAAGTTAGTAATCTGCATTCGCAGTTATTGTTGATGACTTTAAATAGTCGAACTTTGTAAAACACTTACCTCTGAACAATCTTTGCCATCTTACATAGATGGCACCGTTAGTGCCTAGTGATCATGTTGTAGAACTCTCCAAAATCGTCCTAAGTTGAAGACAGAATCAAAATTTGACTTAGGCAAAAAAATTTCATTTAAAGACATTTTTAAGAGTCTGCAGAGGCACAGATCAGTCCATAAGGACCATTTTGGGTTCTATAAGGCGTTGGAAATTACCAGGTGAAAATTCGAAGAAACACCGAATTTTCACTTAAGAAAAATGTTTTTGGTTCAGGATATGAGAGCAAAAGTATATAATGACAAAGATTTATGAATACTATACTTTTTCAAAGGTACCACAAATTGGACTTTGAAAAATAATATTTTTTTGAAAGGGCGTCGAAATTTGGCTCAAGAATCGATTTATCGAAAGTACGCCAAAATTTCACTTGCAGACTAATTTTTCAAAACTGCGTTGAAATTTGGCTTGAAAATCGATTTTTCAAAAGTTCGCCAAAATTTCACCCGCAGATTAATTTTTCAAAACTACCTCGAAATTTGGCTTGAAAATCGATTTTTCAAAAGTACGCCAAAATTTCACCCGCAGATTAATTTTTCAAAACTACCTCGAAATTTGGCTTGAAAATCGATTTTTCAAAAGTACGCCAAAATTTCACCCGCAGATTAATTTTTCAAAACTACCTTGAAATTTGGCTTAAAAATTGATTTTTCAAAAGTACGCCGAAATAAATTTTTCAAAAGTACCATAAAGTCATTTTAAAAAGTACCACGAAAATATACCTTGAAATATTTTTTATTTTTTATTCCTCCACCAAAGACATTGACCTTTGATGTACGGTCATTGAAAGCCCAATTCTAAAGTATGAGCATAAAATTTTAGCGATGCACTGCATCCAAAAGGCAAAATAGAAGATTTTGACAAAGCCGGCGTAGTGCCGATAAGCAAAAATTGATAAAAATCAATGCACATGTACAAGGCCGGTTTCTCACATAGAAAGAATTTGGATTGACTCAGCGGCTCGCAATTCGGTCGAGCGCGTTGAGTGGTCCAAACAAAGCAATGGTAGGAAAGCCAATAACAGTATAGAGAACACACAAATGACAAAGTTATAGAGGAAAACGCCTTGTGCATAAAAAACCAAAAATTCAATTTTGCCTAAAAGTCGCTCGAAGGTGGGTAGCTGCCATATCGATAATATTGAAAAACTGCATAGGAGCAAGTAAATCGTGGACTGATCGAACGCCATTAAACTTATGCAGTTATAAGTCCTCACGAATGTGTCTGAGTACGTGAATTTCCACGATACAAGAACTTTAAAGCTAAGTAGTCTCTAGCGAAACCAAATTCATTTAGTAAAACTTTTTTAAGTTAATATCAGTCAGCCGTAATTATGAATTACAAATAGTCTCAGACTTCTCAAAAAAGCTCGCATTTTGATTTTGAGAAGGTATGCATGAATCTTTTCTACCTAATCGATCGTTAGCGTAAGCGCTCTCGTTTGTATGATCTGAAAGCCATTACCTTGATTGGGGAAGGCACGATTCTTATCTTGAGAATTTTGTATAACCGCTTCTGTTAAATAAACGGATTCTTTGAACTATTGTTTCTTAATTGATCTTGAGGCCTGTTGACGGTCTATAATCCCTGGAACTTTCGTATCGAAAACCGGATGTGTCGAGTTAATTCACATTAACACTTGACCTTCTGGTTGCCCTACAGAAGTTTGATAGGGATTTTTTTATGCGTTTTTTGAGAAACAGAGTCCGTTATTAGCAGCCCAAAACGTGGATTCCGCGTACCAAAACTAATCCCTCCGCAGAGAAATTCTTCGGTTGGGATTTTTTTATGCAAAAATTCAGGAAATTAAGAGGTGCCTAAACCCCTTACGAGGGAATTCAGGTCCAGAGAGAACGTCATTACCGATCTGTGGTAGTGCAGCCTTGGTCCATTATCCGGCTATCGAAGTGCATCTTATCTCGAACCCGCCTGGGAGGTAGAAGAACGGGGTAATACGCGACTGGCGCCCCCTGAGAAATAAATTGGTTACAATCACACTCCACAGGAAAGTTATGGAGAATTGGTTGAAGCGTTTGTATTTCGCTCTTTCTCTACCTTGTGGTACTGAGGAGCCTGGGAAGGCAAAACGCGTCTGTCACTGTTGAGAAATGAACGGCTATACAATGGGCTTGAAGCAGCTCTCCTGACATTTTTATTTATTTTGGGCATATACGGTGTACGTATACAAATAAGAGCCTTGTGGCTATGACATAATTCCTCTAATTTTTAAATGGGAGGTGCCCTGCCAGAAATTGAATTTGTGAATAGTCATGATACATAAAACGATAAAAATATCTCATAGAACGATGACGTGCCAAAAAGCCAACTAACTCACGCTTTATCACCTTGAGTTATACATTTCTAAACCATCACACTCTATTTAACTTTGTTTCTAGCATGTTTTACCACTGACATCATTAGCTCAGTGGCTTTTGGACTGGAGATCAACAGCTTCAAAAATCCCGACACACCTTTAAGGAAAGTGTCAAAGAAATTTCTCTCCCCAGACGCTTTTACTTCATTACTATTTCTATTCTGTCAGAGTTTCCCCAACGTCGCACAATGGCTTAGAATACGCGTGGTGATAAAAGAAACCGGTGATTTCTTCAGAAAGCTCGTAGAGGATACAGTCAACTACAGAGAGAAAACTAATTCCAGCAGGAAGGACTTCCTACAGCTGCTTATTGATATCAAAAATAACAAAGAGCTGCAACAAAGTGGAACTAAAGGTAGGTAGTGGTGTAGTATAATGCTAAATGCAAATATATATAATAAACTAAAATGAAATTGTTAGAAATTATTATATATAATTAAAAACAGTTGTTTAAGAAATCACTACTACCACATCCAGACTTCATATCCAAGTCTCTCACTACCACCCCTATCGCGGGGGTGAATGATGACAAAAAAATTTCAGGTTTTTGGTTCTAGTACACACCCTAAATCATAATTTTATTTTTTCACCCCCTCTAGATTTTTTACCTATTTACTCGCACTTATCCCAGTCCTTCAACGGAATAAGATCAAAATATAATTTAGTTTCAGATCCCATCAGAATACATAGATGTATCAAACAAGTCAATATCTTAAACCGTTTCAGAGTACAGACAAAGATTTTTTCTCAAACTTAAAATCTCGACGTTTTAAGATATTCTAAGCGTATTTGAAGAAAGAAAATTTTTTTTCACTCTTACTATTACACTTGTATTGATTATTTGATCTACTTTCATAATTTGCTCTCCGTTGTTGATTTCATAAAAAACTCACAGAGTTATTCTTTGTCCATAATTATAATTTCTAAATTTGCAAACGAATTTCAAAGAAACGGGTTAAATGAAGAATTGTTTTCTGAATAGATTTGTAAAATACATGTAAAAATCCACCCTTTCTTCTTCAATAATGAAAATGTCAGTGGAGGACTTGAACAGGAAGGTGCTTGACTAGGAAATTTGTGGAAGTAGTAATTCCTTAGGCAGCGGTATTTAAACGTGTCTGTTTACAGGTGATGGGAAGTATTTAACAATGGACGAAATTGTAGCGCAATGTTTCATTTTCTACCTTGGTGGCTTTGAGACGAGTTCCGCCACAATGTCTTTCGCTCTGTTCGAGCTGGCGACTCATCCAGAAATTCAAGAAAAACTGAGAAATGAAATTAACACTGTTTTAGCAAAACACGATGAGCGAGTCTCGTACGATTCATTGAACGAAATGAAATATTTGGGACAAGTTATCGATGGTAAGTATTGCACACCCGATGGGTATGTGCTCTATTCTTAGTCAGCCCGTTAGCACCCAGTTTCGCTGATGAAAGTATTTTTACTTGTTTAAGGTGGGAAGTGGTGAGGTGAACATAATTCGACAATGTCTCCTAGGTCCCTGAACCGATTAAAAAAAATTGTTGATGGGCTTTTAGAGACAACTTTATAGAATGGCATTAGGCGATTGAAACTAAAGAAGGAACATTTTTTTTCTCGTGCAAAAATGATTTTTTTTTAAATTTAAATAGTCTGATATCATTCTTTCAAGTTTCCTCTAAAAGCCTATCAAAAAATTTGCTCAATCGGTTCAAGGATATAAGAGAAATTGTCGAATTATGAAATCATTTTCTTAAGTACGACCCCGCCGCGCCACCCTTAATTCTGCATGGAATCGATTTTAAGTATAGCTTTTTGAAAAGGGAAGATGCTTCTAAAAAATTGTATCATTTTTATATTGATTTTAACTTCTGTTAAGTTCTAAAATTGCTATTGAAAATTGTCAATTGTCAGCTGGTTTATACGTACGTACGTATGTACGGAAACACTCCACAGGTCGCAATTCTTTTGGATGTTCTTTAATCGCTTCGTTTATTATCAGAATACAACCATATTGAATTTTATAATGATCCGTTAACTAGTTTAATTATTATAAATAATTTCTTAACACCGCCACGAGTTATTACTTAATTTAGACTTTTTAATTTAAACTGTCGTAACCTACTTTTTTGACGATTTCTAACGAAAAAAGTCTACTGGATATTTACTATTTTCTTTGGCTTTTTCTTTTATTGCACCTCTCAATATTTTGTGTGTTCAACTACCTTGTAAATAGCCTTTATTGATGATCCACTATGTAGTAACTTCTCATTGCGCAAAAATTCAAAGAATTTAAAGAGTGGCCGCATAAATGCTTGTTTCGTGGCTTTTGAAATCAAACTTAATCGTTTTTTTTAGAAGTGCATTCTTGTGTTCATTACATTTTATAAAACATCGTCCTACTGCGGTTTTTTACGGGGTGGAAATTGAAGAAATCCTATTAGCGATTTTTCTTATTTCTAATCTGAGTACTCCATTGGATTTGCCAACCCCTCAAATGGATATGTGCTAAATTTCGTGAGAGAATACCTATTTTTGGATTTTTCCCATAAAAAATGAAAATTCTGAAATTGCCAATGAAAATTCACTGTTGCACGGGATTGTATATTTACAAGAGTGCCTTGACTCAAATAACTGGCAAAGGAATGTTTCATCTAAAAATACTAACTCTCTTTGAAAAGGTGAATTTTTATTCTCTTTGTATTTCCTGAAAAATTCGATCCTTTTGACAGCAATATTTGTCTTCTCCATTAAAGCTCATCTATTGTCATCGTTTTTAAACTCAAATCCCAGATGTAGAAGGAATGTTCGTAAACTACCATACTTTATGTCAACAATATATTTAGTACGAAGTTCTTTTTGGAAGATTTTTAATGTAACACGCCTTTCTGGATTTTTTTTATAAAACACACCATATATAGTAGACAACCCCCAAATCCAAAACCAAGGCTGTCCGGGAGGGGGTGCACATTTGGAAAAACGCAGACAGCAGACCCATCGGCATTGTCAGTGCCGGGGCTGGGGTTCGAACATATGTATATATTTTATTTTAGCAGTTAAATGAATCTTTCCTTACTTTCTTCATGCATCGTATATATTGTATTACGAACTTCACATTTTCTTACTTCGACTTAATCTCTTGTCAGGGTTTTTTTTCGAGGTCGAGAAGTTCCTGGAGTGATGAGTGACTTATTTCTCTCCATTTGTATTTTTATATTAGACACAGTATGTACATTAATTTTCAGAGCACTAGCCACTCGCTAAAATAGTTTATTTATAAGTAATAAGAAATATAAAATATCATTGCTTCTTCTGCCTCGAGTGCAGTTCATGAAGCCGTAGCTAACTGTATTTGTGAAAATATCATAAATTTGGCACAAAATACCCAGGAGAAGAAAGATGAGACCTCCCGGCAAACAGGAGACAAACAAAAACCTAAATCCAGAAGTATCTTAGTTGGTAGCATGTCACGGTTAAAGGACAGTTCCTTTGAAAGCTGCAACTGCTCTCCCTATGCGGCATTTACATGCTACAAATCTTGCATCCACAGTCACTGTGGATGATCTCCTAAAATATCTTCAGCAGTTTGTTCAGCTTGTGAAAGTCGAGAAGTTAAATTCAAGAAGCCCACTAAACTATTCATCTTTTGAAATATCAGTAACAGCTTCGGAGGTCCAAAGTATACTAAATAGTGATATATGGCCGGAAGGTGTAGTTTTAAATTGTTTTTTTCCATCAAGAAGACAACATGATATCTCGCATCTATAATAGAGAACTAGAACATACTTATTCTGTACTTGGCATCAATGTCCAAAGTTTAGCGAATACAATTGATGAACTTCAGATCTTCTTGCAAAATAATCATTTTGATATTCTATGCTTCTCTGAGCATTGGCTACGGAAGGAAAATTTGTCATTGATTAATATACAAAATTATGATCTAATTTCATTTTACTGTCGTGAAAATAACCTTCACGGCGGAGTAGCAATATTCGCAAACAGTAAAATAACTCTTAAATGTGCAGATGTCAGTAGATTCTGCCTGCCAATACATGATGAATTTTGTGCGTTAGAATTTGTTGACAAAAATATGGTTATATTAGCAAATAATGCTCAGGAGATATTACATTATTTAAAGAACGATTTGAAGAACTCGTTGAATATCTTCTAGACAAATATAAATTCATAATTATTCTCGGGGACATAAACTTGGACCTTGATGCTAAAAATATGCATGCAAAAGATATACGTAACATTTTATCTATGTTTGGAATCTCTCATCTTATTAATGAACCGACTAGAATCACTGCAAACATTAGTTTGTGCCTTGACAATGTTATGACAAACTTAAATTTAGAAGGCAGGAACCTGTGATTTTCATTTGTCTGATCATCTTGGGGTATTTATGTGCTTTCAAACACAGTCACCTCTAAATCACATTGGTTTCTCCAAGAATAGAATAATTTCATAGAACAGAATTTGTAATTTTGCTAGTAGGATGAATGAAGTACAATGGGAAGACTGCAATATTGACAGTCTAAACTGTTCCGATCTAGCCACATTTATTTTAGATATTTTATGTACTAATGCTAATTTGTGTTTCCCAGTAAAATCTCTTCCAAATCGGTGTCATAATAAAATGGTTTAATGATATACTACGAGCGATGCGAACAAAATTGCATGAAAGAAAAATTGTTTTTAAGTTTTTAACAGTAGCAAATCTGACCGTGAAAATAGAAAAAAATATAAGCAAGTTTTAAAAGACGAAAAAGGCAAAGCTTATACCAACGAAATCATTAGTTCAGAAAATAAAAGTAAACCTATCTGAAAATTAGTAAACAATTAAAGAAAAATTAAAAATCGCTCAAGTACTACAAGCTTGAATCCATCAGAAGACTTTAACATGTATTTTAGCTCTGCCTGTGATACTGTATTTAGAACAGTTGATGACCATAATATTGATCTATTAATTTTTCTAAATAAGACTCCCAAGCCCCCACTTTCTTTTTTCATGCAGCAGATTTTGGAATCAGATATAAGGGAAGCAATACATCAGTTAAGAACCGCTGCCCAAGAAATCACTACTTCCACATCCAGATTTTTTTATCTAAGTCACTCACAATGAAAACATTTTTGTATGTGGAAGTAATTGTTTATGGAACTTTAATAACATAATATTTGAAATCCTCTACCCCAAAAACCCATAAAACGATACCCCACATCGGTAGCGGGGTGGGGTGGTCATAGGGGGTGGATGAAGTAAAAAAACATTTTGAGGTTTCTGGTTCTAAATCGCATTTTTTTTTCATTCCCTTTAATAATGGGGTGGGGGTGGTAATGCCAAAATTTTTTTTGAGACCTCAGCTTCTCTTGTATATACTAAATACCAATTTTATGGACTCTTACCTGCTTGATTTACCTATTTTCCCCAAATTTACCCCAATTTACCCCCCTTCGATGGAACAAGATGAAAATATAATCTAGTTCTATATCTCGTTAAAATACATATGTTTACCAAATTTCTAGTCAATATCTCAAACGGTCCCAGAGTAAACGTGCTCACAAAAAAAGTTACAGGCAGACCGACAGACAGAAATTTTTTTTCGCTCAAACTTAAAATCTCGACGTTTCGTGACATTCTAAGCCTATTTGAACAATAAAAATTTTTTAAAATTTTTTTGTCGTTACTATACTTCCACTGGATGTGGAAGTAATAGTGAAATAAAATTTCTCCACCGCCCAGTTAATTGAAACTTATTACCTAACATTGCTGTGTAGTGAACACCTTGCATTTAAGTTTACGTGACTATTTTGCATTTGTTAAACATATTTTTATTTCATATTTCATATCATGTTGGTTGTTATTCATTTTACTTGTAATATTCTATTTCTGCTGACTCCTTGGTTTCGCAACTATTTATTTGGTGCCTTCTAGAAGTTCAAAGACTTTTAATAAGACCGCGAATTGTGGAAAATCAGCAAGCCTTATAATTTCCTTTTCTCTTTGTTGATTGGTTTGAAATATGTCATGTAATTTCGCGATTAATAATAATAAACCGCTGCCCAAGGAATCACTACTTCCACATCCAGATTCTCTATCCAAGTCACTCACAACGAAAAAACTTTGTATGTGAAAATAATTGTTTATGGAACTTTAATAATATAATATTTGAAATCTTCTACCCCAAAAACCCATAAAACGATACCCCACATCGGTAGTGGGGTGGGGGGTGGTGATAGGGGGGTGGTAGTGGGGGGCGGACGAAGTAAAAAAATATTTTGAGGTTTCTGGTTCCTGTACATACACTAAATCACAATTTCTTTTCATCCCCTTTAATAAGGGGGTGGGGGTGGTAATGGGGGTGGCTAATGCCAATTTTTTTTTTTGAGACCTTAGCTTCTCTTGTATATACTAAATACCAATTTCGTGGACTCTTACCTGCTTGATTTACCCATTTACCCCAAATTTACCCCAATTTACACCCCAACCCTTCGACGGAACAAGATGAAAATATAATCTAGTTCTAGATCTCGTTAAAGTACATATGTGTACCAAATTTCAAGTCAATATCTTAAACGGTTCCAGAGTAAACGTGCGCACAAAAAAAAGTTACAGACAGACAGACAGACCGACAGACAGACCGACAGACAGACCGACAGACAGACCGACAGACAGACCGACAGACAGACCGACAGATAGACCGACAGACAGAAATTTTTTTTTCGCTCAAACTTAAAATCTCGACGTTTCATGACATTTTAAGCCTATTTGGACAATAAAGATTTTTAAAAATTTTTTTGTCGTTACTATACTTCCACGACGTGGAAGTAAAAATACATCCAGTAAAGGCTTTCCTCGAATTTATAATTAAACCAGTAACAATACTGTTTAATAAATGCGTTGATAAGGTAAATGGCCTGATCTGGTTAAAATAACCAAAATTTTACCCTTACATAAGAAAGGAGATTGGAACTGCCCTGATAATTTTCGTTCTATAGCAACCGTTCCAATAATTAGCCAATATATTTGAAATATTTATTAAACATAGATTAGTCAAATACTGTGAGGACAAGCATATTTTTTCAGATGCTCAGTTCGGATTTCGAAAAAATAAGTCTACCACTAAAGCATTATTAGCGATGGTTGAAAAAGTAGTCGAGGGTTTTAATAGGGACACAAGCTCAATGGCTTCAATGTGCGACCTCACCAAGGCTTTCGACCGACACTAGCTTAAACTGGTCACCTCAAGTGGACTATCTCTGTTCTAAAATTTCATCTCAAATTTTCTGCATGCGTCAGTTAAGACGATCATTACGTCCTGATGATCTGCGTATTGTGTATTTTGCGTTAATACATAGTCATCTAACCTACAGTATTACCTTATGGGGAAATTCCAGTACAGTAGGAAAATTATTTATTTTGCAAAAAGCAGCTGGTTATGCTGTTGAAGGTGCGGCTTATGGTACTCCCTGTCGGGCACTTTTTAAAAATATAGGATAATGCCTTTGCCTTGTATTTATATTTTTGAAACGTTATTGCAAATTCACCGGCAATTAGATACGTTTTCAAAACATTTTGACATGCACTCTTATAATACTAGGAATGCAGATAATTTAGTTCAACAATATTCTAGGATTTGCATCACTTGGAATAATAAATTAAATGCCGTATTATATAACAATTTTGTAAATTATTTTAAGGACACTAATATCACATACATAAATTTGAATGCATTTTATAAATTAGATAAAACATTCCTAATAGAGGAATGTTTTTACAGTGTAAATGGTTACCCAATTTTTACTAACTCTAGATAATAGCACTAAGTGACTTCAAATGTACCTTTATTGTATGTAAAGTGGTCAATAAATAAATACAAATACAAAATAAAATGGCCGCGAAAGCCTGCATTCTACTGATAAGAAACATGTACATTAAATTTAAATAATTACCTCTCCGACAGCGTTGACAGAAATCAGTGGAGGCTTATTTTCTTTCTCTGATATAAAATAGGGTATTAAATTAGGTACCAGAATTCTAGCTTTTGTATTTAAACGTTTTCCAGGCACGATGAATTAAATGGATTAATTGCGTTTTCAAAAATAAACAATATATGCGACACTGACGATTGAAGAGCTAAGTGGATAAAGGTGTTATGTCACAAAAACACGTTATTGAGTAATTTAACTCGAAAGTTTTTAGGCGAGAACTTTTTTGTTATAACGACTATATAGCTTGCATTTTGCGATGATATTGACATTTGATGTACTTTTCAGAGACAAATAACTAAAGTTGTCAGTTGTCATTATTTTCGAAAATTTAAAAAAATTAATGTACATAACACCTTTATCCGTTCATAAGTTTCTCTGAAATGAATAAGGAATTAGTGAATAAAAGTGTTAAGAAATTAAACATATTTTATTATTATTAAAACATTGTACAATTTTTAGGTAGTCGGACAGTTCTACGGTTTTGAGCCACAGGTTGGTCATTTCCAAGTATGTTGTGATAATACGGCCTTACCATTCATTTATGAATGGTAATTGTTCTTTAAGATTGGTCAGTTTTCCTACACTTAGGCTGCCCTTGTTTTCATTAAACACGGTTAGAGCAATACCGTCGGAATTTATCTTATGCATATTCCTTTTCTTTAAAATATCGACTTTGTAAAATGGAGTCATTTCATCTAGTGATGTAATAGTAGCACCCATAGGTGCCATTTTATACCATCGCGAAAATAAACCTTTTCATTGTTCAAATTTTTCTTCCTGTTGTACAAATTGAGGTTTGAGGCAATTCCATCAATATCCTTGAAATGATTCTTCATATCTATGACAACGGCGTCTTTGGGAGTTCTTAAAATTTTTCGATACTGGTCCGGAACGTAGATGTTTTGATGTTTCCTTAAAATTTTCTCGACTCTGCCAAAGTTTCTGTCTGAATCTAAATATGAATGTCCCACCTCCGAAAATTTATGGTCGATAACTTTAAATTCTCTCTTTAAAATCAACAACTGGTAAAGTGTAATGATATTGAAGTTTTTATTTTGTCCACCACGGGAGTCGGGCCATATTATAATGTGATCGATCTTTTCTTGGAAATATTCATTGTAAATTTGTGAAAAGGTATGTAAGCAACTAGCAATTTCTAGGCTTTCACGGCTGGCCATATCTTCAATCCATGTGAAAAAGAACGTTTTTTTTCAGTATTCCTCAATGTATGTATGCCAAGGTTGTAAAACCACATTTGACGAAAGTAAAATGCTTTCGATGTACTTAATTTTGGCAGCGGCATGGTTTGCTGAAGATCTAAAGTAAGAAAGCAAATCGTTCTATCTACTGTAACTTTTGCTCCGTCACGCTTTTGTAGTTCGAAAGCTAGTTTGTAATTTTCTCCGTATTCTTTAGTATTATTTCCAGCATCACATTTGGGAAAAAATGTGAGTCATTTCATGATCTCAATTAAACAATTTTGAATACCATGGACGTAATTTCAGCATTTTTATTGGGTAGGCAGGGTTTTTTCACAGATAACCCAATAGATGTAAGCATAGCGAACCCTGTAATTCTTAATCGATAACCTTACAAACCCAAATGACCTTTTACTTGATTGGCGTAATTATCATACTTATTATTTTTTCCGCAAGAATTTCGGAATTCGCCAGATTTGCCTTAAACAATTTGTTGCTCTTTCAAAATATTTGGTGGGCAGAAGCCATACCAGATATCAGTTTTGCTCTTGTCATAAAAAAATTTCTACGGTCTAGCCCTCTTCTACTTGTCAGCATAAAAATGTTTGTACAAAAATCAACATCGCAAAGCGTCACTTTCCAGTATTTCTGATTTACAGACTAATTTGCTAGAATACTTTGGTAAATTCGTATTTTATTATTGCATTTTATATTGATAATGTTTTGTTTTTAAAACATTATTAAAACTTACCTGGGAAGAAATTGCCACTATGTGACTGATTTCTGCTGAATTGCCAAAAGGTATAAATGTGTTTACAGCAATTAGATACTCAAGTACCATCTCGACTCTTGTACCATCTCATACCATTTCGAAATTGAACGAAATGAATATATGGATTAAAACACTATAAGCACTATTTCCAAATATCAGCCAATTTATAAACATCTTACATGATTCATGAAATCGTTTATTCATTGCCATTTGTAATATCAGCTTACTACGACTGGCCATTTTCACTATAATAGTAAGAAACACTTAACACAACTTGTCACATTAATGTCAATATAACATAACTTTAAAAGCAAAGTGTTTTGGATTAAAACAATTTAATATCGCACAGTAATGGATAAAGGTGGTATGTGATCATGACACCTTTATCCATTAAATTATATAAAAACCATATGTACATAACACCTTTATCAAACATTAAAACGTAGTTAGGGAAGGTTTATTATCCCAAAAACTTATTGAAATGATAGATTATAAGTTAAAATAGTTGTCTGTGTAGAAATCTCAAAATTTTCAAAAATGTCACATAACACCCTTATCCACTTAGCTCTTCGATTGATACACACCCTTACGTTAATTTCAGGTAATTCAATTGTAAGAAGTGAGACGCCAAAATACAAACGATAGTCTTTGCTTGCTTCCCGCATTAGTGACGTCCGTTCAAATATAAAATGCTTCAGCTATACTTGACATTTGTTAAAAATTTCAAATTCTATTTCTCCTGATGATGCAATGATTTTAAATAATTTTGAAATAAACTGTTATTGCTGTTTTTTCTAATATTTTGTATCTTTCTCTAAAACACAGAAACATTAAGAAAATACCCGCCGCTACCGTTCATAACGAGACTAGCCACCGCAGACTATAAACTGCCAGGAGAAGACGTTATTATAAAAAAGGGCACCCAAGTAGTGATTCCAATAGAGGCATACCACTACGATGCAGAATATTATCCAAATCCGAAAGAGTTTGATCCAGACCGATTCAGTGACGAAAACAAACAGGGAAGACCACAGTATGCACATATACCTTTTGGAGCAGGTCCGAGAGTGTGCATAGGTAATTTTGATAAGCATGTAAGGTGGTTTTGAAGTGGGATATAATCTAGCAATATAATCTAAATCGAAATTTTGTTGATGATATCTGTGTGCATGAAAAGCCGCGATGTTGGCATCCCGCCACTTTTACGTATAAGGTGGAGGCTATCCGAAGCAGGTAGAAACATAAGTTTTTGAAGTCTAAAATTTTATTTTTATTCCACACTAAGCCTTAATATCTCTAATATATAGTGTCCGCCATAAAATTGGCTACATATAGGAAAAATTTGTATTATTGAGATTTCTAAAAAACTCTATTGGGGGTTCTTTTCTCCCAGATCAGATCTGAGAAAAAATTAAAATGTTTACCCATACCATTACCATGAAAAATCATAAATTCTTTTTTTACATGAAAATAGCTTTCTTCAACTATATTAGGTGCCCGCGCACATAAATACAATTTATACATATCCTCGTATAACTTCTTGTATGGCATAATTGCGTCTAGTCTATCACTTTTTTCCTCTGCGAAAATTTTCATTAACGCGGCGTTCCTCCTCGGCATGAAAAAGACGATTTCCATGGTGTCTACCACCCTAAACATAATATAACTTCAAAACATTTATTGATAACCAGCTGATTTTTTCAAGATTGCTTAATAAAAATATGTAGAATCCAATTTCCGAATTGTCGGACAAAATATATTTGCCGATTTTCCAGTTCGACGTGTGGAAATCGTCTTTTTCATGCCGAGGAGGAACGCCGCGTTTACGAAAATTCTCGTAGAGGAAAAAAGTGATAGACTGGGCGCAATTATGCCGTACAAGAAGTTATACAAGCATATATTGTATAAACTGCATTTACGTACGCGGGCACCTAGACTAATAAGTTTGTGTCAAAATTAATCAAATATTTGTGAAATAAACACTTTGCTGGAAATAAATTTTAAAAAACCGTCTGCTCGCGTCGCTATCTGTAGTCATGCCTTATGCATTCATATTCTCTAATACATTAAAAGCTGCGTCCGTAGTGTTACAATTTTCTCGAAAGAATTTTCGAAAAATATGGCAATAAAGATATGTTATATCACGATTCACATGACTTTAAAAACTTTTATTTTATTATAAAGTTTAATGAAATAATCAGACATATAAATAGTCTAAAAAATAATGGTACACCTGGTCCAGATGGAGTCACCTCAAAAATGATTAAAATACCCATTCATAAATCAGATAATCCCAAAATAATCAGTAATTATAGACCTATAAGCATAATCAATAATTTAACGAAGATTTTTGAAAAATGTCTGAAAGAACGCTTAATCAACTTCCTCAAGGTTAATAATCTGCTTTCACCTAATCAATTTGGATTCACAGAGGGCTTAAGTACCGAAGATGCTATGTACGAGTTAACAAAAGAAATAACGGATCAACTAGACAATAAGAAAAAATGCATAGCAGTCTTTTTAGACTTGGCAAAGGCGTTCGATACAGTGTCTCACGAAAAACTCCTTAGTGCTCTTGAGAACTGTGGTGTAAGAGGGATTGTACAGACAGTCTTTCGAAACTATTTGACCAATAGATTTCAATGTGTTAAAATTAGAGAAACATTAAGTGATAAAAAGGTAATACAAATTGGTGTACCACAAGGTACCGTACTAGGTCCAATTCTATTTAATATATACATAAACTCCCTGACGAAAATGGATATCAATGGTAGAATTATCTCTTACGCTGACGATACTGTGCTAATATTCAATGGAACCACATGGGAGGAATGTAAAGAAAAAGTAAAGTTAGGTCTACATAAAGTAAAACTTTGGCTCGATATGTACAAGTTATCGCTCAACTCAAAGAAAACAAAATATATCGCATTTTCTATTACCTTGGCAAACCGTCCCAGATATACGAGCATAAAAATAGATAACATAACAGAACCAATTGAAGAGCCGCTGATATCAAATATTTAGGTATTATAATTGATAAAAACCTGAAATGGGACAAGCACACAACATATCTAAAATCTTTTACTAACCCCGTGTCAATCCCTAATAGAATCGCTCATTCGATACGGCATATGGAGTGGTCTATACAACTCTTTAAAAAAGCTTGCTGTGGCACAAAATACAATTCTTAATATAATCTATAAAAAAAAAACGATTATACACAACAAAACTGCTATACTCTGATAAGATATGTAACGTTCGCAGCCTATTCGTTCTGCCAACTTGCTGTTTTGTGCACAAGCATGCAAAAGTAACATTATATCACACATGAGTACAATACTAGAATTAGAGTAAACCAGCACTTAATAATACCCAAAAATAGAGCAAATAGAAATAAAAAATGTATGAATTATTTAGGCCCAAAATTTTATAGTCTGTTACCCTTAGCAATAAAGAATATAAATTATCTCAAAAAATTTTGCAAAGTATGTAAATTGTATGTTATACAGAATTTTATCGTATTTGCCAAAATTATGTCAAATTAACAGACATGATTGAATTTGCCATCTCACTATATCTGCTCATTGAATTATTTTAATTTTAATTTCAATCTTTATGGTTAAAATGTTAATAGCTATTATATTAATTTATTTCCCTTTTGTAAGATCGGATACGTACAGGTGATTATTGTCTAATAATTACCAACAAAACCACATTAACAAAACATCCTGTTATACCATTATAAAAAGCCATAGTATGTATGTGAAAAAATTGTGAATAAATTGAAATTGAAAGTGTGTACTTAAATGGAGCCAATGTTGGCTCTTATAGAAGGAATATAATAATAATTAGAAGTGTTTCATTCTAAGTGAGTTTAATAACTGAATCAACAAAGCGTGTTTAGTCAAATTTATAACATACAGAACCTGTGTAAGCAAAATATAGAACAAAGGAAATGCAGTTCTGCAGTCAGCATAAGAAACAAAGGTGTAACATGATATCTTAAAGATAAGCGATTAATAAGAGAAGCTGTTATCGTGTAATACGATATACCTGTGAAGGTTTATCGTGGCTAAGTCTTAATAAAATAGCATGTAATTTTATATAACAGATATACCTCGATAATTAGTGGTAGGTAACTCTCCTTTTTTATAAAGATTTGTTACTGTAATATTTAAAGATTGTGGGAAGATTCCATTTGTCAATGACAGGTTGATTAGATACTTTAAGGGATTTGTTAAAATACCAACATTACTTTTTATTATGATTATTGGAATATCATCATACCCTGTAGATATCTTTGGTTTTAATGCAGCTACTGTTTTCGCACCTTTTAACCCGTTCAAAGTGAAATTGGCTTGTGTTGTTCATCGCCATATTATTAATATAATTTTCGCTTGATTTTCTATGTGTTCTATGAGGTAATGCCGATATGCTATCTCAGTAGATTTATTACATCAGACATTTTTCACAATTTTTTCTCAATTTTTCTCGAGCGAAAAACTTACGCACATTAACAAACTTTGTTTATATTTACTAGTCTTCATCCAACTTTTTAATTTATAATTATTGTCGAAAAAAGTAATGTTTTTTTTTTCTTATTACGTGAAGGCTTATTAAAAATACGCCGCATATGGAAAAAACTCTTTTCTTACATGTTACACACAGGATTTTCTCTACTGACGTTTGGAAAAATGATTAAACCGAGACATTTTTTCAATTTTATATTTGACATTTATATACCTACTTATTATTTTTTTGACAATAATTATAAATTAAAAGGTTGGATCAGGGCTAGGGAATGTTGGCTTAGAAACGAGTTGCACAAATAGCTACTTAAATACTAGATAGTCCAGTTTTCCTAACTGTCGTAGAAAAAATATTTTATTCTTCATTCTTTTAGGTAAAATTAAACATTTTCGAATATGAATTTTAAAACAATTGAGGAATCTAGAAAAACTATACTGTTTGCACTCCTTTTTAACCCTAAAATGTATGTGTTTTAGGAGAGAGGTTGGGTTTTATGCAATCCAAAATTGGACTAGTAAGCGTACTGAGGAATACCAGAGTGAGTCTAAATAAGAAAACTAAGCTCCCACTGAAAATGAATGTGAAGTCGCTTTTTCCCAGCGTTGATGGAGGAATATGGGTGGACATTGTAGAAGCGTAAAATAAATATTTACATTAATAGTACAGGAGTCAGCGACATTCTTACTTCTTAGGTTCGTTTAAACTTATTTTTTTTCCGATCATATTAATCTAACTTATCCAGAAATAAAACTCCTATCACTTCGTTAGCAGGACAACCCGTCTCAAAAGCATTTCAATTACGTTAAAAAAATATATCAATGCTACACGTTTTTAAAGCTGGGACTATTTTGTGTATTTTATTGACATTACAGTATGATGGAAAATTATTTCCCGCCACCTTCATTTTAGATCAGCATGCTCCTGTCATTAACATAAATATACAATAAAATAAAGGTAATTGGCAGAAATGCTTAATGCTGACCTTTTTCTGCAGTAGTTTATTACTTGAAATGGTTAAAAATTTTATGCTGCCAACCATTCGACGGAACATGGCTTTGGCAGGAGCAATGAAAGCCCTATTAGGTGCTGGCGTTGCCCCACTGGTGTGCCTGCAGGAGTCAATTTTGTGAAAACAGAGCCTAAATATAGCACAAAAAACAAAAAATTTATTTTAAGCAGTTCTTTCAAAAATAGTATCGCCAGCTCCTGTACTATAAGTGTGATTGTAAATTAATTTTAGTTAATGACTAACAATTGTTATGTAATATGTTAAGTGTTGTGAAATAATTTATTAAGTGTTATACTAATGTATTATGTTTATATATATATAGCGAAATGAAATAAATATAACTATTTTCTTTTCTTTTTAGTTTATTCTATTTACCAAACACAATATAGAATATGTGGAATTTCCTTACTGACTAAAAATGAAGGCAACCAACAATACACTATTGGCAGTAAGATAAGAATTCAAGAATTGTAGATAATAAGGTTGCCTTAATAGTGTTAGTGAGTTAATACTCATGATTCCCACGAAAAAATATCATTAGCCAATGAGCAGCTGATGTGAAGTGACTCTTGTTGTACTTATGTGACTCTTGTTGCACTAGTGCTCTCATAGCTCCCTACGACTGTGAGGAGTGAGATTTGGACAGATAAGTACTAATCCAGGCAAATGAGGTTTTGGCCGGGACTGTGACTCATCCAGGCAGAGACCACGATTTTTAGGTAGTATAGGTGTCAATAAATGAAACCTATATAAAATCTGCGGTCGATTTTCTGCATATGTTTATTTACAGCCATTTTAATGCAAAAAAATGGAAAAAAACGTGTTTTTTCACACTTTTTCACCTGCCAGTAAAAAGTAAACTATCTTACAGATAAATCAAATGAATCGCCTTGTAGGAAATTAAAAAAGCTTTAAAATGGCGGTTGCTAAATGTCGATATAGTTAATTGTTGCTAAAATAATTGCAAAATGCGGAATTTTATTCAATAAACAATATCTTGTGTAAAAAACAATCTACTGTTTTGTTCTTGCGTAAATAGTTGACTCTCATAGTGCTTAATATCTGGTAAAAATTTCAAATCGATTCGTCAAATAGTTTTTGCAAAATTGCATTAATTTATCCCAGAGACCTTTTTTTTGCAACCCCACCACGTCCAGAGACAATGATTCTACGGCCTCCACCTGAAAGGGAAAGACTTGATTTACCAAAATGCTTCGTTAGATATCGAAAAAATTTATTTTCAGACCTGCAAAATGACGTTGCAAAAGAACTCAGATTTTTACCTTATAAACAAATAGAATAATTTTTTAACAATTGATTGTAGAGCATCGGTTTTCGATATTTGAAAAGGTGATATTTTTACACGAATTTTGAAAAAAAAAAGAAGGTCCTAGGTCAATTTGGGGCAAAGTTAGCAATTTTTTTTCAAAAATTCATAGCTCCTTTGTTTATAATAATTAAGAAACGTAACAAGCGCCATTTTTAAGGGGAAGAGTTCAACATTTAGTGTAAAAAATTTGAAAATGTTTGCACGTTCTCAAAACTGTTGGCAAAGCTTCTAAAATGAGGCTCGAATCAACTTAACTCGGAGGTTGTGGAGGGGGAACCCTCAAATCCGCGCATTCAAAAATTGAAACAGCATCTTCAAACTGACCACATAAGTCATAACTTTGGTGTTTGTTAACCGATTTTGATGTTTCTTTTTTCAATTTGGGGTACCTTTTTGCGTACGTTAATAATATTCAATCTGTTAAACTATTAACATTAATATTAACAATGTAATTTGTTTAAACATTTAAAAAAATTTTTTTTTTTGCAAAATATCAAAATTTTTTGTTTTGTTCTTGTTGAAAGTTGTAGAAAAGGCTTATGTACACGTAAATATATGTCTTATTGTTATAAACAATTCAATTTTTCAAATTTATAAAATAAAAACACTCTATTCGATATAATTTACATTTTTAAGATATTTTTCAAATGCAAAATTACCATACAATTTATGAAAAGTGCTCTTATTAACTTGCGTATTATTAATTATTAATAAATAATAAAACAAACCTTTACTTCCTTTGTAGAAGTATACAACACGCGTGTGAATGTACATGTAGTGACAGCGTTTGTCATGTATAATGGTTTGTATGATACAGTAGAAAATTTCTACGGTTCAACACATCTGCTCCAAAATAATAAGAGAGTAATAATTACCTGTAATTTGTTTAAACATTTTACAAAAAAATATTTTTATACATTATCAAAATTTTTGTATTATTCTTATTGAAAATTATAGGAAAGGTTTGTGTACAATTAAATATATAAATTACTGTTATATTAAGTTATAAACAATAGAATTTGTAAAGCGTGAAAAGAAACACATTGTTCGATATAAATAACGCTGTAATTTATAATAATACAGAATATTTGTCGATTCACATATAAATTTACTTAATAATATACCTATGCACATTCTAATAAGGTAAAATCAATCAACTCGTATTTTTTTAGGATCGGCTCATTATCATCAACATTAGAATGATCAAAGTTATCTAACATTAAATTAATATTTTCAATATCATCATCGTCGTCATTACAATTAATTTCACAATCATTTTCAAATTTTTTACACTAAAAGTTGAACTCTTCCCCTTTAAAATGGCGCTTGTTACGTTTCTTAATTATTATAAACAAAGGAGCTATGAATTTTTGAAAAAAAATTGCTAACTTTGCCCCAAATTGACCTAGGACCTTCTTTTTTTTTCAAAGTTCGTGTAAAAATATCAGCTTTTCAAATATCGAAAAACCGATGCTCTACAATCAATTGTTAAAAAATTATTCTATTTGTTTATAAGGTAAAAATCTGAGTTCTTTTGCAACGTCATTTTGCAGGTCTGAAAATTAATTTTTTCGATATCTAACAAAGCATTTTGGTAAATCAAGTTTTTTCCTTTCAGGTGGAGGCCGTAGAATCATTGTATTTTGATTTCTCTGGACGTGGTGGGGTTGCAAAAAAAAGATCTCTGGGATAAATTAATGCAATTTTGCAAAAACTATTTGACGAATCGATTTGAAATTTTTACCAGATATTAAGCACTATGAGAGTCAACTATTTACGCAAGGACAAAACAGTAGATTGTTTTTTACACAAGATATTGTTTATTGAATAAAATTCCGCATTTTGCAATTATCTTAGCAACAATTAACTATATCGACATTTAACAACCGCCATTTTAAAGCTTTTTTAATTTCCTACAAGGTGATTCATTTGATTTATCTGTAAGATAGTTTACTTTTTACTAACAGGTGAAAAAGTGTGAAAAAACACGTTTTTTCAATTTTTTTGCATTAAAATGGCTGTAAATAAACATATGCAGAAAATCGACCGCAGATTTTATATAGGTTTCATTTATTGACACCTATACTACCTAAAAATCGTGGTCTCTGCCTGGATGAGTCACAGTCCCGAACATGGTACTTTTTTTACTCATTTCCCTGGACTATACGGCTTCGTCTGGAAGAAACGTCGGAGATGTAACCAGTGGGGTCCAATCACTAATGAACAAAAAAAGTCACACCAGAAGCAGGGTCGGATCCAAAATATTATAAGAATGTGTTATTTAAGCAAAGAACTCGTAACTGGAACGGGCTCGCAATGACCCGCTTGACCGTCTTTCCGTTCTTCCCCTGCTAGGCATTGTTATGTCGGAAAATTTTATTAATGAAATTTGTACAGAATTGTCCAAAAACCTTAAGTCTATATTGAAGTTTTGTTTAAAATAATGCCCAAAAATATAATTTTATGGGGGTATTTTGTTTAAAAAAATTCATGCCAATTTTGTTTGAAATTAAACCTAAGCTGTTAGGTAGTTTGTCAAGTAATTTGTAGTATTTTTTCTTATTTCTTAAATTTATCAATTTTTTAATTTTAAATTCTTTATTTTGATGAAATTTTGGACAACTTTCATTAATAAAATTTTCCGATAAAAAAATGCCTAGCACCGGAAAGTTGGAAAAGGTTTGTCCAGTTTAGGGATAGTTGGTCAAGGGTAGGTCGGATAATATTGTCGCCATCGTGTTCCCCGCCCTCGAAAACGGTGGGTTAGATGTCTTGAGGTCCAGTCACAGGACTTTTGGGATCAAAGCTTTACCTCAAGGGACTAAAGGTGCTGATTAATAGGTAACTGCCACGTATACATTATTTTGTGACTTTCTCAGGCCACTTGGATTTTTAGTTTCAGTATATCTATATATATATATATATATAGATAGATAGATAGATAATTTTATTTACCAAAAGCATACATAAGTACAAGGTATCGTCACAGTTTCTTTACAATACTCTAGAGTGAGAATATAATTAATTAAAAACTAACATTTATTTTTCAATAACCAGATAAGCTTAATTTGAAAATAGCTACAAATTATCATCCATATTAAACTAAAACCAACAGACAAGCAGACAGACATTACACATAATAATATAAAAATATAAAAATACATGTAGGAAAAGGAAAAACAAGAACTACTATAATATAGAATAAATATCACAGTTTTTGATAAGATATACATGTAAATATCTAGTTTAATCAGATTGCAGTAGATTTATTAAAATCTTTCACGAACTCACTCATTTTATAAAAACAATTTTTTGTTAGGTATTCCCTTAATCGGTTTTTAAATACAGATAAACTTCTTGCGTTCTTAATTTCTTTTGGTAGCATGTTGTAGACATAGCTCCCTGCACCTTGCGGTGATTTCTTATATTTACTTAATTTGAAATTTTTTATATAAATGTCATTAGCCTTTCTTGTTTGATGTTCGTGAATATTTTTATTTAATATAAAATCTTGTAAGTGTTCAAACATATATATGGATAATTTGTAAATATAAATACTAAACAATGTCAGTAATCCTTCTTTTCTGAAAGTTTCTCTGCATGACTCTCTAAACGGCAAATCAAAAATTATTCTTATTATTCGCTTCTGCATTACGAATACTCTATTAATATCAGTTGCTTGACCCCTAGTATTATATTATAACTTAATTCAGAATACACCAATGAAAAATAAGCTGACTTCAAGTCTGTTTTGTTTATAATTTTTTTTAAATTGATTAAGGCAAATGTTGATTTGGATAGTTTCGTACAGATATAGTCGATGTTTGGACTCCATGTTAAGGTTTTATCTAGGAAAGTTCCTAAAAATTTTGTGGTTTTTGATAGCTCTAAAATATTTTCGCCCTGTATATTAAAATGTAAATTAGTAACTTTGTCATTCTCTTATTTATAAAATTTATGCACACTGTTTTCTCAGAATTAATTATTAATGAGTTTTTGTAACACCAATCTACAAATTGTTTTATTACATTCTCCGCTTTTAATTGAAGTGTTTCGAGTGATTTATCATGAATAATTACTGAGATATCATCCGCATAAATAAACACTTTGCCAGTATTAATGTTTTCTGATAAATCATTAATGAAAATTAGGAAAAGGAGAGGACCCATAATGGAACCCTGTCCTACGCATATACTCATATCAAGAGGTTCTGATTTAGTTTCTCCTACCGAAACCATAATTTTTCTATTTTGCATGTAAGATTTTAAGCATTTTAAAACGACGCCTCGAATTTCCATTCTTTCTAGTTTCTGCGTCAGAAAATTTATGTTAACGGTATCAAAAGCTGCCGATAAATCAAAGAATAGCCCTAGTACCTTAAAATTGTCGTCCAATTTATCTACAATATATTGAACAAAATCTAGAGTAGCTAACTCCGTTGATCTTTTAGTTCGGTATGCATATTGAAACGTGCTGAATATTTTATTTTTTTCTAGGAATGTATATATTTGTACAGCAACTGATTTTTCAAGGATTCTGGAAATGTAACTTAAAAGCACTATTGGTCTATAGTTAGCCTCCCTTTTTATAGACTGGTACTACTTGGCCAATTTTTAATATATCAGGAAATTCACCTAATTCTATAGATTTATTGATTAAAAAAACGATTGAATCAACTAATACATCTTTACAGTATTTTAATATTTTAATAGGCACTTCATCTAAACCCGTACTATTCTTGTTAGGCATTTTATTTATAATATCTATTACATCTGCATTAGTAACCGGCCTTAAAAACATGGTTGGTACAATATAGGTTGGAGATGTGCAGTTTTGTGAGATGTCATCACCAAAATGAATTGTGAGTTGATCGCTGGCCTTATTAGCAAAATAATGGGCAAACAGTGTACATACCTGATTAGGTTGTTCAATAAGATTACCATTTTGCATAATTTGTATTGTTTTATCATTGTGTTTATTGCGTCCTAGCTTCTCATTAACAAGAGTCCATAAAGTTTTTTGTTGATTCGATGAATCGCGAATTTTGATAGTGTTGGATTGTATGGTATAATCCGAGATTTTAGCTTGAAAATTTTTCCTGCTAACCTTATAGGATTCAATTAGATTTGGATCTTCAGATGTCTTAGCTACCCAATTTAGAAATTTTAACTTTTCAGTTTCCTCTTTATAAAAATTCGCTATTTCTGGTGGTTCCTATGTATGAAAGGTAATTTAGGGCATGTTGCATTGAAACACCAATAAAAATGTTCATAGAATTCTACAAAGTAGTCATTAATACAATCAGCACTCTGATTATATAAATCATAATAATGTGAAAACATATTTGCAAAATCAAACATATTACTTTCTGTTAGTTTTCTATAAATCATTGTTCGAGTGTCAGTTGTAGAGGCTAGTTCTAATTTAGAGCTAAAAACCAGGCAAAAGTAATCTGACGAATGCAAATTAATAACCTCACAATCAGTGGCTTTCCCAAAATTGGAAATAATATAATCGGGTGCCGTTGCTGCATTACATCCTATCCGGGAATCAATCCGTGTTGGTGTATTTAACAGTGAGTTTAATGAGAAAGATTTTAATATATCATTTAATGATTTCAAATTACTGTTATCAGTTAATCCGTCTATATTAATATCCCCTGTAATTACTATGTGTTTAAATTTCGATTTGACATTATCTAATACTAACGTAAGTTGTAGCAAGAATTGCTCTAGATTTTCTTTCTTTGGGGTTCTATATAAACACACAATACATGTACATCCATCGAATACAACCCCAACAATTTCAAAAATATTTTCTACACAATATTTGTCTAAATCGTTATAAGGTTTACAAATCTTCGCGACATCGGATCGACAAAAAATAGCAACACCCCCTACAAAAAATCTTTATTAATGTGTATCCACGAATTGTTGTTACCATTGTTTGAATATTATTCATCCAGTGTTCACTAATACATATAACTGTGGGCGATAAGTCTATTAGTTTTGACTCCAATATTAAAATTTTATTCGTTAATCCTTGGCTGTTCCAATGAAGTATTTTAATTTGTTGCAGATTGATGGTTTCACTGCTTTTATTTTCGACATTTAATTGTCTTGCTCCCGATATTGTGGTAATTTCACTGTCGATACTCGTTGATGAAAAAAAAGTCGTTTTCTTTCGAATGGTCGCACAATTGTTCTCTTTGGCCAGGTGTTTGGTGTAAGGATTATGTCCTCAAATGATTCAGGTACTGCTATTTTAAAAGCTGCAATATCATCAGATTGTATGTGTAATTTTTCAACGGACATTACTTGAATTTTTTTTGCTCTTTCTAGGTATTCTCTAAGCTCTTCTTCGGTTGTATCTGGATCAAATTTTGATACAAAGAACCACTTCCTATATTCTACTCCTTTAAGAGTACATTGTTCATCGCTCCCCTGTTTTGTTTTTCTTGGATTAGAATTATAGTTCGGAGTTTTTATTCTGCTTTGGTGTTTATTGTAGGTTTTTACTATATCACTAATAATTTTTTGTTGGGATCGCCATTCAGGTCGGCGACCTCGTTTTTATTATGTCTGTTTGTTTTATTTGTTTTTTCTGGATCAGTAGATAATACAGTTTTAACATTAGAGCAAGATGCGCTATCTGCTAAATTCTCGTTAAATCTTTTGGGCTGTTGTGGATGGTTCACTTCAGCGCCATCTTTTTTATTTTTATTCAAGTTTTGTACTCTGTTATCTTTGGTTTGAGTATATGTATAATTGTTTAATTTTTTACTTAGATTAGTAATTTTAATATTTTGATTTCCAATTATGTTAGAAAGATTTCTTATTTCACTCACACAGTCCTTGACTAACAATTTAAGATTGTTTATTTCATCACTTAAATATTGTGGGTTGTATGAGACGTCCTTGACACAACAAAGGTCAAACATCCACTTCAAATTATTTTGATGTCCTTCTATTATTTTAATTTCACTGCTTTTTAAATCACTGCACTGATAATGTAATTGCCTTTTGCACCAGATGCATATCAATATTTTTTCAGCATCTGGATTAATATCTTTTTGACACTTTAAACAACACATGTCTGGTTGTCTATCCGCCATCTTTTCTTTTTTATATATGAAAGGATTATATGACACACGCGGCCCAATGTTTATATAGCCATCAGCGTCATATATGATGCTCGTGGCAGTTAACCTGCAAGGGACTAAAGGTACGATTGTAAAGGGATGAACCGTGACGGAAAATTAATCATACCCCACTCATGCTTCACTATTTCTTATGTATCAGAGATTGGCAAGCAAAACATACTTTGCTATACCTACACGTATATGTAAATACACACACATACTTATAAAGCTAAATAACAAACATTCTTTTCCATATGGTTTTGATTTATTTATTTTATTCATTTCCTTGATTAATTAAAAATAATTAATTTTATTTATTTATTTTATTTTTATTCACACTAGAGGTAAGCATATTAAGACGGGTGATTATCCAACAGTATTTCTACAGCCCCTTAAACTTTTTGGATTGCTATCAAACGAACTAAAGCTCAAAGTTAGAACATTTGCTTTAAAACTTAAATTCCCCTCAATAAAAAATAAATCACCATTTATTATTATTTATCGTTAATTTAGCAGCAAATATATAAGTAAAATAAACAACTTATTTTAAACAACAAAATATTGTACAGCGCGTGCAATTTGAAGAATAATTGTAGATAATAATATAAGCTTATCATTCTGAAAAACTAATTATCATGTAATAATAACAATGATTGGTAAAACTGCTAGCTCATTATCATTTTAGACTTTTAATATAATCTTTAACTGGTCTGAGAAATTGCACAACATTGAGGAGAGTGAGTGAGCGGCTCTATACATAAATATGACCCCATCTAAAATTTCATTATTTGAAGTTTGTGGTTAGTGCCTAGTGATCAGTGTCCTGAGGGTAAAGATCTGGTGAGCTTGAGAATATTGATTTCTAAGAACCATATTTTTAACCAGAAATAGCATTTTAACAGGAAATAAAAAAACAGTTGGATATAACTCGAATTAACTTTCCCCTATGGGAATAGTCTACGATCTATCAGTTTAGTGCACGTTTATAAGATGAAGTATTTAGTTTAAACGTTAAATAGGTTTTTTTATGGAAAAATGCACCGTTCCAGAAATAATCTAGAAAACCTCAACCTCATTTCAATATTTTTACGCTCTAATTCCCTCTTAATTCCCTTCTAATACCTCGTAATAATATTTATTTCCTCCAAATTCTCCTGTAATTCCTTTAATCCCTAATAATTCCTTCCGAAATACCTTCAATTCCTTCCTAATTCCTCCGATTTGTACACTATTTCCCCTCAGCGGTTGCCCCCTCGTGTGAGACGCAATCAAACGATTTACTTAAGTCGCAAAATATAGTGCACATATGCTCAGAGGTGGTATTTTTTGATTTTCTGAAATTGTTTATTAAAAAAATATTGTTGGTCTCAAAGTAGTTTGCTTTTTGCTCTGATAAGCATCTTTCCACAATTTTTGAGAAGATTGTAGTAGTGACACAGGCCTATAGTTATTTGCATCATTTGCATATCTTTTTTTGAATATAGGAATTTCAATAGCCTCTTTAAGACACTCTGGAAAGCACGATTCTTTAATGCACAAGCTTATAAGTTTGCATAATGGTGATATGACACAATTTTTAATAGTTTTAATTATAATTATATTTAGGCCATAGATGTCTTTACTGTTTTTATTTTTTAGTCTATGGCTTCTCTGATATTATTATGAGTTACTGGTTTAAAATCAAGTGAGATTATATTGGATAAGTCAGTACGATGCATTTTGTCCACAGGATCTATTTCACTATCACCCAACTCCTCTAAAAGATTTTCAGCAACTTCACTGAAAAAAGTGCCAAACTAATATTTTTCTGTGTATGGAAATGAGTGTTTTTCCTTTTTTTTATTTATGATTTGCCACATGGTTTTTATTGAATTTTGAGAATGTTTTATTAATTTTTCATTATTATTTTTTTTGCATTTATAATAACATTTTTATATTTGGTTTTGTAATCAGATAATTCCTTTTTCAGATAATATTACCTTTATATTGTTTAAATAGATCTGACAATAGCATTAATTTTGAACTCATTTCACGCAAGTCTTCGTTGAATCAGTTTGAATCGTAAATAAGATTTGGATCATACAAAACTGACTTTTCAGGAAAAGCATTTATCATTGCATCCATTATTGCCTCTGTGAACATTTTAATTTTTTTTTGCAATCCAGATTATCATCATCAATGAAATTTTAATCTATATTTTCCTGCCTTTAGATGCCTCGTCAATATTATCCAAATGAAAACTTAAAAATTGGCCATAGTGATCCGAGATACCTAGGTCTATACTTAGATATGAACATACATTATTATTAAAATTGATGAAAATATTATCGATACATTTATCTTGTCGTCTATTTGAAGTTATCATTTGTTGGAAATTATAACTTGACAATAAATCTGTTAGGCTTGCACACTCTTTGCTACCTGACCCGAATGAAGCATTAAAATCGCCAGTTAAAATTATATGTTCACTTGATGATAGTTTAGCGATTGCTCTAATATGCTCAGGAAAAGCCTCGTATGGTGATAATCTTACAGTTTGTGACCCGATATAGAATTACACTGCTACGAATTCAATACTTCTTAGTATCAGAAAAGTAGTTGTGGAATTGCTTTGCATTTGACTAATACCGTTTTCTTATTTTTTCAGAAATATCATGGCGTTATTAACGGGAGTACTACTATTTGACGTTTTGGGTGTAATCACAGCATTTCTAGTAATCAGTGTAGTCTACTATAAATGGGCGTTTCAATATTGGAAAAGAAGAAACGTTCCTTACTTTGAGCCATCCATACCATTTGGTAACCTCCCCAGTCCTTTCAAAAGTACACCTTTCACCGGTGTGAAATTTCCAACTATTTACAATCAGGCAAAATCAAAAGGTATGAGTTTTTTACTTTTTAAATCTTTACGTGGTTAAATTCATATATAAAAGAATACGTTGACTGACTCACCTACTGACAGATCTATTAATGCACAGCTCAAACCGCTGGGTCTAGAAATTTCAAATCTTGCATCCATGTTCCTCGAATGACGTAGGCAACCACTAAGAAGGGATTTTTCGACCCCTAAGAGAATGAAAAAGGGGGTTGAAATTTTTGGCTTTTTCTAGATGCGTGAAATTTGACAGAAATATTTTTTGTTGAAATCTATTAGATACGTGTAAGACGAAATTTCGATTTTCACTTATTGAAGGTGTGAAAACGGTATTGATATATTATTTTATTAAATAAAATATAATAAAATTTACAAGCCTACATACATTAACCGGGCTTTTAAATATGATGATATAAAAAATTGAAATTTTATTTTTGTACCTTTTTTAATTCCATTACTGAAAAACTATTGGTGCTACAAAAAAATACTATTAGCCCTTTTTCTCTAAATTTCCTCTTCTTCAAAAACGATAATTTAACTTTGTTTTGTCCGATCGGTATTTCTCAAGATACCTATTTAAGAAAATCAGAAATAGCAAAATTTATACTTGATTTCTTAAATAAGGCGCTCTATATCACAAGTATATATATTTTTAATTATACTTATACTTTGAAAATATCGTGTACCGAATTTTAGCTTTTCTTCTTTTTAACGAGGTTCGAGCCATGTGTCCGCCTTTGGTAATTAGATTAAACGTAATCTGTCTCTAATATTTTTATTAACGAGTCATGTTTTTTCACAGGTTGGAAATATGTTGGAATATACTCCATGATGAGACCCTTATTTATGGTTTTGGATTTGGATATACTGAAGCATATTCTTGTTAAAGACTTCAATAACTTCGTGGACAGGGGGTTTTACGCTAACGAGAAGGACGATCCCATAAGTAAGTAGTCAGGAACCTATTTTCTTAAAAAGAGTCTTCCAAAATGTTTATATATGAACTTGAAGACATAGTTGTTAAACAATATTTGTTTAGGTACCTACGACTACTATCTAATGAGATTATATCCCAGTACAGGATAGGGAACATTAAAAACTAGTTACAATTTTAAAAATTGCAAACTAATACAGATAAATAAGTTTTTTTTCGAACGTCAGAAAAACATGAATAACTCATTTCATATTATGTATCTAAAATATAACAATTCAAGAGTGTATATAATTAACAATGGATACTCTAAAAATGTATATTAGGGTGCATCGATTTTCTTTTTTTTTACCTAATCCAAAATGGCGGGCGCCCAAAAGTTGTGTGATAGAGTTGTAAATAATACGTTAAAATTTCAAATAAAAATATTAACCCTTGGGGGTAGCGGGTTGGGGTCAAAGGTAAACATTTTTGATATTCTATATATTCAAAATGGCGGGTGCGCAAAAGTTGTGTTTTAGGGTTATAAGCAACAGGTAGAAATTTTAATGAAAAATATTTGGGTTTAGGGGTAGCGGGTGAGGGTTAAAAGTCCATTTTTTTAATTTTGTGCATACCTAAAATGGCGGGCGCGGAAAAGTTTGGTCTTGGGGTTGAAATTGGCTGGTAAAAATTTTAAACCAAAATATTAAGACTCAAGGGTAGCGGGTTAGCATCAAAGACCAAAAAGATATTAAGCATCGATACTTATCAATTAGTAATATTTTTAAACTATGTTTAATTACGATATTAAATTTAAATTACCTTATTACTACCTACGTATTTGTTATCTAATATACGCATGCCCATAATACAGCACGCGCTGTGTTCTGCATACATGAAAGCTCGGTGAACAGTGAACACTGTCAGTTTTAGCCGAAACTTTAGATAGATGTGGTATTTTCTATAGAGCTGTAGCACTTCTTCAGTACTCCAAGATTTTGGTTTAATTAATTAATCTAACACAACGCATGTAATTGATAAAAACAAAATTATAAGCAAGAAGAGAGGTGAATTATCATCATGTGGTACGCCAATATCATTACGTGGACTTTATTTCGATGGGCGTAAAGACAAGGCCATGAGATTAATAGATAACCGTCGGAAGATAACAACCGAAGAACATATAGTTTTAATTAGAGAGCCAGGATCATCATATTTGGGACATGTCACACCTTCTACAGTTTCAGCTGTAAATATCATTAACGCCATTATCAGTTATTTTAAAAACTCTCGAATCCCAATTAACACCTTAAAAGTCGTCGGATGTGATGGAACGGCTACAAATACTGGTCCTAAAGGTGGTGTTATAGCTCTACTTGAAAAACATTTTAAGAGACCACTTCAGTGGTTCATTTGCCAACTGCATGGAAATGAACTTCCACTAAAAGGCACTTCATCGAACTAATTGACGAAACTTATTTCAGGATTTTCAGGCATAATAGGAAAGTCGTTAGTCAAATGCGAGCAGATGCCAGTAGCTGCATTTAAGATTATTAAATCCGAAATTCCTATAGTTAAGGTGAAAGATCTTAACACATATCAGTTATATTTTTATGAAATATGTCAAGCAGTAATAACGGGATATGTTTCTATTAATCTTTCAAAACGAGAACCTGGCAAAATAGTCCACTCGCGATGGCTGACGACAGCAAATAGAATACTTCGCTTATATGTTGCTCTGCAGATTTGGTTATATCAGCAACGTATGTTGTCAAAGTGTATGCACCAATGTGGTTCAAAATAGAAGCACATCCATCATGTCTGCAAGGTGCTTCAAATGTATGGAAGACCATACAATTATCCAGATATTTATCAAAAGAGTTGAAAGGAGTAGGTAGTTGATCCCGTCGTAATACGAAATGGATATTTTGCATACCCTGAGAACATACTATTTTGAATGCTGGGCGATGAAAACCGGTGTATTAGGGAGTTGGCCGTTCGCAGAATATTAAAAGCTAGAAAAGGCAACAATACCGACTTAAGAAAGTTTACACTTGCTCCGTTGAAACTAAATGCTACAAATTAGGATGAGATGATTGATTGGCAAGAATGTGAATATAATGAGCCACCATTAACAGTTGATTTATCCTAAGAGGACCTTAATCAAATTATAAATAATCCTGAATTGTCTGATAATTGAAATAAAGAAATTTCCTAATCACACACAAGCTGTGAAAAGGACAGTAAAGCTTGTAACTGAAGCTTCAGCGCTGGATGGATTAATTAAAACAACGATTAGATCCTGTGACAAAATTCTCAAATTCAACAAAAAGAAAGATTACTACAAGCAAGTTTTACCATAATGTTTATAGTATTTTTATTTTTACTTTTTATTCTTTAATAAAATCAAGTTTATTTTCACATAAGTACCTTTGTTATCAAACTTCCAATAAAGAATAAAGTAAAAATAAAGTTTATTGTTTTACATTATGATGATAAAACAAATAATTTCTCTTAAAAAAAATGGGACCTTTGAGCTTGTAGGGAATAGAAATGGATCCGATGCAGAACAAAGAAAATATCAAGTTGACTTTTAACCCTAACCCGCTACCCTTAAATCTTAATATTTTTGTCTTAAGTTTTTACCTCTTATATATAACTGTAAAGCACAACTTTTTCACACCCGCCATTTTGAATATATATAATATCAAAAATGTTTACCTTTGACCCCAACCCGCTACCCCTGAGGGTTAATATTTTAATTTGAAATTATAACGAATTATTTACAACTCTATCACACAACTTTTGCGCGCCCGCCATTTTGGATTAGGTAAAAGAAAAGAAAATAGATGCACCCTAATGTATATTCTGTATCTATCAAAGAATACCCTGACTGACAGACTGACTCACTGACTGATCTATCAACGCCCGGCTCAAACCGCTGGGTCTAGAAACTTCAAATTTTGCATAGAACTCCCCCGAAAGACGTAGAAAGAAGGAATTTTTCGAAATTCGAAATTCGACTCCTGAGAGGGTGAAAAATGGGGGTTGAAATTCTATTCTGTTTCGGAAACGGTTAGATCTAGATGAGTGAAATTTGTCAGAAATATTTTTTGTTCAAATCTATTACGGGGAAAACGGGGGTTGGTAGATGGTTTAAAGCGCACCCATATTTTTGAAATCTCGTAAATCAGAAACGTAATTATTCGAGCGATGGACTCTTCTAAGGAAATAAGGAGACACGTATTTGACGGTTTTCAAAAGAGACTCCCGAACGGGTGAACGGGGAGGGGGAAGTTTTTCGGAAACCCACTGTGCAATGAATGCACAATGGATTTCCTCTGGTACTATGGATGCGCAGTGGCTTCACTCGAGTGTGCTTCCTGAGTACTATAGGAGTATTCAGTGAGTATGTAGTACTTCTTTATAGACATAAGTTAGTATGTCAATGTTCTTAATTCCACGCGCAAGAAGCCTTCCACGCGAATGAAGTCGCAGGCACCAGCTCGTACAATATAAATAAAAATAAAAAGAATGAGCAATATAAATACGTTACTAATTGGTTCTATGGCAATACGCGAAGATACAAATGTTACACAAGGATCGGGGTAAATAAATCGCGAACCCACAGAAGGTAATTCTTGATCGTGGGTAAGACAATGAAACAAGTATTTTTTGTTTAGATAGCAAAGATTTCTATTTACATATTTGTAAGGATATGTACACACATACATAATAATGACAATAGATACCTATATAAAAATACACATACATATACAGTTTTCTTTTAATTCTTGTTTTGGTATTTACATGTTCACATTATTTTAATTAATTTATTATTTTAAGAGTCTAGATGAAGTAATGATTTTTTCTCTCAATAATATGATGCACTTTTAACCTTGGCGTTTCAATAAGCCAGGTTTTTAATTTCTTTTTTAATAAGCCGATAGAATATATTCTCTTTAGGGGAGTCGGAATTTCTGTATAAAATAAGGGACTGAAGTAACTAAAACATGTCATTATTTTTACTTTTTTTGGTACAATTGCCGATTTAGCATTATTTCTTGTTTCGTAATTATGTTGGATACGAGGAACATTAATCTTTTGTTTGAACTGAAGGAGAATTATTCTTTAAAAAAATAACTATTTCGCATCAAATATTTGTGTTTCTTTGAAGAGCATATCAGTAGGATAGGAAATGTATTTTTCAGATATTCTCCACACCATGCCATAATTCCATATATTACATCTGTTTGTACTAGAGCAAAGCATAGAATTATTAATTGGTTGATGTTGAAAATGTCTTTATATAGTTTGCTTACATGTTTACATCATGCATATAATTTTTTTTCTCGACATAATCTATGTGATAATTGGAATCTTGAAATGAGACGTTACGGTGAATAGACGCCTATTAGATAACGTTCCTTTTAAATCGGAAGAAAAACCGGTAATAAGCTGGCCCAAATAGGTCAAAAGTACATTCGCTGTGAAGTGAAAAATTGTGCATGCGGTGGTAGTGTCCGAATAGCAACAATTAAGTAATAAGTGCTAATATTTGATTAATACGAGTGATTAAATCTTTCAGTGCAGCGTAAAAATGTGAAAACAGTCGACAAATATCGAGTAGGTACCAGACCCGAAGGAAGGAAAGGCCATAAATCAATCAGGATAAGTCCACTTTACCCTTAAAATATTTATGTCTTAAGTAGGTACCTACTCATAGACAACTTAAAGAATTTCATAAACAGACCTGAAATGCAATAAATTAGAAATAATTTAATAAACAATTCTCTTCCAGCAAATACTGCCCAGGGGCGTACCATTAGAGTAACAGTACACCGCGCCAAATTAAATCAATTCAAAAATAATAAAAACTTGGATAAAATTGTTGCCCATTATTAGCTTAGTTTCAGTGCCATTAAAATTTAAAAAATCTCATGCATGCTATAAGAACATACTGACTGTCTACACTTCACATCTGGTACGGCTCTGGTAAGGTTACGGAATTTTATTAAAAACGTTTAGGTCCGTAAGAATACGCAAAAAGTAAGCAAGAAATAGTAACTCTGCAGAGAACACAAAAATAATGTATCCACTACAAAACGTAACAACGAAGACACATCAGCTACTGGTACAAAAATCGAGCACTAAGCCATCAGTTAGAAGGAGAAAACATAACACGCCAACACTATGAAAAGACCAGTAGAGGAGTTGCATAGGTAACCAGACGAGAGAGCTCCATCGAAATAAGGACGGAAAATATAAACGAAAACATAGCCACGGCAATCATACAAAATGATCAAGATCATTGATCATTGATCAATCAGACAAGACAGCAGGAAGGGTATTCATGCAACTGACTCAAGAAACCAGAAGAAACGAAAGAAGAAAAAAATGGGGAAACCGGGTTACACGTGGAAAACAACAACTAAGAGGATCATGAACAAACTGAGAAGCGACCAAACATACTGGAAAAGAAAGCGAGTGGAAAAAATGAACTCCACAAAGAAATCGCAGCGATATATCCTACCAGAACCAGAAATCTCAGAAGGAGAAGAAGAAAATTTGTAGAAACAGAAACATAAAAAGAGGAGCATAAACATTAAATAACGAACACAATGCGACAACACATTGGCCTTGTCATCTTGCTGTCGAGGCGACCAGACCTACTTTATAATGCTCTGTCACCAATGGATACCCATAAAAGTTTATAAAAGTTAAATAGTGACAACGTGTAAAAAATATAGTTAAAAAAAGTATAAGTGGATGTGTTTGTAAAATAATACATATCTCGGAACATTTTCAGTAATTGATAAGAAATATTAGTTAGTGTTTAATTAGGTATACAAACCAAAACTTTACACAGTGCTTCCCCTCTAATGCAGTAAATAATGGTATATATAGTGCAGTGAAATCGTGCCAGGTGGCAAAGAGGTGAAAGAAATCAGTAATAACCGAAGAGAGGACTGTCTATATGGAGCATTAAGCCATCAATTAGAAAAAGAAAACCGGCACACACTAACGCTATGAAAAATCAAGATAAATGTCCATTATACTATTTGGAGACTTCAATGCACATATACTCCACACATGGCCTAACGAAAATGGAAACGCACTGAAAAAAATAGCACACATGTTTGACTTAACAATAAGAAATGCATGGAGCAAAAGTCAAACCTGCATTGACACCTGGAGTAATGGAAGCTCAATCACACAAATAGACCATACCCTGGTAAGCAGAGAGATAAGGGCAAGAATCAAGAAGGTTAAAGCAAAAAGGACAGCAGAAGGAAGCGCTAACACTGAACAGCAGCAAACTAAAAATGGGGAGACCATGTTACATGTGGAAAACAACAATCGAGAGGATAAAAAAAAACTAGGAAAGAAAAGCGAGGAAAAAACATGCGTCATGTGGCTCTCGCTGCTGACAACAAGCATGACCCAAATCCAACCCAGCATCGAAAACCGAGGAATTAGAAGACTCAACAAAAGAAGATTTGAAGAAGCAGAAACACAAAAAGAGGAGCATAAACACTCCATATCAAGACACAACACATATTTCACACTAAGATTCAGAAGAGGCAGATGCCCAGAACCAAAAACACAAAAAAGGGAGCTTAAACGCTCCCTCACGACACAATGCGGTAACGCATCTCATAAATACCTACACCTCCCATCCCATGTTCTTTTACCATGCGCCATGTGGCTCTCGCTGCTGGCAACAAGCATGACCTTAGTCCAACCCAGCGTGGACGTAGCAGCAATGCCTACCGCACGTTGGTAAATCAATCAATCAATCAATCGACATAGTCTATGTGATAATTCCATCTTATATGCGAATCTACTATTATGCCTAGATATTTAATATTATTTTTCTACACCTATTTAATTATATGACAATTATTAGCATTTTTTTGGTGAAAAATCGTGCCTATAATTCACTGTAGTGACTTATCGATTCATAATTCACTGCATCCGGCCAATCACAAATACAAATTCAAAAATCATTGTTTCGCTGATTCAATGATATTTTAAATCGACCGTGATCAACTTTTTCTGCTCCGGCTGACAATCAACTCGCGTGACAGTGACAAGTGTACCGCCGTACCGTCATATTGTTTGTTTACGTTTTCGACTTACGAATAGGTACCGATTAATGCTATCAAATTTTAGTCTAATTTATTTGTTTAATAGGTGTACAAAAAGCATAGTGTTACATTCGCGATTATGGCCATTATTCACTCAGATGATTGCTATCATAATCGCTCATATAATAATATACTATTACACTTTTTATTTGTATATTTTTATTATGTAGTTTGTAATAAAGTAAAGTGAAGTTTGGTAGTGAATCTGCGCAGCAGCCAAAAAGCATAAAAAGTTTTTGTAAAATTTATGCTTAGCAGTCTACCATTAAACCAGTTTATAATATTTCAAAAATCTTTCTCAACTTTGTTTTTCAACAGTGACCAACTCTTATCTTCGGCGAATATTGCGCTGTCGTCTGCAAAACAGGTTATTTCGCCATTAGTGGGGACTCTGAATAGATCATTAATGTAAATGTTGAATAATATTGGGCACAGAACTGTACCTTGAGGTACTCCATATGCTCAGAACTAATAACATTTTTGACACTCAGTAGACATGTGTTCTCTGAATTCAAATAGATTTTTTGAAAGTATGTCATATTTTTGCAAGTATGACGCAATTCTAGTTTTTATTATTTAATAATGTAGGTAATTACTCAAAACGAACTACATATTTTTTTAATATTGTAGGCGCCCACCTCTTTGCAATTGGTGGTCAGAAGTGGAGAAATTTAAGAACCAAATTTAGTCCAACTTTCACATCAGGAAAATTAAGGGCAATGTTTCAGACTCTGGCGGATTCTGGAGAAATACTTGAGAGATATGTTGAAGAACGTAGCAAGATTAAAGAAGCCATTGATGTTAAGGAGGTTTTAGGTAAGAAATATTGTGTACTTGCTAATGCTTAGTGATAGTCACATCTGCTATACAGTATATTTTTGGTGGCCTATATTTACATTTAATGACAGAAAGCTTAATTAATGTACCTGTACAGGGTGATATATAATTACGAAGTAATGCAATTTAGTCTATTATATGGATCATAGCTCGTTATCGCACAATAATGATGACACTAACTGCTTCCAAAGGCGATCATGAGGCCACTGTTTTGGCGATTATTACTTCTAAATGGTTTCAAATTGTAATTTTAGTAAGGAATAAAGTCTAATAGGATTCATTGTTGGGTAAGCATCCTGGAACAGGGTGTTCCCACAAAGGGCCCCGTATCTGTATGTTGTACTTCAAACCATGAAAACAACGGTAATAAGTCCTTATTTATATAATGACGATAATTCTAGTGATGATGGTAATGACGAAGAAGATGATGATTATGAATATAACGAGATGGACTGTGATGTCCATTTCGACTCGGACGAACAGTGTGATTATAATTGTAAGCGTTGGAAGATCTATTAGCATAGCATCGGAATTATATATAATAAACCAGATGTAATGAATGAATAAAAACGAGAATATTTACATAAATAATCAATGACAAAACAAGAATATCTATATATGACTAAAATGACTCATCTAAATCAATTGCATATACACTACTGAAGGAAAAGTTCACTTCGTGAAAAGGCTGCTTGAACTCCCGGGTTGGTTGGGTCTCGTCTGACGAGGTTTACTTATTTTATTCGAATTGATGAGAAGGAATCCTAGCCGACAAGCTCTCGCAAGCCTGGCACCGGAAAAGCGGAAAACGAAGTGGGGTAGTGGGTGAAGAGTAGGTTGGAAAATATTGTCACTATCGTGTTCCCCATTCTCGAAAATGAGAGTATACGTTTTCCAGCTGATTTTCGTTGTTTTCGGAGCATTTCGTTATTGGTGGTGAGGTAGTTTCAACTTCCGGAGGTGGGCTAGGTCACCTGTGGTCAGTCTTTACTTATTTTATTCGAAAGGGATGGTTTCTTATGTTTAGGAGGAGTGGGTGAAGGGTAGGTTGGAAAACATTGTCACGATTGTGTTACACGCCCTTGGAAATGGAGGGGTATTATGGCCATATGTCAATAATTTATTTCTCTGTCATTAATTTGTCGACAGATGTCGACTTTTCAAGGGTTGGGACCTAAACACTTCAATGGTTTTATGCGGCAGACACTTGTAAGTCATTAAGACATAAATAAACTTAACTGGGAAGGTTGAAATGAATAGGTACTTAGAAATGAAAATGTACTTAGCTCTTATATTTTTCTTGTTTATTGCCTAGATCTCGGTCGTTTGTTTATATACTCGTTTCTTTACGCACCACACTGATTACCACTAAATAACTCTGTATTAGTTATTTTCAAATATTAATTCTATTTCAACTTTGTTCTTTTGTTATGATTAATTCACCTGAGCTTTATCAAATTTAACAGTTTATCCGGTATTTTCGCGTTTTAAATGGGAGCGTTTCAGATGCACATCCGTTCACTCCGACCTATCCCACTGAATAAAATACTAAAAAAAAAAAAAAAGAAAATATATGTAAATAAAAACAGAAATGCAAATACAGATACTTGAATACATTCCACACCAATATACACACCATAATATAATAATATATATAATATAATTATTTAATAATCATCCTTATTTATCTTCATTTCCAGCATGTTTTGCCACTGATATTATTAGTTCCGTGGCGTTTGGACTGGAGATCAACAGCTTCAAAGACCCCGATACACCGCTAAGAAAATTGACAAAGAAATTTCTCACCCCATCCGGATTTACATCATTTCTAAATCTCTTCGGGCAGAGTTTCCCCAGCGTTGCACAATCGCTTGGAATACGCGCGATCTTGAAAGAAGCCGGCGATTTCTTTACAAAGCTGGTAACCGACACCGTCTCCTACAGGGAGAAGACCAATTCTAGCAGAAAGGATTTCCTGCAACTGCTTGTTGATATCAAAAACGACAAAGAGCTGCAACAAAATGGAAGCAAAGGTAGGTAGGGATGTGCGAAAATGCTATAGTTAAGGATCATTATTTTCGAAATCGATAACAGGAGGTATAATAAAATTGAAAACTAGATTCTTGTATAAAATTTTCTGCCAGATTCGAATTTCGTGTTAGTCAATTTATATGTATTTTATTATTTCTCACTCTATATCCCACTTGCTATTAGAGATGTCGAACTTAAATTTTAACAAGGTATTCTCTCAATCTTCTCCTTAGCTATAGTTAAAAGAAAAGTTTTTTCGCACGATATTTTTGTTTCAAATTCAATATATGCCTCTCCTGATAAATTCTAAAGAGAATGAAAAAAGTTGTACAATTTTTAGCAAGATTTATCAGTCAAAGGTAAAAGGAAATATTTTATTTATCAAGGTCAGTCAGTTCATACCTAGTTTCTTTGTACTTTTTAGTAGTCATAAGGGAGGCTTAATATACCAGCAGGATCAGACAAAGACCATGAGTGTATAGAAAGAATGGTTATTTTCTTGTTTTTGTACTGAATGTTAGATATAGCAAGTGTATGAAATAAGTTGACAAGACGTTTCGTAGGGGGGACTTCTTGTTGATGTACTAGCATGGTCAGACTTAGATTAATGGTATATGGTGATTTCTTTGAAAGTTGTCTCCTGAATACCCAAAATAATATTTACTAATAATAATGTAACCGGAAATACAAGATAGTTATTTTTATTTTCCAAATTTCAAGCTGCTATAATTTTAAAACAGTTCACCGTGGAAGATAATTAAACAAGTTTTCAGGTATTTTATAATATACACTATTGATAATAACTGATTACTACATAGGAGCAAAGGGGACAGAGAAAATTGCAAAAATCTGCAGCCAACCACAAATTTTCACCATTCTGATGGCTGTAAATCTGAAAATATTAATAAGAGAGAAAAATAGTTTAAACAACAGTTGTAGTTTTTTTCATTTTCTATAATATTAGTTGAAACACTCGTATCTGGTTTTGGAAAAATTATAATTTATTATGCCAAGTTTTGGCAATAAATAAAAATATTTCAACCAAATCATAAACATGGCGGTGAACGACTAATTGATCTTGTGCGTGGCTGGGTTCGTGGATCCAGTTTTTATATGTGCTAGGGAGAGAATCAATGGTGTCACAGGTATTTGCCTAACTAGTTTGTTTCGTGATTAAAAATAGCAAAAAACACACTGTGAATATCATATAATAATCCATGAAAGAAACAATAAATATCTAAGATAAAAAATTATTACATAAATGTAAAAAATTTGCAAAAAAGTTGCAAAACACGAATAGTTAACGAAAATAGGATGTTCATTGATATCTTGCTGGGATAAAATCGTAGCACAATAAAGACTATAGAAATATACACATTTCTCACCACCAGATGATGGACGCATTGAGGGTGATTCCTGGTGAGGTTCCTTAGCTCCTATCAAATTGTTTCATACAACGCAGGAAACGGCAAAATGGTGGCATGACATATATAGGCTACTCTGGAACACCTGGATAATGCTAACAGTTTTGCTTTATGCGTGTTGAACTTGACTATACTCCAAAAATGAGTCTACTAGACTATACTGAACTGTACTTGAACTTGTCTCAGAATAAAGATGACAGGACTATAGTTGGATAATTCTTGAATCACAAATTAACTTAACCATTACAAACATAATATCTAGTATTAAGGAACTCCAAATTGATAGTTATTTATTTGGATCCATCTCGTAAAAATAAACAAATTTTTACTTGATAATTACTAGTCTTCAAAATAAATGTAAATTGGTAAAGTTACTATTTCCAAATACTAAATGGATTTCCCATATTATTTAATTGACTTGAATTAAATAAAACCCTGCATAAAAAATATGAAGAAGAAGTAGAAGAGTGGCAGCAAAACGTTAGGAAAGAAAGAAAAGTTCTCATTAGCACATGTTTGTAAGATAAAGATGATATGAAATAAATTAAATTAGTTTACACACTTGAAAAATATGGCTTTTACTTGCAAAATATCGGATTGACGTATGAAATAAATAAATTAAATTACCTTTTTCTTGATGGATGGGTTAAGTAAATACAGATAACTACACAAGCGACACTGTATATGTCATTAGATAATCTTAACTTTGAGTTTAACTTGTTACAGCTGCTATAAGTTGGAAATGAGTTCCCAATCTATGCATCCCATAAGAAATAACCTCTGACCCTACTCCAATTGCTGCGCAAGATTACTATATTAATTTAAACTAGAAATAAAACTGAGAAATTACCATCTAGGCAACTCACAATATTAATGTGTGTAACTTAACCTTCACTTACAGATTGTACTAGATCGAATAACTAACACGACTCAAAAATAAAACGGTGTTCCTTTTGCATTATACGTGAAACAATATTGATAAGGAGCTGTAACAAAAAGATAAATAGACTGTTTAAATATAAATATACAGAAAAATTATATCTTACATCTAAATACAATACTATTATCACATTATTAAATGTCAGGGCTTTATTAATTTACGGATGGCCAACATAATGTACAGTGTGTACCCTAGGGTGGCCCATCTCTATAGGGGGTGAATTTTTTTTGCGTATTCTTTAAGTCTCACCCCACGAAAATATACTATTATACTAGGAATAATTTATGTCAAAGTTTCAGATAATTCGGTGGACGGTAACCCGTGCCGCATTCAGGTAGAAATTTGTAGAAAAGATTTTATTACGGTAACCCGTGCCGTTTTCAGGTAGAAATTTGTAGATAAGATTTTATTACGGTAATACACTTAAATTTTACTTAAAATACAAATATCTACCTCTTTTCTCATAATGTTTTATTGGTGTAATTATTTCCTAGAAATTATTTGTTTTGGAAGTTTGGAAATATAATGTACCTACGGTAGGTTTTTATGTCAGTTTGCAATTGTGTTTTACAGTGGTGACATTATAAGTTCTAGCATACGTTCCTTTTTGAAAAAACATTTAACGATGGCTGATGTTAGATTCTTACGAAAGGATACTTTCATTTACTTATTTGGACACTATTCGTCACAAATCATTGGCAATAAATTGCCGTCTAATAGACAAGTATTACAAGTGCTCTTTTATAACATTCGTGAAGTGAAGCTAAGTGTACATGAAAGTGCTAAATTAACAATAAAAGGGTGTCAGTTTTTTGGGATAAAGCTCGCATTCCGACACGTCAGGATTTTTATTGTGTTAAACAACTAGATAAACTTTATGCAGAGTGGAGGAACTTACAAAAATCGGCTAAAAGGGCCAGTGCAGGAAGTAAAGAAAAAAATTTCGTTGAAAAATTGGACGATCTTTTTGACATTTCTCATGCAAATGCATTGGAGTTGATGAAAATAGATGAAGATAAGCAGTTTTTAATTAACCAAAGAAAAAAGGGACGTCCTGGATTTATGCATGGTATTGATTACCAACTTGCTTCTCAAGAAAAATCAGCTGAGGAGAAATTACAGAAATTATCCGAACGAATACAACGAAGTCAACAGGAAAAAGCTAGATTAGAGGAAACAGTCACCTGTCCATCATCAAGTAGTAATTCAGCCGACTCCAACGAAAATGAAGATGAAATAATCGAAGCCCAAGAAGAGTTCTTACAAGACCAGCCTGGCCCGTCACAGCCAAAAAAGAGGAGATTGTATGGAACATGGAGTCCATATTTTGACAGCAGTAGCAGAAGCACTAGTACATGACACCACATCTTTGTCCATCAGCAGAACCACACTTCAGCGATCTAGACAACGCATCCGCGAAGAAAGAGCTGAAATATTAAAAACTGCCTTCGGTAATTCTGAATTGCCGGCCCCAGTCATCCATTGGGATGGAAAACTTTTACCTTCTCTCACTGGAATGGGAAATATCGATAGACTTGCTATCTTAGTTACTAGTGGAGATATTGAACAACTACTTGGAGTACCAGCTTTGCCCAATTCAACTGGAAGAGAACAGACTGAAGCTGTTTATGATGTGCTTTGTGAATCGAATTTGGACGAAAAGGTAATAGCTTTGTGTTGTGATACAACAGCATCAAATATGGGTTATATAAATGGGGCAGCCACACTATTGCAACAAAAATTAGAAAGAGATATTCTATATTTTCCTTGTAGACATCATATTTTTGAAGTGGTTTTGAGAAGTGTGTTTGACACAAAAATGCCTTCCTCATCTGGTCCAAATGTGCCACTATTTAAACGTTTTAGGGAATTTTGGCCTAAAATAGATCAAAATAAACTAAAAACTGGATTTTAGGTATCAAAAATTAAACACATTTTACAACCAGTTAAAGCCGAAATTGTAAAGTTTCTAAATGCAGCTTTAACTTTGCAACAGCCTCGTGATGATTATAAAGAATTTTTAATGCTTTCTAAACTTTTTGTTGAAGAAGAGCCCACTCACACGACATTCTATCAACCAGGGGCATTTCATCATGCACGTTGGATGGCCAAAGCCATTTACTGTCTTAAAATATTTTTTTTTCAAGATCAGTTCCAACTAACTAAAAAAGAAAAAATAGGTATTGAAGATATATGTCTCTTTATTGTAAAGGTTTATGTAAAGGCCTGGTTTACAGCGTCATTTGCTAGTAAAGCACCGCTTCATGACTTAGACTTTTGTAAAGAACTCATTAATTATCAAAATATTGACAAAGAAATATCTCAAGCCGCAAGTAGGAGAATAGTGAACCATTTGTGGTACCTTAATTCAGTAAATGTTGGCTTATCTTTCTTTGATGACGATATTTCAGTTACCACTAAAAGAGAAATGGTTAAAGCTTTGAATAGGAAAGCACCAAATTAAGAGGGTATTAAACGACTTATGATTAGTAACATTACTGAAGTGGAAAACAAGGAAATTCAGGACTTCATATGCGAGAACACTAAACAGTTTTTTCAAAAATTAGGTTTGTCTATGGAATTTTTGGAAAATGATCCAACAACATGGAGGGAAAATGAAAGTTATACCCGATGTTTCAATATTGTAAACAAAATTAAAGTTGTAAATGATGCCGCTGAGAGAGGAATCAAACTTATTACTGACTATAATGACATTTTAACAAAAAATGAAGACCAAAAACAGTTTTTACTCCAAGTTGTAAATGATTATAAATCACAGTTTCCAAATGTAAAAAAAGAAACCCTGTCGCATGCTTTGGCCTAGTGCAAAAAATATTGTTTTTATTACTATATGTCTTGTAGATTTAGGATAATATTTGGTACTATGTATGAAAAAAACGTTTCATAATAAAATACACAAAGATAAAACGAGAGTTTTATTTCAAAAATTTCTAGTCTAGTTTTCTTAGACTACGAATTTACAGTAGTATGACACATGTCATAGTCACAACAGATAATGTCTTTGATATTTGTATGACTTGATTAGTCATTCTAAAGATAAATGTTGCTGATTAAAAAAAAAAAACAATGCATCAACGAAAGAATGTAAATAATTCCATTTACTTTTATTATTGCATAATAATGCATTCTGCGGCACCCCTTGCCTTCAATTTTCCTCAATAATATTTTGAGGGGACTGTTTTTTCTTCAAATGGAACCATTTGCAGGGGTGAGAAATAAAAAATTTCGATTTCGAAAAAGATGGGCCACCCTAGGTACCCAAATAAAGTGTCTTTTATCAGATTTTAATTAGAATTGCATAAAAATGAAACACAACACTACCCAATTTTAGGGTAGAAGTAACAGGAAGGGAGATAATTGAGGGAAACCTATTTTGACCGTCATTTTTTCAACATGGCGGTCGATATTTTTGCGAAGAACATCAACTAATGATTATGAAAACACCCCCTAAATTATACATTGTAGGAATCATTTACGTTTTTTTTTTTGCTTTAAAAACTGATTATATTTTAAACATGGTCTCTTCACACAGGTGATGGAAAATACTTAACAATGGATGAAATTGTAGCCCAATGTTTCTCTATCTACCTTGGCGGCTTTGAGACGAGCTCCGCCACAATGTCTTTCGCTTTATTCGAGCTGGCGACTCATCCCGAAATTCAAGAAAATCTCAGAAATGAAATTAACACTGTTTTAGCAAAACACGATGAGCGAGTCACATACGATTCATTGAACGAAATGAAATATTTAGAACAAGTTATCGATGGTAAGTATTTTTGTTACACTTTTGGGTTCAGAAATCTCTGCAAACTATTTATGCACAGCTTTTGACTCAAAAGGTAAACTATTACGATTTTTACAGATCTTTATTGGTCACGGAGTAGCCTTTTTTGAAATATTCTCCGACGTAAACCTTACAGGTGTTAAGTTTTGTGATGAATCAACTTCAATATTTGCAAATCATGTGCTTGTTTTGCTGTTTATTATAACTAAGGTATACAAAGGAAATTATTAATATTATAAAACTTTAAAAAAAATATTACTCAAATATAATTTAACAATGTTTGTGTTACATAAGTATCGTAACGCGGAATCAATAGAGACAGATTTTAGTCATTTCTTTAAATTCTATTGTGGGAGTGCAAAAATATAATACGCAATTCGGAAATAAATAGCTTTGATCAGTTCCAGACTCTATTGCTGACCTAACTGCGCTCAGGCTCAAATTATCCTCGATTGTAAATACCACTACTTACTTCCCTTGTAACGTAAATAACTATACAAAAGAAGCTATGATTGTTATTTCTATTATTTTCTTTCCAAAACAGAAACCTTAAGAAAATACCCGCCGGTGACATTTATAACGAGAGTAGCCACCGCCGATTACAAATTGCCAGGTGAAGATGTTCTTATAGAAGAAGGTACCCAAATAGTGATCCCCATAGAAGCATACCAATACGATGAAGAATATTATCCAAATTCGAAAGTTTTTGACCCAGACCGATTTAGTGATGAAAACAAAAAAGGAAGACCACAGTATTCGCATATGCCATTTGGAGGAGGTCCAAGAATTTGTATAGGTAATTATGACGATATACTTCAGTCTGTAGGAGTTTTTTCAATGAAAATAAGTTAAACTCCATGCCGCTTTGAGGGCTTCTAGTGGAATCTATCCCTAGTGTGTTTGCAAATTTCTGACCTCTGTTGTCCTGGTGGGACCGCCGCCATCTTGAAAAATGGTTGAGTTTCGTTTTTGGAATATCTCGCTTCCTGTCTAAATGGCAAAAAATACAGCTTTGTAGAACTTTAGATTTTCTTTATAATTTTATTTTTTATAAATTTTTTCGTACCTATTAATATTTTATGATTCATAGTTCGAGAAAGGTAAAAATGAATAAATTGAATAATGATCTTCTCCTTTTTGGCGTCTTTGGTAAGTAGTACGTTAAAAATGGGTATTATCAATTTGACGAGTTTATTATAAAAATGTACATATTTCGCATACCATTTTTTTAGTGAATATTAATATTTATACTTTTTTCTACTACCGTCTATATAAATGACACGCGCGATAACGAAAGTAAACATTCGAGTTGCCTGGTTGCTAAGGCGTTGCTAGCTACGAAAGTAGAACTTTCCAGGACAGAAAAATAAAAAAAAAACAAATTTTAACGCTTTGGATTTCTAGGGGTAAAGTGAGGCACAAGCAATATTGGCTGCTTCTTGTATCCCATTTTCATCGCCACCGAACTTATTTGTTTATTTTAGTTTGAAACCATTAGAAATTAAAATGTTTAACATAAACCTCGATCACAGATAGTAAATGTTTCTTTAGCATGGAAACTATTTTCACAGACAGCCTCCTAAACTATAAAATTTATTAAAAACGTCAAATAATTTCATAAAATAATTATTTTTAAATCACACAGGCCCACAAAAAAAAAGCGGTCTATGCTGAGGTACTGACTATACCCTTGTATTTTGAGCCGCTGAACACGAATCTGACCTTAGTTTTTCCCCAACACGTCAGGTTTTTTTTTTTTTGTAACACTAAAACAGTCTGTTGAATCGTAATATTGCTTGTTCAGCTCTTTTAAATCAGACTCCAAAAGTGATTCAACTTTAACCTAATAACATTGTGGTACTTCAGTATTGAGCACATAACTCAAAGGAAACCGTAAAACACATGACTCCTTAACTCCATAACCTCTCAACCCCATAACCCTTGGAATCCGATGAAAACAGTGGTGAATCCTGATAGGGGAGTTAATGAGATTGTAGCTTCGAATTCTTGTGATTGAGTGTCATACATCCACAACTTCATGATTCTGTTTATAATGCACTAGAATCAATAAAAATTATATCTATAATACACTTGTACTACTCTTTATTTACGTTAAAACGTATGGTGTTTTAGGTGAAAGATTGGGTTACGTGCAAACTAAAATCGGACTGCTAAGCGTATTGAGAAATACCAGAGTGAGCCTAAATAAGAGAATGAAACTTCCACTGAAAATGGCAACGAACACGATGTTTCCAAGTGCTGACGGAGGAATTTGGGTGGATATTGAAAAAGTATAAATGAAACGTTTCAATGCATGTAAACGGGCGTATTAAGAGTTTTAAGTAATGTATTAAGTGTTGTTAAGTATTTTTTAAGTATAACAGAAAGAAATATACATATTTGAATAAGTTATTTTCATTTTAGTTTAATTTATTTAACAATTTACAATCCCAATAGATTATACTGACACAACATTTAAATAAGGTAAACAAGTCTCAAAAACATAAAATGAAATAAAGACACTCTAGAAACAATTTTATAATTTATAAATATAAAATAGAAAAAATCTATTTTCTATATGTTGTTTTTTCTAAGAAAGACACAATTAGTGCAGTTCAGCTACATTAAACATGAATGAAAATAGTATAACAAGAAAAACGTGTAGCTAATAAGTAAATTGTAAAATTAAAATTTAAGTGTAAAAACTTACTCTATCTCTGGAAGGTAAATTTCCTTTTGTGCAAGTGCAACAGGACAAAAAAGTGTAGCCATCGACAACATGATAGATAGATATTTTATTTGACCAAGTTACAAATACGTTTTTGGCAAGTCAAAAATACAAAATACATAATATAAAAAAATAAAAGCAGAGGTTAAGCTAAAAGAATCAACAAATTAGTGTGTTTAAAAATTCATCAATTGAATAGAAACAGTATTTTAAAATGTGATTTTTAATTAAGTTCTTGAAACTATTAAAATTAAGAGATTTTACGTCAATAGGAATGTGATTGTATAATTGAAGATTTAGAGAGTTTTTCTGTGATTTTGTTAATCTATGACGAGGCTGCCTAAATTGATTGGCAGACCTAGTGCCATACGAATGAAAATCTGAGTTAGTACAAAAAGAATTTACGTTCTTGTGAATTTCAAGTAAAGTAATATAAATGTGAAGAGAAGGAACTGGCATTATACCAAGACTTTTAAATATTGGTAAACAGTGGTCTCTCCAACCTGCATTAACAATTAACCTGACTGCTTTCTTCTGCAGACGAAAGATTACAGCTGCCCGAGATGAACCACCTCATAGGAGAATAGCATAATTAATATGAGCATGAAATAATGAAAAATAGCATGTTCTTAAGAACAGAGAACAGAGTTGATTTTTTAGCCTACGTTTCGGGGCAGTAAACAAACAATAGTTACTCCGGAAAACTTCGTCGTGGAGTAAACTTTTTAGTATGGATAGTGCGGTTTTTCCATAGCTAAAACATAAAAATATTAAATTAACCATGAACTTTTAATTAGAATGTAATTTAAACTTAAGGTAATGAAAAACATTGAAAATAAGTAAACCAAATGAATCTTTCAATAAGAATACCATTAATAAAAGGTTTTGAAATAGGCGTCTGAAAATAAGGAGTACGCCACCTGGTGGTCTATAGTCAAACTAATTATGGGCTTTTCTGTCATTGTCTCTTTAGTGTACGATGATATCAACAATAAGTAAAATGATAAACTGAGATGCTAAGTTAAAAAATTAAAAATATGATAACGTTTAAAGGGGCTATACAAGATATAATTTTCTGGAGCCAACCTAGTCGGTATCCTTTGTAGATTGCAGGGACAACTCGTGAAAGTTGAGTTGCACTGCAATGTTCTAAGCATATCCTCTTTAATGTAGACACTTTTAATCAGGCATTGAGAAGGGAAAAGCTGGTGCAAATAACCGTGGTCCGAGTAGAAATAGTAATAACCTGGACAATCACACATTGTAAGTGAAATTTTTGAAATAAGTAAATATATGTAATATAAAAGTAATATATACTATTGCACCATGCACTATTATGTTTTACCTCTGAATATTTCTATTTCATATTTTACAAAATACTGTTTTATTTATTTTACTTAAAGAATTAATAAATGTCTTTTCAGTTATATTCACTGTACCACTAATTTCATAGGTATTTGAATCTGAGACACTTGTTTGTGAACATAGAGCATACACCTTTATTAAGTTTTGTGCTGAATATGGGTTGTACCACACAAAATAATATGTCCTGCATTTAAAACATATTCCCCTTCATACACACACTTAGAATTTTTACATTTTTAGTGCTTCCCAAATGTTCCATGTATTGCAATATGCTTAACCTAAATGTCACTCATGTTTCCAGAAAGAAAAGTGATTTAAACTACAACTGTATATAAATTTAAAGAAATATTTTAGTTTATTAATATTTAACTAGCCAGACACCGTTTATGTCGAAGAAACTGTACTTTTCAAGGGAAAAACTAGATAACCTAAAAAAATATGAATTTTGCCGAGGGGCCAACCGCGAAGGAAATCTGGTGTACACCTAGAAGGAAGTCCGAGGAAGTCCCAAGGAAATCCGAGGAAGTCCGGGGAAGTCCGAGGAAGTCCGAGGAAGTCCGAGGAAGTCCGAGGAAGTCCGGGGAAGTTCGAGGAAATCCCTGGAAATCTTAGTAAATCTGAAGGAAATCCGAGGAAGTCCGAGGAAATCTCAGGAAATCTTGCTTTCAATGAATTTTTTTTTCTCCAAAACTATAGACTTTAGACATGTTATATAAGGTTTCTTTGTTTGTCTAGTTGTTCCCCAGTTGTTTTTAGTATTTATGTTAAGTTTCTTTAAATTTTTAATATTTATGTACAGTGTGGCTCATTTCAAGTGGAAACACCTTCTTAAGTCAGTTATTGGTCATCCATTTTCAACCAAATTTGGATCGGTATCAAAAATCTTTAATATTTCTTTTTCAGTAAAACAAAACTTATTTCAGTCAGTGTCATGCATTTTTATAAAAAAAAAGGTCGATTTTTCGAGAAATCATATTAGGCATTTTTTTTGTTGAAAAACTAATGCAATATTATTGATCAGGATAATTATTATGATAATAATAATTATTATAGACGCGTAATTAAATTTTGGCAAAAAAGTACGTTCTATTCCTGTATAGAATAATAATGATATAATGATTTTTTTTATGTAATTTTTCATAAAAATGCATAATTTTGGTTCATAATCTAAAAAAAGGCGCAAAAGTTTATATGTATATTTCTTTCACACCCTCTAGCGGCGAAACTAAAAATAAAAGTAGAGACAAAATTTACAGAAAATTTTATTCTCTACAACTTTGCTCTCTTGATATTTTTCACCAAAATCTCGACCAAAATGCACAGTTTTTCCTCAAAATAGATAAAAAGGCGAAAAAGGCGAAAAAACTCTAAAATTTATATATATGTATATATTTCTCAAAAAACACCCTTTTTTAGAACTGCAGGGGGTGAAAATCATGTTTAGACAACCCAAATACTTCACTTTTTACAAGTCTCATAACTGTGGGAAGATTTTCCATAAAACAGCGATTTTTTGACTAATTTGAAGGGACTAAATAAGTGGTAGGTAAAGTGGGGCAAGTGCGCACCGGTTTTTGGACAGTTGACATTTGTTGACATTTGTGGGATTTATGCTTTATCATATAGTTTTGAGTATTTCTTTATTGGTACATTGGGCGAACAAATCTATAAATAAATAAACCCTAATCAACGGCTAACGCACTACAACCACACTTTAAAAAAAAATGACAGGAGGGCGCATTTACCCCGAATTTCGGGGCAAGTGCGTATTTGACTGTTAAAGAATCATGAAATCTACTGAAATTGTTAGGAGGCAAGATCGTTTTAATTACAATTTTTTACTATTTTTTGCACTTTGCAGATTTAAAATTAATTGATTTGTTCAAAAGTTACAAACTATATTGTACGAGGAATCGAGAGAAAAGTTCAAGATATTAAAAAAATATTTCAGTAAACATTCTCAATAAACTGAAAATATTATATTTATATTTCAAATAACAGAAACATAAAGTCCATAATACATACTCATGTGATCAAGTAAGGTTAATGTTAAAATGGAAGTCAAAGTCGAAAGTCCAAGCATCTCTAGGACGATCTAATTTTGGATCAGGCAAAACCTTAATAATATCTATGTTAGTTATATTATCTACATCTTCCAATTCTGGCCAAAAAAATTTGCCGTGATTGTTTTGTGAATTTCATTCATCATTACTAATTTTGTTGGTAACCTGAAAATGATAAAAGTCAGTAAGACATTGATACTTAAATAGTTAAATGAAGCAAAATACATAATGTCGTGTTGTTTTCTTGGTGCTATATTTGACAATTATCCATTTGTCTATGTATGTTCCTGTGCTTGATTGTTTTTGATTTTCATCTTCTGAAACTTCATTAAGATCGCTTTCAGCGTCCATGTCATCGTCAGTGTCAACGTAAGAAGGTTCTTCTTCATTACTTGATGAACTAGCCGGTGGCGTCATGGTTTTCTTAATCTGTCTTGGTTTTTTTGAAGTTCTCTTCTTCTTTGAATCTTTCTTCATCTTATTCAAAGCCTTTTCCTTCTTCTTTAAAGCTTTCTCTTTCTCTATTTCTTACATTCTAGCCACAGCTTCCGGTGACGTAATGACTTCAGCACCAGGAGCAATTCTTGTTTTTTTTTTAGCTAGGGGTTGTTTTGTTTGCCTAATTGTCAGCAGAAGATCTTCAAAGGATACTTGCAGAGAGTAAGAAGTTGATGGAACAGGATTAGGTGATTGTTCATTTAAATCTTCTAGTAGTTGTCCAGCTTGTGCATTTGGCTGTCTATAATCGAGACGAGGTTGTTGTTCATTTAAAACAACTAATAGTTGTTCACCGTCTGCATTTGGCTGCATATGTTCGGGGGTAACTGGCTGTTCATTTAAATAGACTAACGGCTGCTCACCTTCTGCATTTGGTTGGCCATGATCATAAAAAGGTGGTTGCGGGTTAATGACTGCCTTCTGCTGTTTCCAACGTAATAACGCAGAAGGTTCGAATTTATCTTCTGAAATTACTTCATCATTGAAAGGTACCATACTTGATGACGACTGTCACCAAGAGCAGAAATCAAACTTTTTTCAAAGTAGTTACGGAATATGTCTGACTCCATCCAGCCATTGGAGGAGGCAGCATAGACTTTCCTGGACATATTTCTGTTTTAGGAAGCCACTCATTGATATTTTTGGCTTTAAATATTATCAGTGGTGGACAGTGGCATATGAAATATGGGAACTAACATCTAGAGAAGCACTCCTCTAACGATCCCTAAAAAATTTTGAAAAAGCATTTGCGAAATTTTTTTTCAAAATTCGGTTGCCCCCCCCCCCAGGTCCTAGGGACTCCTGTTTAAAATTATTTTTTTTGCCATATACATTTTACTTTTCATAAAAATACAACAATAAGCTTTGGAGTTTATGAAAATATTTTCATTATTAACTGAAATACAATGAACTGAAATTTTGTAATTTACAATTTATCAAATTATAAAATTTCAATTCGTTGTATCTACTATATATCAATAAAAATTATTTTGAAAGTGATTTTTATTTTTAAATAAATTTAATATAATAGAAAAACAAATAGCATAAGACTTGAAATGGATATCAATGAATTCAGAAAAAAATCTATAATTTATTGAACACTATGAGCCACCACCTTCCCAGTTGAAAAAAAAAACAGTTTTCGATAACAAAGTGATTTGTTCAATTTTGGAGGCTTCGTAAATAATTATTAATGAAATTAAAGGAAACATTATATTTTTCCCTTGGATTTTACCTGCCGTAGAACAACATTTGGTATTCCAAAGCACTCTAGAAGAATGTCTTAACACGCTTTAAAAAAACTGAACATCTACTTAAATTCGCGAAAATCTCATGGTATACTCAGAATGTTGTCTTGAATACAAATATGTAAAGGTATACAGGTTGTTCCATTTAAAAATCGAAAGTTACGGTCATTTCCGGGTAAACAGGAAATGGTCTCATACCGTTTTTTGTGTCCAAAAATCCATTTTTACAGGTAGTTTATGCATCTCAAATTTCAAATGGATAAGTTAAAAATAAAGGAAATATAGGGGGGGGGGGGGGGAGCCACTCGCCTGTGGCACCCGGTATAATGCGTTGAAATATGATTCTCGAAAGGTACATATTACAGACATTCCATTTTTGAAGTAATGTGTGATGATACAGTGTCTAAAGTTTTGCCTTGCAATAAAGATCGTGTGTTCGAATCCAGACAGGTTGTATGTTTTTTCTTCAGTTTTTTTATATATATTTTCTTTCACAACCGAGTTCACAACAAAGTTTAAACTTAGGATGTCCAAAAACTAACATTATTTACAAGAAAACTGCGAAGAGTATCCTATAAAAAGTGTAACAATGATATAAAAACTCAATAAATCGACGAAGAGTATAATGCTTCCACTAGTTTACATTTGGGGTGTCTATTAGTTTTTTAGTTGCATTAAAACACTCAACCGAAATACACCTAAAATATAAATAATGGAAAAAAAATTAATAATATTAATTAATTTCTCCGACAACGGTGAATAAACCAAAACATTAGGAAACAGTAATTTTGTAATTTGCATTTAAAAAGATTGAAAATCTCAGGATCTCATCAACTTAATTTGATATCAACGGCCAAGGACATAAAAATATCTATATTGGCTTATAACGACCTATTCTGTCTTACACGTTCCATATTCACTATAACGTTTTCCTGACAAACCGTCTCGATAGTAATAAATAAACCAGAGAAAATCGGTACCGAGATCGGTTCGATTAATAGTAATAATAATAATCGAGATAACAATCAAATTTAATATTATAGAGGTAAAATAGAATTTTTATATTTAAAGTCGTATTTAAATACAATTTTTTTTTATTGAATTGATAATCATTTAAGTTAAAAATGAGGTTAAAAATATAATTATGTTAATAATGTTTTTTTTTTATATTTTATAAATTAGTTTTAATTAATTTAAAGGTAAATTTTATAAATATTCAATTATAATATATATTTATTAGGGATGGGACGGATGTGCTTTTGGCCGGATAACCGGATACAGTATATCTGGCCAGTTGAAAATCCGGTCCGGCCGGATAATCCGGCCGGATATCTTGCCTTTTCAAGCAGTCGCCTTATCTACGAGTATTCTGCGATATTTACAATTAAATTCAAGTCGCATCTGTATTCTGTATTGTCCTGTCCTGCCAATCTTGCACATTGCTGCAAGTAATTGTAATTACACGAAATGCGCATAGTACACCAGAACAGAACTAATAATAATTAATAATAAATATTTATATGTGTATACTTGGTTCTATCCACGGTTATGGTGTTTTTGTATTTATTAATATTATGATTTTCTCAGAAGAACCAGCAACCGGCATATGTCTTTTGAAATTAAAAGTAATTTCTCGCGATCGTTAGTAGTTGCCTTTTTTGTCATTAGCAATACAATGGAGAAAAATAGCCATACATACCACTACCACCACTATTGTATTCGCGAAGAATTTAAGACTTATTTTTTATATTTGTTATTTATTTTGATTGTAGTTTCTAGTAGTCGGGGAGCCCTCCCTAGCTGTACGTGCACCCTCGATCCTTGGACACAATGTTTTTCATAAAGATTAAAGCCCAAGGAACAATTTAAGAAATATCCTAAAAAAAACTGGCTGTACTTTCGAAATGGCGGCCATATGTTAATAACAACTGTTGCCAATGTTGTTTTTGTCATTTAACACAAGAACTAAAAAAGATGGACAAAAACTTTTTTTACAAAAAACAACGTGCATAAAATTTTGTACAATTTTGTTCCTATACAATATTTTGATAGGAGTTACCAATTTCCAGATAAATGAGTCCAAACTTAAGAAAACATAGAAATTCATATATCCGTAAATCACTTGGAGGAAATAACTGTGACAATTATTGTAAGACGTATAGGAACAAAATTGTAAGAAAATTTTATGCACTTTGATTTTTGTGCAGAAAGTTTTTCTCCATATTTTTTTTTTTCGGACGCCATTTTGAAAGTATAGCCAGTTTTTCTTTAGGACATGTCTTGAATTGTTCCTTAGGCTTTAATCTTTATGAAAAACATTGTCTCCAAGGATCGGGGGGGGGGAGGGGTGTATGGACAGTTAGGGTAGTATAGTTCATTGTTATAATTTTATAAATATCTTGATATATAACTGACAATTATTAATAAATAACATTTAAGCTTCATGCATTTTGGACGGTTTTTTATTTGACCGGATGTTGACCGGATATTTTTTCATATCCGGCCGGAGCCGAATATCCGGTTTGGAAGCCGGATTGGCCGGATGTAGTAGCCGGACCGGATATCCGTCCCATCCCTAATATTTATGAAATTTTTAAACTTAATAAAATTAATTATGTCATTAAGAAAAATGATTATAAAAAACCGCTGCCCAGGGAATCACTAATTCCACATCCAGATTTTCTATCCAAGTCTCTCACAACGAAAAAATTTTGTATGTGGAAATAATTGTTTATGAAACTTTAATAATATAATATTTGAAATCCTCTACCCCAAAAATCTATAAAACGATACTCCACATCGGTGGTGATAGAGGGTAGTGGGGGGTGGATGAAGTATAAAAATATTTTGAGGTTTTAGGTTCTTGTACACAGTACACACGCTAAATCCCAGTCTTTTCTCATCCCCTTTAATAATGGGGTGGGGGTGGTAATGGGGGTGGCTATGCCAAAAATTTTTTGAGACCTTAACTTCTCTTGTATATACTAAATATCAATTTTATGGACTATTACCTGCTTCATTTACCTATTTATCCCCATTTACCCCAATTTACCCCCCAACCCTTCGGAACAAGATGAAAATATAATCTAGTTCCAGATCTCGTTAAAATACATATGTGTACCAAATTTCAAGTCAATATCTTAAACGGTTCCAGAGTAAACGTGCGCATAAAAAAAGTTACAGAAGACCGACAGACAGAGAGACCGACAGACAGAAATTTTTTTAACTCAAACTTAAAATCTCGACGTTTTATGACATTCTAAGCCTATTTGAACAATAAATTTTTTTTTAAATTCTTTAAAATTTTTTAAAATTTTTTTGTCGTTACAATACTTCCACTGGACGTGCAAATAAATCGAAAAAAGAAACTTTGGAAGAAATCTGGGAATATCAAAGAAATCCAAGGAAATCCCAGGAAATCCGAGGAAATCTGGAGGAAATCCGAGGAAGTCCCAGGAAGTCCGAGGAAGTCCGAGGAAGTCCCAGGAAGTCCCAGGAAATCTTAGGAAATCTGAAGGAAGTCCGAGGAAGTCCCAGGAAATCCGAGGAAATCCCAGGAAGTCTGGAGGAAGTCCGAGGAAATCTGTGTAATCTTCGTCAAAGAGGAAATCTGGTGTACAAAATTTTGGGCGCGGTTGACCCCTCGAATTTTGCTGAATAATGCCATTAACATATTGCAAATCACTTACAACAAAATCTTGCAAACCTTTATGTCATATATTATTAATGTTATTATTTTTAATGCCAAAAATAACAATAAACAAAAGGAAATCAATATGAGTATTCGCCACATAAATAAACAAAAAGCCTATAATTAGTTCACGAGTTCTCCACTTTGGCGCTGGCATATTAAATTCAGACGCCTATAACATAAAATAAAACTTAAAACAAGAAACAAATATTGAAAGCTACAATTAAATTAGTAATTGCATTTAATTTTCTTCAGTGAGAGAGAAATCAAAGACACCTAATATAACTCCAATTCAAAATAATAATTAGAATAGAAATTAGAGTTAAAATTATGAAAAACACAAAGTTCATGAAGAGGAGAAATCTAAGTAGTAAGAAAACACAATGAGATACTGTGAATAAAAGGAACCTTTTCTCTTCTATTAAATAAAATAAAACAGAGCACATGCGTATACAATATTACATCATTTATTGAACTTTTACCAAAATTACAACAAAAATTTAATAATTTATAAAATATTCAAAATAGAGAATCAAATCAGAATTTATTTACTTCAAAATAAAAACAATACAAAGGCCTATAATTTTAAAAATTAGTCTAAGAATTTGTGTACTGAAACAAATTGGTTTACCTAATAAATTGTGATAAAATTTTAATTCTGATAATTTTTTTAAATACAATATTTCATTAAATTCTGATGAGTTAGCGAGAGACCTGCACTGAGAGAGTCTATAGCGAGAAATCGCAACACATGCTCACAGGTATGATGTAACATTGTATCTAATTGACAGTGGCGCTCTTTATAAATTTCTGTCTATTAGAAGAGAAGTTAAATAAATAAAATTTATTTGTTTAATATAAAAAATAAGATTTAAAAGTTACATCGCAATACATATAAGTAGTGCAAAATATTATTTGGATATTCAGCAGACAATTTTCAATGAAACCATTCGTCCGTTCCAAGTTTGATCACGTTAATATAAAAAGAAGTCTCCCGTACGAGACGTCTTATCAACTTCAACAATGTACGTTTTCACATTTAAACATCGCCATCTGGTTACTATAATTAACCATTTTAAACTATACAGGTATTTTAGAAAAAAACGAGATATTTTTTTTGCGAGCATCTCAATTAATATTAGTTTCAGCGAGAAAATGGTAGATTTCAAAAACAAAGCTTATAAAGCTATATAAACTAGGACTGAACTTGAGTTGTTAAAATCTGTGTACGATTCACAGTTTCCGAAGATATAAAAGTTTAAGGATGATATGAAAGCCTCGAAGGGCCAATGTAAAAATAAAAATAAGTTGAAATTTCTACTTTGAGTAGAAATTTCTACTTTGCAAAAATGGAAATTTCTACTTAGAAATAGAAAGAGTATAGCAGGATAAGTATAGGTATGCTGCCCCTGCACCAATCTGGTCGAGATTTTGGGCACAAGTTGATAGTAATGTTAGATAAAATTTCCAAAAATATTATTTTTGGAAAACCATTTTTAGGTGGGGGGTAAAGGAAAAATGGAAAAAAATTTTTCTCAAGAACGGATAAATCGATTTTCACGAAAAAAATTTATGATGTGGCCTTTGATGGCACAAACGTGGAAAAAAATTATTGAGTCCATTGGTCAGAAAGAAGTGGTGAAACATTTTTTTCAGAAAATAATTTTTTTTTAGATGTTCTCGAGGCACTACCATCATTTCCTTTCAAATAAATGTTTATATGCTCCTTTAAAACATATCTAATTTTCAAAGAGATCGGAAGGCTAGAACGTAATCAAAATTGATAATCACGGGCGTACTACGGGCGGGGCGCGGTTCATTACCACATCTTACCACTGTCACTGGCGACCATTACACCACCAAATCAGTATCAAACTTCAAGAAGTGTGGTGCAGATGTTTTCAAATTTTCTGACGTCAACTGTTGGGTCAAACAAAATCTAGTTTGAAAATCTGAACATTTTGCAATGATAACATCTTTAATCAGCCTACGAAAGAACTGTAGTTTTCAAAGTCCACTACGAAGAGGTTACAATGTTTTTCACTACTCAGGGTGCCTGTTTATTGTGAGTCCCTTTGGCTCTCACTAGTCGGGGCGCTTATTTAGTTTGAGTCCCCTTACCTCTCACGACTCGGGGTGTTTGTTTATCGTGAGTGCCCTTGCCTCTCACTAGTCGGGGTGCTTGTTTATTGTGAGTCCCCTTACGTCCCACAATTCGGGGTGACTTTTTTGCGTAATTTCCCTTGCCTCTAACTAGTCGAAATGCTTGGTTATTGTGAGTCCCCTTACCACTCACAATTCGGGGTGACTTTTTGCGTGAGTCCTCTTGCCTCTCCCCCTATATTGATGAGACTGATACCAGAATATGAAAGTCAACAAAAAAATTTTTTTTTGATCTTTGCACAAGAAAATATCTTTTTAGTCTTTGTCTTAAATAAATTTTCATTTTATCCTTTATCAGTAACATTATTTTGACAGTTGACAGCTGTCATAATGCTGCTAATAGGCTCATTTAACATTTTTTTATTATTACATATTCTGAAAGAGCTTGGTGAGTATAGTAAGTATGCCAAAAATGAGAATTTTCTGACGTCGCGCGTCCCCTTCATGTATAAAAAAATTATTAAAGTCGGCGCGCTTAAAAACGCTCGGGATAACCATGTAGTCGAGTTGTGACGTCAGATGGCTGAACCGCCCAGTGAACACGGCTGTGAATGCAAGTTAGTAGAGTAAAATCTGGAAGTAAAGTCGCTTAGTTTTCGAGAAAAAAAAACGGCGTAGAACCAAACCAGACTTAGTGGGATTCTTTAGTAATATAATCGTGTACACGAAATCGTTTTTTACGACATTTTTTTGTGGTCGAGAACTTTTTTATTTCGGAAAAACTCAAAAAAATAGATTTTTAATGAAATATGTCTCCACCGCTATATCTCTGAAATTATTTCTGCTATCAAGCTATTTTTTTTTTAGAATAAAGTAGACACAATAGCGCTTCGAACAACGTCCCACGTGAACCCGATTTATTTTTTTTTTTTTAAGTTGGAAAAATAATAGGAAATTCAGACTTGTTATTTTCAGTAGCGTAATTTAAACAATCGAGAAAAAAAATTATTTATGAAAATTTGTATATACATGCTGCGTACAAATTGAAGCCAATAGTTGAAAAATGTTTTCAGGATAAAAATTTTTCATGTCCCGTTCATAGTATTGAGTCAGCGATTTTTTTTAACGGGCCAGTCATATTCTTGCGCGCTCGGCTGTAGCAAGCCTGCCGACTGCAACGATCTGACGGTCCCGGTCGGGGTGTATGTAGCAGTTTAACTTATATCAAGAGATATAAAACCAGTAGTGATCAAAAGCATCTAGGGGATCAATATTATTGTTCAATATTTCATATATTGTAGTATTGATCATATGTTGTTAATATTAGGAAATTGTACAATAAATATAAAATAGTTTCCTTTTAATAATAAAAAGACAGGTAGGTAGATATAAATACCTAATCTATAAATATCAATCAGTGTTACTAACTACCCACCTAATTAGTAAATTTATTAGACATTTTTAAATGAATGAAAGTAAAAACGTACACATAAAATGAGTTTTATTGTTGAAATTTTTCTATCTGGATAGATAAATATGTAGTATGTAGTTTATGTAGGCCCTACATTAATAGCATTCTAATTCGTTCATATCTGCCTCGAAATCTTTAATAATGTTATTACAGGAACGACATTTGCACTCGTTGCAACATTTTAGGCCTTCCTTAAAACAAGCACATTTTCGATTGTCACAATTTTTATCCGAACAATGAATACTTAATGATTTTCGACAACCGCCACTTCTACGCGACTAATCTGACCAACCCTGCATGCGAGGTATATTAATTGCGCCCCAATGTCGCATTTAGCGCTGATAAAAAGATCGCTGTTGCCACACGGTACATTTTAGGAAAAAATATATTGTTTCAAAAACTTTTGTGATTATTAGGCTTTATTTTCTTCGCTGCATGTATGTAAATATTTTCAGAAATAAAAAAGTTTATCGATTGGTGAAGATTTCAATACATAAAATATATATTTTTAGTTTATCTGATTTTTAGAGAAATGAAAGTGTGAATTGTGCCCAAACCGTTTATATTGGTAAAAGCGCTACAGTGTGTGCTTTAATTTGACACAAAACAAATTTCGGTACCTTTAATAGTTTTAAAAATATGGCGGTGGAAACAAAAAAAAACAATTTTATTTAAAAATACGTTTTTTTCATTTTTTATTGATTTAAAAAGTTCGAGACCACAAAAAAATGTAAAATATGATTTCATATACCCGGTGATATACTCAAAGGAACCTAACATGTTTGACCTCGTTTTACGCCAAAAAAAAAACGACACGATAGACTTACGAAATCGCTGCTCTAATATAGGTATCGGCGCACGCCAAGTGACGTCACTCTTCGGACTGTTGGCCGGCCGAGCGTGTTTCTATTCAAATACGAATATCTCTGTAGCTATTTATTCAATTGAGCTGAAATTTTTTTCTGAGGCTATAGGTTTGTTATACTTTAAAATGAGGGAAAAAAAAGTAGGAAACTGCCATATCACTAAATGACCCTATAGCGACTGACGACGTTAGTAGGTACATGCGTAATCCTTCACTGATCGAAGTTCAGGAGCAATAGAGGCTACTAATTATGCAGTATAATTGTATAATGTTTCATAAGTCAGTATGATTTGTTTGACAATTTGACAGTTTCGATACGCTGCCATTGACCATTTACGATGTCAACAGGCACACAACGGACCCTTTATTTAAGACAAGTGTCAATAGACGGCTAAATATGCTGTATATTTTTTTTCTCTGATGAAAATATGACAGTTGACAGCTGTCATAACGTTATCAATACCACGGGTGAAACAATAAGAAGGTATATAGAGGGACTTTAGTTGACCGAAACGTAGGGTCTACTGATACCATGAATTCTGCTGTATTAGAAGTATTTTTGCATGAGTAAATTATATTATTTTGACAGTTGACAGCTGCCAAATTCTGTCAGTCATTTATACTTTAATGATTTTAATTAACATTATTGAAATAATAAAATTTGCTTGTTAGCAGATAATATTATCCTTGCAACACTTCATTGTCCAGTGTCAAATTACTATTGATTGACAGATGACAGATGTCATGGAAATGCCCCGTTTGAGTGGATTAAAAATCAGTATTGTCATTTGACAGTTATCAAAGTAGCATACAAAATAACTTGCACACGTGGAAGAAACAATATTATTATGTACCATGTGCCAATATTAGGCAATATTCGATTTAAGTTAAAAACTGCCAATTTGACCATGTTCCCAACATTTTCGATAAATTTTAATGCCAGAATCGTGTTCAGCAACCAAAAATTAGTCGAAAAACATTGTCTCTGCAATATTTTCAGGATGGGCAAAAACTGTCTATTTTTTAAAGTTGTTTTTTCAAGTTAATATCGTAAAAGATTCCAGAGTAACTGTGCGCACAAAGAAAGTTACAGACAGAACGACACACCGATATCAAACATTTTTTTCCAGCAGTTTTATTACATCATTTAAAAGGTCTCTAATTCCCAGTCTTCTTTGTAAATACCAATTTTTTATGTATAATTTACCTTCACATCCAGTAGAAGTATAGTTTATGGTAAAAAAAATGGAAAATTTTTTTGTTCAATGAGAATGTCAGGAAACGTCGAGATTTCAAGTTTAAGCAAAAAAAAATCTGTCTGTCGGTTTGTCGTTCTGTCTGTAAGTTTAGCCTTTCACCCTTTGTGATATACAGGGTGATTCTTTTAAGGCGGCCATTAGAATATTTCCCACTTGCAGATGAGATAGACATTTGAGATTTGGCACCCTACTATAGTCGACCAATGCAAGTCCGAAAATAATAATTTCAAAATGGCGGCGCTTCCGGAAATACCGGAAGTCGATACCAACTTGCTTATTTTAAATGGAACACCCTATATATTTTCGACTTTTCGAAATGATCATAAAATTCTGAGTCAAAACATGTCACACACCCTATACCTAAACCGAGCAGTTTCGAAGATATTTGACATTTTATAAGTATCGAGTAGCAAATGTGTTACATGTTCTTGGCATTTTTACTTTATCACATTCTCCATAAATAGCAAACAAATCTAAAAGTCTTCGTGGGTGTAATTTAAACGTGCTGGCATTTTTTAACAAAAGAGAATGACTGGCATTAATGATTGTTTCTAATCATGGGCAATTTTTACTAAAAATTCTTGGACATTTAAGAAAATTTACAATTTTTCGAAAAGTTGTAACTTTAACCCCTACAATGCTTATACTAGAAAGAAGCGAATTTAATTTAACACAATTTGATATAAAAATACAGGGTGGTCCATTTGAAATAAAAAAGTTTTTGAGGTTTGAATCTAACAAAATGTAACGTGAAAAATAAAATACTCGGTATACTATTTTGGATTTTGTTTTTTTTTTGTAGAGAGTAGCTCATCTTGTGTTCTTTCTACGTACCAAAGAGCAAATAAGGATCTCCTACACCAATACTGTTATAACGGTTCTTGTAAACCGTTGCACACCCGTCAAATTTTTTATAAAACGTCAAATATCTCCGAAACTGCTTGGTTTAGGTATAAAATGTGCAATATGTTTTGACCCAGAATTTTATGATCATTTCGAAAAGTCGAAAATATATAGGGTGTTCTATTTAAAATATGCAAGTTGGTATCGACTTCCGGTATTTCCGGAAGTGCCGTTATTTTGAAATTATTATTTTCAGACTCACAATGGTCGACTGGGGTAGGGTACCAAATCTCGAATGGTTATCTACAAGTGGGAAATATTCTAATGGCCGCCTTAAAAGAATGACCTTGTATACACATCATATTATAACGTTCTGCGCCGTCTTCCGATTTCCAGTCTCTACATGTCTCTATCTCTCCACATGTCCTCGTCCAAATTAACTATTGATTGACAGATGAACTCCCGAACTCCATTGTCAATAGCCTCTCTCAACTTTTCCTTGGTCTTCCGCATCTTCTTCTTCCTTGTGGGTTCCAATTTAAAATATTCACACTGTCATGTGGAATTCGTTGAACATACCCGTACCATACGAGTTCTTATGATATTGACTTGAAATTTTTTACACTTATGTATTATAACGTGATCTGGAACCAGATTATATTTTGATCTTATTCCATTGAAAGATTGAGGGGTAAATACAGATAAATTGGGGTAAATAGGTAAAGAATGCGAATAAGAGTCCATGAAATTGGGATTTAGTATATGTACGAGAAGTCAAAGTGTCAATTTTTCCACTATCAGCTCCTCTACCACCCCCACACCATTATTAAAGGAAGTAAAAATAAAATTGTGATTTAGTGCATACACAAGAACTAACGGTTTTAACATTTTTTTGGGCATTATTTCTACCAACCCCACTACCGTGTGGCATATCGTTTTATCGGTTTTTGGGGTAGACGGCTTCAAGTCTTATATTATTAAAAGTTTATGAACAATTATTTCCACATAGTGGAGTCAAATGTAATATTTTTTTAATTTTAAGAGACTTAGATTGGAACAGACAGCAAATTTGGCTATGGAAGTAGTGATTTCTTAGGCAGCGGTTTATAAAAAAGTTATTTAATTTATGTTATTTACGAACTACTTTTTAAATATTTCTATTGGTATCTTTCCAAATTCTGAAAAGATATTTCTTATATAATGAGTAAGTATGCAGGTCTTGTTACTTTTATTATTTTTTCTCGCTGCAGAAAAAATACATATTGCTTCACGTTGATTAGTGAGACAAAATGTTACTTGTGTTATTATTTTATATAAAATGTATTTTATGTATTCATATTCTGTTTTATGCTGCTACCAGTCAAATGGAAATAAACCTACTATTATAATAATAGCATATAAGTAACGTTACAATAAGTAAAATAAATAAATTAGCAATCATTTAGAAATCTCCAATCAAACATTGTACAAATTATAAGTATACAACTAAACAAGTTTATACCTGCAAATTTTGCGACAAATAATTGCAGATAATTATAGGCTTATCATTCCCAAAAACTAAATATCTTATAAAAATAACAATGATTGGCAAAACCGTTGCCTCATTATCATTTGATAATTCTCAATATAGTCTCTAATTCGCTTGAGAAATATTGCACAACAATGAGGAGAGTGGATGTGTATCTCTATACTTATATATGATCCCGTCTAAAATTTCATTATTTGCAGTTTGTGGTTAGTGCCTAGTGATTAGTGTCTTAAAGATAACGATTTGGTGAGTTTAAGATTATCAATTTATAAACACCATAGCTTTTTATCCAAAAATATTATATCAAGAAAAAATAAATACTCAGGTAGAACATTAATATTGGACTAATATTGGTTTAATATTCTGAATATATTGGCTCAATGTACAAAAGTTATGGAACCTATAATAAATATGGACATTTCAATATTGTTAAATTTTATTGAGGAAATATTCAAAAACATGTCATTTAATATTTTATTTAAATGTAAACCAATATTTAAAACTATATACTCACCTAATATTTAACTTATAATTTGTCCCAATGTCCAAAAGGGATAAAAAAATATTAACCTATATTGATAAATATACAAAATACATATACCTATACGTATATTGATACAAATACATATAATATGATACATAATATATAACCATACATATGTATGCCAAATATATAGAATATTTTTTTTCTGTACTCTCTGGATTGAATTTATTATATAAATAAAAATATGGGCATCAAATGTAGCGGGTACACTATCTGTATATTGTTATTTTTTTTTTTGCTTCTGGGCTATCGGCAATACAGATTAAGTCAATTATTGTTATTGTCATACCTGCAAGGAAGAGCCATTTACATCTGTAAGACTAAACAATCTCATTTCAAAGCGAGCTAGCCAATATAGGGTAAATATATATTTTCCAATATTTCAAATTCATCGATATGAAACAATATTGGTTGGATAACAAAAATTTCTAAAGCAATATTGCATAAATTGAAACTTTTCAATATTGTACAGCCAATGTTGTCTTATGTAGGTAAATGGTAATATCTAAAACTGTTCTATGTTCTAAAATTGACTTTGTTAGTAAAGAATGAATATGAGATTTTTAACAATTTAAAACTAATTCATATTATTATTCATTGATATCGATTAAATAAAATTTCTTTACCAACGTGAGATCAGCATAGACTTTCATTAACATAAGAGAAACGTTTTTTTATAACATGAGTTAAGATAGTGATTGCCAATATTGTCTCAATATTAATTCTTCAATAATTTAAAATTAATATTTGTTATTATTAATAGATGTTTGTATTACAATATTGACAAAAAAAATATGATATCATGACGTAAATACTGTACTGTTCTTTACTGTACTTTTAATACTGTAAAATTATTGTTTATTTGCACTGACAATATTATTGAAATAATATGTTTCTACAGAGAATTCGCCAATATGGGACAAAAATAAATTTTACAATATTTTAAAAGCAATATTAGTGATTATGTATCAAAATATATAATATTTCAAAATAGCAGGAATAAATAATGAATGTTCAATATTAAAATAACATTATGTATTTGGATGAATATTTATTAAACTATATAGTTTTGTAAAATTAATGTTTATAGATATGTATCAATATTGTCTGTATGGTAAAAATAATATGTCACCAATATATGCATACCAATGTTTTAATATCAATATTTACTTGTATCAGCCCCATATTTTTTATAAAATGTTAACGTATCTACAGTGTGACCCATTTCAAGTGGACACACCTTCGTAGCTCAGTTATTGGTCATCCAATTTCAACCAAATTTGGATCGGTATCACAGACCCTTAGTATACCCTTTTTGAGTAAAACTAGGCTTATTTCAGTTATTATTGGCGCGCATTTTTATTAAGAGAAAAAGTATAGATTTTTCGAGAAGTCATAGGCATTTTCTTGAAAAACGAATGCAATGTTATTGATCAGCTTGCTACAGAACCTCTATATCCAGAATTTAACAACATTTTGATTTTTGATTTTCGAATATGGCCCTCTTAAAATTACATATTTTAAACATTTAATAATCAATGAATTGGTAGCGAAATTTTTTTCGAAAAAAAGTCATTCCTCATTTTCTCTTTAAATTCACTTTTTCTACTATCCTATATAATAATAATAATAATAATTGACTTTATTAAGACAACCAGTACATAATACAAGTATACATGATTCTTAATTAACTTTAAAAAATATATATATACCGGTTTCTTAAAAGGCGAAGTTCAGTAGCTCGCATGTAGCTACATGCGAGGTCCTGCTCTACCACTTAACCTTTTATCTAAACTAAGCTTAACTTAAATAAATACATCCAACAACTAGCTGATATGCAAAAAAAAAAAGAAAAATGTGTGAAACAAAAACAAATAAGACAATAAATGGACTAATATAACTTTGACTAATAACATCACAAGAAAAATAAATTTATAAATTAATAAAATGTACTACCCTATAACTTTACACAATGAACTGACCAGATAGCAAAAGTTCAGATAACTTCAACTTATAATTCCTAAAAGATAATTTAGTGAAATCTAAAGGTATTAAATTTAGAGTTTTTGATATGGTATACGTGAAGGCTTTTTTGAACGAGGAAGATTTATGTTGAGGTATTTGTAATTTATGTTTGCCCCTCGTATTAGCTAAGTGAACATCTCTGCGGTATTTGACTTTATTAAATAAGTAAATAGGAGATTTGTAATGAATTACTTTGTAATATAAACAGGCACAATGAAGGTACCTGCGTTCCTTCATATTCAACCATTTAATTTCTCTCAATTTTGAAGAAGTGTGGGAATAACGCGACAAACCAAAGATAAGCCTTATACATGAGTTTTGTATTCTTTGAACACAACACGGCTAGCATCCATTAATGTAAGGCAAGGACTGTAGACAACATCTGCATAATTCAAGTGACTTAAAATTAGTGCTTCTGATAACATTATTTTACTCTTTTTATTTAAAATATATCTACACCCATACAGAAGTTTAAGGTTGCTAAAAGATTTTTTGGTCATATGATTTACGTGCTGAGTAAAACGCAAATTGTAATCCATATACAATCCCAATTTTTTGTGTGATCCAGTATTTGCAACTCGTTATTTTCCACTTTAATTTTTAAATTGATAATTTCAAAATTCGTAGGCCAAGAATTTTCATTGCTAAAAATTTTGAGGAATACCGAATTTGAAACTGTCGATAATATGTAGAAAAAGTGAATTTAAAGAGAAAATAAAGATTGACTTTTTTTCGAAAAAAAATTTGTTACGATTTATTGATTAATTATTTAATGTTTAAAATAAATAATTTTAATTCGGAAACCAAAAATCAAAATGTTCTTAAATTCCGAATAAAGGAAGCTGATCAATAATATTGCATTAGTTTTTCAATAAAAAAATGCCTAATATGACGAAAAATCGGCCTTTCTTTCTTGATAAAAATGTCCGGCCAATGACTGAAATAAGTTTTGTTTTACTCAAAAAGAATATAGTAAAACTCTGATACCGATCCAAATTTGGTTGAAATTGGATGAACTGAGCTACAAAGGTGTGTCCACTCGAGATGGGTCACACTGTTTATTGACCCAACATTAAATCAGGTTCCAGCCAATATTATGTTCTACTTGGGTAAATAAATGGTTGGACATAACTCGAACTAATTTTCCTGCGTAAGTCTACGACTTATCTGCTAGTTCAACCGTATTAGACTCAACAAGGTGCAACCAAACGTATTAACAATTTTTTCAACAAAAAAATTCGATTTTGTTGGTTCTTCATCTATCTAATTTATCTATCTAATCTATCTATCTAAGTGAGGAAGTTACTCTAAGAAACTATGCGAACTTTTCTTGTGGGGCAAGAAATTACCTACTTCGGAAAATAGTGAGGCAAGCGTTGCATTATTTGACGATCTTAAGAAAATTCGTTTTCTAAAGTAATTTGAACCCTCCTGATTTATTATTATTAGGTTTGTCACTGAACATTTAAAATTAACATTTTAGGTGATAAACAAAAAAACTATGACATTCTAAATATACGCCGTCAGTGAATTTTTTTTTATGAAAATACTACTTAGGATATAACGGCAATTTTTTTTCATATCGCCTTTTTATATGTAAACGTTGTTGTCCTTGGCTAAAATTTATTATCAAAAAATTAAACATAAAAAATTAGAGTTTTAAGATAGCATCCGGCAACTTCATCAGGTTATACTTTTCATTTGATTTTATAAAAATTAAAAAACACCTACGAAACTTCACCACAGTTTCAGAAACAATTTGTCTTACATAATGTATATTCGCGTTTTCCATTTAATCTTTTAAAATGGACGATTTATGTAGCGCAGGCAATAAATTGTTGAACATTAATAACAACAAAAGAAGGTGAATACAAATTAAAATATTTCTTCTCCATCTTCAATAATTTTAATTTACAAGTTTTCTACATTCTCATATATATTACATTTGTATTTCGTTCTGTTTTTTGAATTTACTCCTGACATAATAAAGCTATCTAAAAGTACGTCGGCCCATTTTAAGTTTTTTGTTTAATACCATAACTTTCTCATTCGAACTTTTCTTCACAGATTATTAGCCTACCATTTAAACGCGAAAAACCGATTTTTCTACTTTACCACTCCCCCACCTCCCTTATCCGCTATGAACTCACTTGGCACGGTATAAGTAGTATAGTAGAAGTAGTGTTAGAGGTGGAACTAATTGCAACAAAAATGAATCTTGTTGTCAATGATGGGTAACACGCTCCTAATCAACATACTAAAAATATGCATCCGTACTGTCGCGCAAAATGCGTTTATTTGCCCTCCATCTTGAAAAAACATAAAAAAATGTAAAAAAAATCATCAGTAATTGGGTGAACTAATTTTGATTTCCTTTATTATCTGTTTCAGGTAGGTAATCTTTGTTTTGAGTGAAGAAATCATCAGGGGTGGCTTAAGGGCCAGGCAACCCGGGCGACTGCCCGGGGCGCCGGCTCGGAAGGGCGCCAAACTGAGGGCAAAAATTATTAATTTTCTTTTAGTATACCTTTTTTAATTTAATAATAGTTTTCATTGGAAAGGAATATCAAATAATAGAATCTACATCAGTTTAAATTGTAATAATACAGAACAGTCGAATAATATTAAAACCGTCTAAATAATTTAAAAATGTAATGCAAATATTTTTGTATAGCTATGAGACACCTCACTACTCAGACTTCAAGGTTCTTTTGTCCTATTATTGACTGACACGGAGTTTATTATTAAATATTTTGCATTATTGAAGGCAGGCACCGTGCACTTTTCATTCAGAAAAAAATCAGAATATTCAGAAAATTGTTAAACCAACATTAGTTGCATGTATTTCATATCTTACATAATTTACAGTTTATAAATAAGTAAATGGCAAGTTTTTTTGTATGAAATAATAAAGCAATAAAAAGGAACCTTCTTCTAAGTAAACTTGTGCCGGGGGTCCTCTTGTTACAATAGCGTTCAGATGGTGTAGACAAAAAAATTTATACTTATTAATAATATGTTGTAAATGCACACTGATGTGTAAACATACTTGAGAATGGTTTATCGAAATGCAACAAGAACATCTTTTTATTTCTAGTGATATGAAAATATTTTTTTTACGAGAATTTTTATAAATAGGTATGTAAAAATAAAAAAGTTTAGGGTAAAATATTGATCGCCACCCCCCAAAACTAACCCTTAATCAGAGGAGAGGGTTTGACTGGTATTATGTAAATTGATGCCCATATCTAAATTTAAAATATGACATATATTTTAAAGCGATCGGAAAGATATTGCCGAAGAACTGATATTTATAATCTCCCTTTAAAGAGGTAAAATTTCTTTATTATCTATTTAGAGTACCTTTATTTTTAGATGTACTATCAGTCACATAAATATCCAGAGACAATTTTGGACCACCGTGTGTGCACGGTTATGTTACTTCATGTGTTAAGTTAAAAAGTAGAGTGTTCGCGGGGTCCGAAAGGATATCCTTGCACTTTAGTACGTAGTACGTCTGTGAAATTTCTGTGATTACCTCAGGGAGGGGCGCCAAAAAGTGCTCCCGCCCGGGTGAAAAATTTAGCTTGAGTAGCCCCTGGAAATCATCATAAGGGAAATGGAAGAAGAAACCTGCTTTTTGTGTTCCAATGTGCTTTGTGACGATACTCCCTATGTCACATTAACAGCTAAAGGCTTGACAGAAATTATCAACGCGAGCAAACTAAGAGATGATAAAATTCATGAACTTTTCAATCCTATGCCTACTGGTGCTGTTAAAGTACATACAGAATGTCGACGTGTATACATCAATCCTATTAATATTAAAAGTAATATAAAACTGAAAACATCGCAAGAAGATATTCCTTCGACCAGCTCGAGAACACTACGAGGAAGTGTTGGATCGTTCAACTTCAAAGAGAATTGTTTGTTTTGTAGCCAGATTATTGGATTATGGAAAGCGTAAATGGCAGTCACTCCTGTGCGTACTTTCCAGTTTCGACCTTTATTAATGTGAAATTTTAACTTTAAATAATTAAAATTTTAATTATTTTTCTTAATTTAACATTTTTTTTTAAATTGTGAGCGAAATTAAAGCTACTTAGGATTTTTAAGCCGCTTAGATTAATAAAAAGATGTTTTTCAACACTGCAAAAGCTTTCAGTTTTTCAGCCACCATTTTGTTATTTCCTTTTACTTTTAAAAACCAATATCATATTCTTTTTCAGCATGAAATTTCCTGTAATTTGATACTATGCATGATTTTGTATGATTTAAAAAAAAATTGTTTCATGTTTTTTCAAGATGGCGGCCAAAAAAAACGCATTTTGCGCAACAGTGCGGATGTATATTTTTAGTAGGTTAATTAGGAGCCTGTTATCTATCATTTACAACAAGAATCATCTTTGTTGTAATTAGTTCCACCTCAAGGTGTTTTTTCGATTATTTCTATTATACTAAAGGGCTTGTTTTGGACGTCCAACCCATCAACTTAAAACAATAAAATCGTAGTTATCTATTTTCGCCATGTTAAAGTACAGTTCGATTTTACTATTAGTAGCTTTCTTATTTATAACTTTTTGAGTTATTCGACGCAAACTGTAATTTTTTTTTTTTCAAGCTAAAATCCTCATTTTCAAATCATTATAACTTAGAGACTATCAATTTATATGAAAAGTTGGATATAAATTTTTCTCCTCAAAATTTGATTCTTCTTCAGCTCTAATGTTTTTATTTATTCTTAGGTGCCACCCTTGTAAAAAAGTGAATGCCACCCCTGTAAAGAGGTGACATTCATCCCCTATAAATTAGCAAGCCACTGCATAATATGCAATCTTTTCTGTGATACCAGAAATAAACGAAATCTGATTTATGACATTATTCCGAAGATAAAACCTCCAGTTACTGTACTAAGGAGCATATTAAATCTAGCCTTTATTTCATGACGTTGCCGTTAACTTTGTTTTTTTCTGGCAGTTTTTAAGCTAAGGAAATATGAAAGTCATATCGTGAAATCAAAAGTTATGTGTTGAAATAACAAGTTGACTCGTGAAATTATAAAAAATCCAGTTTATGCCTAAATAATTCAATAATTAGTATCTATAGACAAAAGCAAAATTTATAAATACAATTGTAGCTGTAACGGTTTTGGTAATGAAAGCATAAAAATAATTTATATATTTTCATACGAATTGTTGTTATTAAACTTTATTTTTATATTAAACTACTACGAGTTCTGTCATGTAATACAATACTAGGGATTGCAATTTACCGGAAGTTTTAATAACCGGTAAATCGGTAAATAAAAATGGAAATAACCGGTTAACCGGTATTTACCGGTAATTTTTAGAATTAATGATTAGGGTGGCGAAAATGGCAATTATCTTTTTCCATGTACAAAATGATCTAAATTTGACAAAAAAAATTTTTGCCCACGACTATGTACTATAGTGTACTCATTATGTATGTGTTTCCTCAAGGATAATGCTATCCATTGTCCCCTGCAGTGAATAATGATTTCAGTATTCACTAGTGAATAATAAGGACAGTCAGTTGTTTATAAGAAGTCACGGGCAGGTATTTTTTCAATTCGAGTGCAATCTCGCAACTTTTTAATAGAATTTATGGCTAGTTTCTAAAACCTTAAATATAATTATTCGTTAACTATCATAGCTACAATTGTGTGAACAATTTTACTGTTATTAGCAAATTTATGAATAGATAACTATTTAGCGCTTCAGAAACAAACCCTCTTTTATCATACAATTTCGTTTTTAAATTTAATTGAGTCGGCCGTTTTGTCTCAAATTAAATTTAAACGTCAACGTTATTTACAATAATTTTACATATTACTCAAAAAGAATAATATAAATAATTCATTAATTAATTTCTTCAGTAAACTATTTAACAAAAATATCTAATAGTCGTGGACAAAGTATAGTATTCTACTCGCATATAATGGCTACTCTGGTGATTTACGACATTCGCCTACGGCTCGTGTCTTAAACTTCACCCTCGTGAATAATAGCCATCATTATATGTTCGTTGAATAATATGCTATTATATACGTACGTATATTTAATATAATGAACAAACCAAAGGTTTATTATCAAAAGGAAAAAATATAAATGAAATAAATTTAAATAAATAATTATTCTGTAAATAACGAAAATAATATATTGAATAACAAAAATTATAAACATAAACTCAAATAGGGCATTTACTGAGTACCTAATCTAAAAATACAATATTTTTTAAAAACGGCCTGTTTTCAAAGCTATATCTGTTAGTCGTCTGATATTTGTGCATAGAATACCACCAGCTGAAGATGTCCTTCCTCAATCGATATTGGTGGGTCGATAAATTAATAAGAATTGGTAATAAATGTATTCCACGGATATTTGCGGCAGTGAAATATTCTATTTCCTATCGCACGATATTGTCAATGTCTCTCTTACTTGTATTTCTTAGAGCTTGGTGTCTGGGTTTTACTTTTTATAATATTATTTTATTTATTGTTAAAAGTGCTCAGTGTTGAGACAGTCACTCTGTATTTAGTGAATATTAGTCACTGACATAAATAGAAACGTTGAATACGTGACATATCGTAAGTTTAGAATTTACCGAAATAACCGGTAAAAAATTAAAATAACCGGTAATTATCATCATGTGTTTTTTGTCCTAATAACCGGTTAACCGGTTAACCGGTATTGCAATCCCTATTCAAAACTTCTGAATGTTGTTAGAAGAGTAGTTGTTGAATAGGCTTTTATTTGCTTAATACCTACATTTTTCCAATACTGCTTTCTTGTTTTTCAGAATCGTCATGGCGTTGTTAACAGGAGTACCACTATTTGACATATTGGGTATAGTTACAGCATTTGTAGCAATAGGTATTGTCTACTACAAGTGGGCGTTCCAATATTGGAAAAAAAGAAACGTTCCTTACTTGGAGCCATCCATACCGTTTGGTAACCTCCCGAGTCCTTTCAAAAGTACACCATTCACCGGTGTGAAATTTCCAACTATTTACAACCAGGCAAAATCAAAAGGTATGCTGTTAAGCAATTACTCTGATAATAATGACCTTAGTTTACCATTGATAAAATGATTAAAGATTGTATCATAATTAACCATAATTAATCTTAACGCATTCGATAAATAACTCAATTGAAAGTAGTTATTAAAAATACCATATTCTTACATTATGTGGATTATATTACCTCTAAACTCTTTAACCTCGGTATGCGGGGAAATATTCTGGAATGGATTCATTTATATTATAGTTGAGGAGCATAATGCGCATTTACCTATTCCGTGTGATTTTTTGTGAAGGGAAGGTGCAACTATGTGGAATCTCTTTATTATATGCTAGATAATGGTGTAGTACCGGGTGTTTACCTTAAAATCGCGCTGTTTGGTTTTTATGGCGTTCTACATCCAAGATGGCCGCCATGCGAGACATTTATTCTTTATATCAAGAAGAACTCCTTCCAGAGTGCTCATACGCAAAATCTGCATATAACATTTTCTGTTCTACATGAGCCAAAGAACAAATTCAGTTCTTATCAATTTTTTTGTATCTTTTATCAATTAAGAGTTATATTTCATTATATATGTCACTATCGGTTTAAAACATAATTTATCCATCGGTTATTTATTAAAGGAAGAAAAATAATGATTCTGCTGCTATTTACTCACAAAAACTTTAATAATAACTAGTATTAATGCATACAATTTGCAGTTGGACCTAGTAGTTGTATTATAAAATTGGTTCTTAAAATAAATTATGTATTGACAGAAAACCATATTTAATGATACTATATTATTATTCTCTTCAAAACAATGTATCATCACCATCTAAGTCATCCGATGAATCTTCATGCCTTGTATCAGTGGCGGCTCGTGGTATTGTCTGCAGAGGAGGCTTAATATTTTGAAAGACAATTAGAGAAATTTCTACAAGTAAAAGATATTAATTTGGAAGATTGGTAGATATGCTGCTTCTTCCAAAGGGAGGCTCAGCCTCCCCTGCCTCCCCTAACGAAATATGAAGCTGTGTAGCACCGCAACGACAGGCAAACATGGAATGCAAAATTATTTTTGTATCTGCCTCCTCATGATTGCTTTTCAGTTCATCTGTTTCAATCCCAATTGAACACTTTGCTGTTTCCCTCCAAGATACAAATAAACACTTGTTTCTTCCAGTTGCATATTGTATTGCTTTCTCGGACAAGTAAGCTGTTAACTCATCTTTAGTCTTGACACGAGATAACAATGACTTCATAGATGTGTTCTCAATGTACTTTGTATCACTGAGTGGACTGGTTATGTGTTGCCATCTTTTCTTACGCATAGAAGATTTTAGTGAATTTTCTCTGTATGTGTCGAAGACTAAGTGGGTTTCATCATAACGTGATAGTGTATGTATGTCTCTTGCATGGGCATCTCCCGGATCTATGCAGTCATTCAGGCGCACTTTCAATATTTCACTATTAGAGCGTTGGGCAGCTAACTTAAGACGCTCGCCATTTTGGTCTGTTGCTATACAATACAGCCTCTCTTTGCTTTTCTCTCCTTCATCACAAAAAAAAACAGTTTTTTTTGTTATATGCTGGTGTTTTAGATCGTAATGTGTATGTTGCCTTGTCACTGCTGGTACTCGCTTCTAAATCATCCGTAGGCTCACAACGCTTTCCTTTTTCGAAAAGTTTTTTGCTTCTATCCATTTTGTTGTATGAGTCGGTTTTTTGTAACATTCTTTATGCCATTTTGCATTGGAGTCTTGTAGCTGTTGTACACTTAAATTCCCGATTCGACTACTAATGTGCATATACTCTGGATCCAAACATTCTTCTCTTTGTTTCAAACACTGTAGAAGTTTGTCAACCTTCAGTGGATTAACAAAAGGTAATTTACTTTTACCTTGACATAAAATACACAGTTTATAATCTGTTGAAAGCTGTATAGGCTAGGCAATAAATGTATACTAATAAATTTGTGTTGTGGTAAAACTGGCGTGTAACTCTTAAATGGTAAAAGATACGAAAAAATTGATAAGAACTAAATTTGTTCTTTGGCTCATGTAGGATAGAAAATGTTTTATGCAGATTTTGCGTATGAGCACTCTGGAAGGAGTTATTCTTGATATAAAGAATAAATGTCTCGAATGGCGGCCATCTTGGATGTATAACGCCATAAAAACCAAACAGCGTAATTCTAAGGTAAACACTCGGTACTACACCATTATCTAGCATATAATAGGGAGATTCCACGTAGTCGTACCTTCCCCTCACAAAAAATACCACGGAATACATTATGCCCCAAGACTATTAAGTAAACCGTAAAATAATTGTAAGGATTGGTACACATTTCTCAGAATAATTTAATATATCGCAAAGGGTCTCTCAGAGGTCAGTACTAGGCCCCTTACTTTTTATATTACATGTTAAAGATTATATGTATTAACTGGATTTAAACATGAAAATATAAGAAAAATGAAAAAGTATAAACAAAATTTATTTTGGACCCTTTTAAATTAAGTTTACATAAAAAATATTTATCCTACCAAAAAAATAACTTTTGTTCCTAAATTTTTCTTCTTAAAAAAATAATTAAACTTTTTTAATCCAATTAATATTCCTTGAGATATTTAAGAAAAATGGAATTTGCAAAATTTAATTCTGATTTGTTCAATTGGACGTTTTCTATCTCGACTTTTTATACTTTACTTTAAAAATATCGTGTACCAAATTTCCGACATTTTTTTCCGATGTTGAAACCCTTCTTCGGCTTTGGTAACAGGACTAAATGTAATCTGTCTGTAATGCATTTATTAACGAAGCATGTCTTTTTAACAGGTTGGAAATATGTTGGAATATATTCCATGATGAGACCCTTACTCATGGTTGTTGATTTGGATATACTGAAATATATTCTGGTTAAAGATTTCAACAGTTTCGTGGACAGAGGATTTTACACAAATGAGAAGGATGATCCTATAAGTAAGTAATCAGGAACATACACTTTTAAAAAGAACCTTCTAACATTTTGATACATGAAGTTGAAGATGTAGTCTTTGTTGATGTTACTGCAATTGAATATATTGGAATATGTCAACATATTCATGATTTATATATTATAGTCTGTTGTTAACTTTGACAATTTTTATAAATAAAATGTTTTTACGGCTCTTGGCAATTCTGAGGGCATGGCATTCCTAAATTGAAGTCCGTATGCTTTTCCATACTGAGGGCATGGCATTCCTAAATTGAAGTCCGTATGCTTTTCCATACTGTAGGTATTTTTTAAGGAACTATATCTTCAAGTTCACACCGCATGGTCGAATTTGGGCTTCAATAATCCCAACTAAAGTGTTGATAATTATCCAAAATTATAAAATTATAGGAACTATATAAGTTTTTAAATTTTTTAGGCGCGCATCTCTTTGCAATTGGTGGTCAGAAGTGGAGAAATTTAAGAACCAAATTTAGTCCAACTTTCACATCAGGAAAATTAAGGGCAATGTTTCAGACTTTGGCGGACTCTGGTGAAATACTTGAGAAGTATGTTGAAGAACGTAGTAAGATTAGAGAAGCCATTGACGTTAAGGAAGTTTTAGGTAAGAAATGTTAGGTACTTGCCAATGTTTAGTGACAATTCTGAACATTGTTTTGTTAATACATCTATACTATATAAACATTAAATGCATGTGTGTTTGTATATCCAAAAATCCTAGCCACTCCCAGACGATATAGATACTTCTAATTTTGAAAAATTATGTGCTTTGGTGACCTGATAGAGGAAAAAATCGAATATTATTAAAATGTCACCACTAACACCGTCTAGAGGGGAAAAACTGTATTGCTCATATAGAAACTTACAATTTGGCATAGTTCTAAGTTTTAAGATTTGAATAAAGACAGAAAATCACAAGATCGACCCTGAGAAGAGTTTTGCATAAAAATCTTCTAAAATATTCGAATACCAACTATTTTTATTTACCTAATTTTCTTTTTGTTTTTTTTATTTATTTACTGCAAATTTACAATCTACTTTGAAATAAAATACAAAGTAATAAGTACATACTTTGTAGAGGATTCGACTTGAATTAGGCATCGCCCATTTATGGTTCTCTGAGAGTTCACCTGGCTAGGTCTTCTGGCCACAATCTCCTTAGCATCCTTCCTGCGAGTGGATGACGAAATAGCTCATTTACGAGCTCATTACTATGGTCAGTATTTCGATTCCGGTATTCGATTGAGTATGGAGTTATGACATCCTTAATAAATGGAATGTCGAGATCATTATATAGAGGTTGATTTGAGACATACCACGGGGCATCTACTATTGCTATCATACTCAGAGTTTTTGAATGGAATGTCTGAAGAATCATAATGTTGGAAGGTTTACTACAACTCCATAATTCTATACCGTATGTCTAGACTGATGTTAATATGGTCTTGTATATAATTAATTTATTTTCCAGGGATAACTGTGACCTTTTATTTATTAACCAGTGCATGTTTTCCACATTTAGATCTAGTTGACATTATTTCATTGGATGTGTATTCTCCAGGTTAATTTTTGATCAAAATGGAGCCCGAGATATTTTACCTCCGATTTCACTGGTATGAGAGCGACATTTATTCTTACTTGCGGAGAAGTTCCTTTTTTCGTGGTAAAGGTTATTTGTGAGAATTTATTAGTGTTGACGTTAATTTTCCAGTGTTCTAACCAGTTTTGTAGTAGGTTGAGGTGATTCTGCAATTTTTCAGATGCTCTTACCGGATCAGAATCTGATGTCAGAATTGCGGTATCATCCGCGAATGTCGCCATTAGTGTGTCAATTGTTACTGTAAATATTAAGTATAAAAAGGGCCTAGAACACTGCCCTGTGGTACACCGGATTGTATAAGGTGATAATCAGATAAAGCATCATCAACTTTAACTTGATAGTAACGATCATTTACGAAGGATTTTAAAATTAGGTATGGGGCGAGCATAGAGGCGACTTCAATGTGAATATCTGTCGATATTCCGTTGAAGCAACGTCGAGCGCGGTTATTACTTGGATGGGGTCCCATCTTGGGAAATACAGCGTTCTCGTCCCACCTTCTAGAGGTTTGTATATCAGTGTTTACTCGGAAGTTACGTAATTTCAGACGAGGATTACGTAGTGGCTATATCATCCTTCGGAGGGGATGTAAAGCAGGCGGTCCCTTGTCTATTAAATGATAGGCAAGTAAAAGATCCCTACTCTTCTTAAGGGAAGAGGTTCGGCAAAATTTCCAGGTTGGGGGTAGCTCGTCTCCTGGTGTCGGTGATAGGCCCTGGTAGCGGAAATAGGCCGACGTTAAATAGTTAAAAAAAAAAAAATTAGGTATAGTTGGTCAGGAAGATGCATTTTCAATTTGTATAAAAGTCCTTGATGCCACACGTTATCATAAGCTTGTTGTATGTAAAGAAAGACTGAAGCACACATTTTCTTTCCTTCCAGGCACTCTTTGATTTTATTTACAATTCTGTGACATTGCTGGACGGTAGAGTGATTATGTCTGAATCCAAACTGGTTTTCATTATTAATGGGCACTGCCACTTCTATTCTGTTGGGGATAAGTCGTTCGAATACTTTAGACATAATGGGTAAGAGGATGATTGGTCTGTATGAGTTGGTTTCCGTTGGGGACTTTCCTGGCTTTGCAATCATGATAATTTGCACATTTTTCCTCTGAATGGAAAAGTAACATAAACGCAGCATGCTATTATATATGTTTGTTTAATTAGTACAACTGCTTTTCTTGGAAGGTTTTTTAATATTTCCGCAACTATAAGATCATATCCTGGTGCTTTATATGAATTAAGTAGTCCTATTTCCTTGCGAATTTCTGTTGGTCAATTTCGGCATCATCATTGTTGTTGATTTGGAGTGTGGTCTATATGCTGGTAATGTATTCTTTAAAATCTAAAATCGTTTGAACTTAGGTTGTGCGTTAATCTATTTAGATGTGTTTCATCTATCGGGTTTCTACGTTTGACACGGACCAGTTCCTTGATGTGCAGTGGGATGTTTTCTTTCACTTCCTTTTTGGAGTTGCTTTATACGATGCATCTTGGATCAATTTTCTTAGGTATTGGATAGCTTCTTCAATATCTTGGTTATCTTTTAATCGCAGGTCTAATAATGTTTTCATTAATATGGTCTCGAACTGTTCTCAGTCAGTGTCTACGGTGCACAACCTAGGTGGTGGTGCTTTCCAAATTATGTCTGTCCTTAAGGTTATTATAATAGGCTGTGATCGGAGCTTAGATCTGTTTACCTAAAATGAAATGGAATAAATATTAAGTAGATACAGTTTATAAATACATTTGTAATAATGTTATATTCGTATATATTGCGCAATTGAATTCTATCACAGGCAGGGGCAAAAATTCGATCACTTTTATCATTGTTCTTTCCAGTCAGCTGCAATATGCCTTCTAGATCTCTTGCAATAGCTCAATAGCGGCGTTCAGGGTGATTTGCAAGCAATGTGTCGTAACGCAATGGCAGATAGAGCACTTCAAGGCAAGTCTAGGTCAACAAGGGAAAAAATCACTTGGCCACTGGCTAAAGAGATACAGAGTGTTTTATGCATTTGGTCTAAAAATTCATCTCTACAACGGTTGGATATAACCGAATGAAATTTAACCTGCTAGCATCCTCGGTATGTGTGGTCATATTTAAATGTACAGGTTTGTTTTACAATTTGGTGGCTTCAATGTATCGACTGAAACTACGGCCTGAACTTCTAGATGTGTAGCGTCTTCAGCATGTACCCTAAGATTGCCGCAGTAGCTGCTATAGCTAAATATTTACGAGTTCTTGCTGCCGCAACGGTGGCGCAGCTCTTTTACAGCTTCTTGTGCTACTTTGGGAGGCAGGTATTGCCTTAAAATATCATGCTCCTCGCCTTGCTCTAAAGTAACGAAGACAATATTTTTATTTTAACTCCAAAAGGTAAATCGAAAAATATTATGTATAAAATAGCCTTGGTTTAATCTACTATCAACCAGTCTTTGAAATGCTAAAAGTTCATGTGCTTGTTACAAAAAAAATTATCCCGTTCGAAGAACTACTGCTAGTTATTGATATACGTTACATTACTACATTACCTACTAGGGTGGCCCATCTCTATAGGGGGTGAATTTTTTTTGCGTATTTTTTAAGTCTCACCCCACGAAAATATACTATTATACTAGGAATAATTTATGTCAAAATTTCAGATAATTCGGTGAACGATAACCCGTGCCGCATTCAGGTAGAAATTTGTAGATAAGATTTTATTACGGTAATACACTTAAATTTTACTTAAAATACAAATATCTACCTCTTTTCTGATAATGTTTTATTGGTGTAATTATTTCTTAGAAATTATTTGTTTTGGAAGTTTGGAAATATAATGCACCTACGGTAGGTTTTTATGTCAGTTTGCAATTGTGTTTTACAGTGGTGACATTATAAGTTCTAGCATACGTTCCTTTTTGAAAAAACATTTAACGATGGCTGATGTTAGATCCTTACGAAAGGATACTTTCATTTACTTAGTTGGACACTATTCGTCACAAATAATTGGCAATAAATTGCCGTCTAATAGACAAGTATTACAAGTGCTCTTTTATAACATTCGTGAAGTGAAGCTAAGTGTACATGAAAGTGCTAAATTAACAATAAAAGAGGTGTCAGTTTTTTGGGATAAAGCTCGCATTCCGACACGTCAGGATTTTCATTGTGTTAAACAACTAGATAAACTTTATGCAGAGTGGAGGAACTTAAAAAAATCGGCTAAAGAAAAAAATTCGTTGAAAAATTGGACGATCTTTTTGACATTTCTCATGCAAATGCATTGAAGTTGATGAAAATAGATGAAGATAAGCAGTTTTTAATTAACCAAAGAAAAAAGGGACGTCCTGGATTTATGCATGGTATTGATTACCAACTTGCTTCTCAAGAAAAATCAGCTGAGGAGAAATTACAGAAATTATCCGAACGAATGCAACGAAGTCAACAAGAAACAGCTAGATTAGAGGAAACAGTCACCTGTCCATCATCAAGTAGTAATTCAGCCGACTCCAACGAAAATGAAGATGAAATAATCGAAGCCCAAGAAGAGTTGTTACAAGACCAGCCTCGCCCGTCACAGCCAAAAAAGAGGATATTGTATGGAACATGTAACATCATCACACCAAAAATAGCCGCTGCATTTGATGCTTGCAAAATAAGCGACAGGTATGGAGTCCATATTTTGACGGCAGTACCTTCTCTCACTGGAATGGGAAATATCGATAGACTTGCTATCTCAGTTACTAGTGGAGATATTGAACAACTACTTGGAGTACCAGCTTTGCCCATTTCAACTGGAAGAGAACAGACTGAAGCAGTTTATGATGTGGTTTGTGAATGGAATTTGGACGAAAAGGTAATAGCTTTGTGTTGTGATACAACAGCATCAAATATGGGTTATATAAATGGGGCAGCCACACTATTGCAACAAAAATTAGAAAGAGATATTCTATATTTTCCTTGTAGACATCATATTTTTGAAGTGGTTTTGAGAAGTGTGTTTGACACCAAAATGCCTTCCTCATCTGGTCCAAATGTGCCACTATTTAAACGTTTTAGGGAATTTTGGCCTAAAATAGATCAAAATAAACTAAAAACTGGATTTCAGGTATCAAAAATTAAACACATTTTACAACCAGTTAAAGCCGAAATTGTAAAGTTTCTAAATGCAGCTTTAACTTTGCAACAGCCTCGTGATGATTATAAAGAATTTTTAATGCTTTCTAAACTTTTTGTTGGAGAGGAGCCCACTCACACGACATTCTATCAACCAGGGGAATTTCATCATGCACGTTGGATGGCCAAAGCCATTTACTGTCTAAAAATATTTTTTTTCCAAGATCAGTTCCAACTAACTAAAAAAGAAAAAATAGCTATTGAAGATATATGTCTCTTTATTGTAAAGGTTTATGTAAAGGCCTGGTTTACAGCGTCATTTACTAGTAAAGCACCGCTTCATGACTTAGACTTTTGTAAAGAACTCATTAATTATCAAAATATTGACAAAGAAATATCTCAAGCCGCAAGTAGGAAAATAGTGAACCATTTGTGGTACCTTAATTCAGTAAATGTTGGCTTATCTTTCTTTGATGACGATATTTCAGTTACCACTAAAAGAGAAATGGTTAAAGCTTTGAATAGGAAAGCACCAAATCAAGAGGGTATTAAACGACTTATGATTAGTAACATTACTGACGTTGAAAACAAGGAAATTCAGGACTTCATATGCGAGAACACTAAACAGTTTTTTCAAAAATTAGGTTTGTCTATGGAATTTTTGGAAAATGATCCAACAACATGGAGGGAAAATGAAAGTTATACCCGATGTTTCAATATTGTAAACAAAATTAAAGTTGTAAATGATGCCGCTGAGAGAGGAATCAAACTTATTACTGACTATAATGACATTTTAACAAAAAATGAAGACCAAAAACAGTTTTTACTCCAAGTTGAAAATGATTATAAATCACAGTTTCCAAATGTAAAAAAAGAAACCCTGTCGCATGCTTTGGCCTAGTGCAAAAAATATTGTTTTTATTACTATATGTCTTGTAGATTTAGGATAATATTTGGTACTATATATGAAAAAAACGTTTCATAATAAAATACACAAAGATAAAACGAGAGTTTTATTTAAAAAACTTCTAGTATAGTTTTCTTAGACTACGAATTTACAGTAGTATGACACATGTCATAGTCACAACAGATAATGTCTTTGATATTTGTATGACTTGATTAGTCATTCTAAAGATAAATGTTGCTGATTAAAAAAAAAAACATTGCATCAACCAAAGAATGTAAATAATTCCATTTACTTTTATTATTGCATAATAATGCATTCTGCGGCACCCCTTGCCTTCAATTTGCCTCAATAATATTTTGAGGGGACTGTTTTTTCTTCAAATGGAACCATTTGCAGGGGTGAGAAATAAAAAATTTCGATTTCGAAAAAGATGGGCCGCCCTATTACCTACTATACATTAAATCTGGGTCAATACAATTCCTTAATAATTATTTTTACTTTCTTTCTAGCATGTTTTACCACTGACATTATTAGTTCTGTGGCGTTTGGACTGGAGATAAACAGCTTCAAGAATCCTGATACACCGCTAAGAATACTGACAAAGAAATTTTTCGCGCTAACTCGTCTCACTTCATTACTAATTCTGTTCGGCCAGAGTTTTCCCAGCGTTGCACAATCGCTTGGAATACGCGCTGTTTTGAAAGAAGTCAGTGATTTCTTTACAAAGCTGATAACCGACACCATATCTTACAGAGAGAAGACCAATTCTAGCAGGAAGGATTTCCTACAACTGCTCATTGATATCAAAAACGATAAAGAGCTGCAGCAAAATGGAATTAAAGGTAGGTGGCCGTGTGACATAATGATAATGATAATAGTGACGTCAAATTTTTTGTACAATTCACATACAAGCAAATGGTGTCTGTTCACAGTAATAAGAGTACAAAGCCAGACAATATATCTCCTTTTTTACTTCCACATCCAGTGGAAGGATAGTAACGCAAAAAAAGTTTAAAAACTTTTGTTGTTCAAATAGGCAGAATGTCATGAAACGTCGAGATTTAAGGTTTGAGTGAAAAAAGTTTCTGTCTGTCTGTAACTAGTTTTTTGTGCACACGATTACTCTGGAACCGTTTAAGACATGGATTTAAAATTTGGTATACGTATGTGTTTTAATGAGATCTGGAACCAGATTATATTATTCCGTTGAAGAGTTGGGTGGTAAATTGAGGTAAATGAGGGTAAATAGGTAGATTAAGCAAGTAAGAGTCCATAAAATTGATATTTAGTATATATAAGAGAAGCCACTAAAGCATTTATAATTTAGCGATGATGAGATTTCGAGAAGCTTTATGAAGCAAAAATTGTTCACTGGGAAGTAACAAGTAGTTTATGCCCCAGAACAGAAACAGTTATAATGCCTGAACAACATGGGGAAATCAACTTATTCAAATTTAGCTATCTACAGTAATCAAATTATGAAGGCTATTGAAAAAGAAATGCAAGTAGACTCAGTGTATACTATTTCAGAAGTGCCTGGGTAGATCATACTATTTTATTAAATAAATGTAATAAAATAGGTCTATATGTTCCTCTTATTCAGTGGCTTCATAGTTACTTAAGCAGTAGTGGGTTTATAGTTAAAATATAAAATTATAAGTCCATGCCATATTGCTCATCATCCAGTGTCCCCCAGTAGTCCTAACTAGGTCCATTTTTGCTTTTAATTTTCTTTAATGACATATTGGTAGAATTAGAAGGTACTATTACTTAAGAACGACTAAAAGGTACTTGTAATGTTTGGAGTAAAGTTTCTGGTTTGAAGTAAAGCACTAAATATATTACTAAACTAATGATTGATTGATATTTTTCAAAAACAATAAGGTTCTTCCTCTAGCTAACGCTTACTTTCCAAATTTCAATACAATCGGACTTTTCTTTCTTAAGTTATCGTGCTTACAAGAAACGTGACGGACAGACGGTCGGACGGACGGACGGACGGACAGACGGACATTTTGAAAGTTGTTCAGAATTCGTTCACTAACATAATGATATGAAATTTTTTTCTCTACGAGCGATATTTAATGATTTAGAAATGTGCCGATCAAATACAATATACTCTTCGTTTTTTGCGAAGAGTATAATAAGTAATACATGTGTCCATTACCAAAAATTTTACTTATCTGTCTTTGTTAACATATTCTGAGCAGGTGCGGATTTACAATTCAATATGTATTTAAAAAAAAAATGAAGGAAACCGAACCACCGGCTTCAATAAAGATTGTGAAATTTTATTTCACAAATTTTAACGAACTCTTTTGAATGTGGTTTAATTTTTTGGTAACCTCTTCATTTAGCTTCCAATATGGCAAAACCGGAGTAATGATTGTACAATATAAGAAAACACATACTGTTCGAATTGAAAACTTCCTCCTTTTGAAAATTTCTAGAAGTGGGTTAAAAATAAAATATGAATTTTTATCTACGTCCCATAACGGGACGTCACTGTTCCATACGAGAATCTTTCTAAATTAAAATCTCTAGTTACTGTGCCATGCAATATTTTAAACAAAGTCTGTTCACACAGGTGATGGAAAGTACTTAACAATGGATGAAATTGTAGCGCAATGTTTCGTTTTCTACGTTGGCGGTTTTGAGACGAGTTCCGCCACAATGTCTTTTGCTCTATTCGAACTGGCCACTCACCCCGAAGTTCAAGAAAAACTGAGAAACGAAATTCAGACCGTTTTAGCAAAACACAATGACCAAGTTACATACGATTCATTGGGCGAAATGAAATATTTGGGACAAGTTATTGATGGTAAGTATTTTTATTACACTAGGCTCAGAAACTCCTAACAGATATTTATGCACAGCTTTCAATTCAAAAGGTAAACTTTTACAGATATTTATTGCTCACAGAGTAGTTCATCTTGAAATCATCACTGATGTAAATTTTGCAGGTGCTAAGCTTTGTAATAAATTAACTTAATATTTGCAAATCATGTGCCTGTTTTTTTTTTTATTAAAACAAGAAACCGAAATATCCATCACGGTGTACACAGAAAATTATTGATATTATAGGACTTGTTCGTCTTGTTAGACACTTAGTGATCCATGAATAATTCTGGGTCTAGTTGGCCTCCGTCTGTTGCGTAGCACGTCTGACAGTATCATACCATCTGTTGCGGTTGCTTGTTAGACGTACATCCTCACCAAAGCTCTTTACCAATAGGTTCTTTGTGACATCAGCCCAAAGGATCTCGGCCTTGAGCTTGGGGGGTTACACAGCTGCATGCTGAAAATAACAAGAAATTTTTTCCTCGGAAATGAAAATTGGTGAGCGGGGGAAGTTGGGAAGCAGAAAAAAAAATTCTTCGAATATAGAAATTGATAAGCGGGGGCAGAAATATTTTTTTATGAACTCAACTAAATCAAATATATATTCAAAAATATAAAAAAAAAAAATAATAAAAATCATAAAATTTTAAAACGAAAAATGATGGATAACAGAACCTTGGCGAGGGGGGGTAATTACCCCCCGTAAATCCGTGTTTGTATCAGTCCAAAGTATTGGAGGACATCCTCCTCGCTTCTTACAATATGGATTTCTCTGAAATATAAACCGTTCTATACCGGTTGGCTCAGCCGATATGGATACTCTTGTAACTCTCGAACGGGTGAATAGCTTTTTTTTAATTTGGTGTAGTGATATGGGATGAAGTTTCCAATTATATGATGTAAAGATCCAAAATGGTCGACTTCCGGTTTTGATGCAATTGACATGAAAATCAAATTTTTAAATGGGATAACCTGTATAATTTTACATATTTGGATGCTGCTAGCCAAAATACATATGATCTGACCCTTAAATATTATATTGATTCTCAAAAAATATAGTTTTTGTAATTTTTAGTTTTAATCATAGAAGGTCGCGATTTTGTCAAAATTGTTCAAAATCAGTCTGAAAGTATTTTTAAATTATTATCTCTTCAGATATTAACATTAAACACGATTTATTCTTCATTAGGTTCAACTATTTTCCAACGAAAACTATTTTTTAACCTCCCCACAATAAAATTGTGGGAGGTTACTGAAATTGGTCCAAAATCGAAAATTGAGATAACATCAAATTTTTACGTTTTGAAGTCCCAGCAACCCAAAAAAGTGGTTTTTAAAAAATGTCTGTGCCTGTGTATGTATGTGAACACGATAGCGAGCAAAACTGCTAAACGGATTTGGATGAAACTTTGCATGAGGGTTTCTTTAGTGCTCCAGAAGATCTGAAAAGGTTTTGGTTGAGATCGTATTACGTTTAGTGCCGTTTTGGCACAACAAGTTGTTTATTTTATGATTACTTACAATTTGTAAGCGAACCATTGAAAAGCAGTAAAAATTCCGATTTTATCGATATATCACACTTGCACCCTTCCGATTTGGTTTCCGTAAAAAAAATTAAAAAGGATTTTTTATATGTGCACTCATGACAGCATCCAAAAAATATTATTGCTAGTATTGTTAGGAGAAAACGAATTTTGCCATCTGTCAAAAATATTTGGGTTGGTAACCTTTGTGGATGATGATTTATAGATTATGATACATTTATAGGGAATGTGCTTCATGTAACTACGTAAAAAGTTTAAGATTTTTAAGTTAATAATCTTGTGTAATATTTGTATCCGCATTTTAACCAAAGGTTAGAGCCACACTGGCCAAGAGAATATTTAAAAATTAATGCTAATATATTTTTAATTTTGTTAGTTGATAAAAATAGATTGCTAATTATAGGTTAGATTTCTAACCTGCAAAATGCGTTTTATTTTATTGGGACAAACTATTTAAAACTTCATAAAGATTACATTGAACTAGATTTTGGTTGAAAATACGGGAACCAGGCAGAAATTTTAATAGTAGCTGCGTAATACTTCTAAATTTTAAGAAATATATATATATTTTTGAGGTTATCTGTGACGTCACGTGCAGATGCCCCATAGGTTGTCTCTAAATTTATTTCATAACCTAAAAATCAACATTCAAACCAACCCAGTGAACCAATCGGACAATTCTTAATTCGGATTCAGCTTTTTTTGGGGTGTTTTTTGGGATTGGGGGTGAAAGACGAGCGAAGCTGATAATTCTGACTTTGGATTCGATTTCGGAGAGTCCAAATACATAAGGATACACTGGTATGGTTCGCAGGCCAGATCACTTTTTATTGGGGGGGGGGATGTTTTTTGGGGGTTAGGGGTGAAAAACGAGCCAATCTGACAATTCTGATTTCGGATTCTGTTTCAGAGGGTCCAAGTATATATAGTGGCCGCGGTACGTGAAACGATACTTCATTTAATGAACACGCGATGCCACTTGGCATGGTGTTAGATTAGATGTTGATAAATAAATTCCGAAGGGGAGCCACCCAAAATTTCCCTTAGGATTCAAAATGGCGGCCGATTAAAAAATAATAGTCTTAAAATATAATAAATTTTATGGTACCGTATTATTTTGAGTTTGGTATCATTTTTGACTATCTTTGAGTTAAGGATCAAGATAACAAATTTGATTTGCCATATTCCAAAAAAAAAACAGGGACGGTTCCAGTGAATTTATCTAAATTTTATATAATTTATTCACATGAATATTACGTTGTTTTCTCATATCAGATTTGTTATTTTAATTGTGTAAACTTAACACGTATATAAAACATAAACTTAATGCTTTTCATTCAGCAACAGTTACAATTTTTTATGAAGATTACAGGTACGATACGTGTATTTTGCGACCTTTCTTATTTAGTGCATTTGTCGTTTAAAAAAATACTACAAAGTGTTTTTTGTAGACTTTTGATGGAAACTCTTAATTAACTATGACGAAGGGACACCCTGTATGTTATCCCAACGCCATGCACTCACCGTCGTCATGACAACCGCGCACGCGTATATCCTACAGAGTTGTTCAGTTGTTCGAGAATATGTAGGAATGTAAGAACCGCTAGCACCTGTTGCAAGCAAATTCATATGTAAAAGTTTATTGTTCTATAAATATATCGTTTAAATACAAAAATAGGACCCAAAATTATACAATCTGTTTGTTGCGGATATTTAACTCAAAATGCCTCCGAAAGTACAAAAAAAAAAGGATTTCCAGCCCTATTTGTCAAGAGATATCTCTCGGCTTTCCTGTAGCCGAGTAGATCTAGTTTGGGATATATATGCTGCTGATAGTTTAAAGAATAGCACGTGGCAAAAAGAGGTAATGGCATACGACGGCAGGTAACACCTAGTGCCAAATTACCACGTAATTGGCCAGACTTTCTTAGAAATGCTAGAAACAAAGAAGAACTTTTTCATCTTCTTGATAATTACGCTCTAAAGAATTCCGGTACAGTTCCAGTTCTGACAAACGTCAACAGTAAAATTGTAGGGTCTATGACTGAAGGAACATCTATAGCTGATGAATCATGTGAGAAAATGGAAGAGGCTGATGGTCGTCTGATCTTGCATGTACATGTACATGATATGGCACGCCACGGGGCTAAGAGAGTCCTTTTGTGTACAACAGACACGGACGTAGTTCTGCTAGCCATTTCAGTTTTTCATACACTGAAGTCTCGCGGGTTAACCGAATTATGAATCCAATTCGGCGTCGGAAAAAACATGAGACATCTTGCAATCAATACATCGTATTTCCGGGAAACTGGGGGGCGAGAAGGCAATCGCCCTTCGTGGATTTCATGCTTTTACCGGAGTGTCGGCATTCAATATGAAAGGCAAGCGGTCGGCTTGGAATGCATGGAAAACTTTTACCAAGGTCCTTCTACCTTTACTGCAATTTCTAACTCTCTACCAGCATTAGAAGAGAATGTGAGAATACTTTTGGAAAAATTTACTATGATTATGTACGGTGCAGATATTCAGCTAGGCACTGTAAATGAGGCAAGAAAAGTATTATTTACAACCAAGAGTAGACCATTGCCTTCCCTGCCGCCTACTGCAGATGCACTAAAGCTGCATACACTTCGTGCGGTTTACCAAGCCGGCCATATATGGGGTCAAGCAGCCAATGTTATTGAAGAATTACCATCTCCAGTTAACTGGGGTTGGACACAGGAAGACAAAGTGTGGACCCCACAATGGACTAGTCAACCTGCCATATGGGAAGCCTATAGGGAACTATTAAAGTGCGGGTGTAAGCAGGGCTGCACTAATAGATGCAGTTGCGCTTCGGTAGGCATTCCTTGCACATTAATGTGCACTACATGCCGTGAACAGTGCATTAATTCTAAGCAAGATAATTAAATACTGTGTCGGGACATGATATTACAGTTGCAATTTAACTTAACGTAAATGATGAAAAAGTTTTGGGTTTATTTTCAATATTAAAAAAAATGAATAAATCATTTATTTATTATTCCTACATTTTATGTCTTTCATTTATTTTGACTTCATATCGTGTTCCATAATCCGAAAATATTAGAAAATGATACCAAACGCGAAAAAATGCGGTAATGTATAAGATTTATGTGTTTCGGGGTACTATTATTTAAAAGGGCGCCATTTTGAATTCTAAGGGAAATTTTTTGGGGCTCTCCATCGGAAATCATTCTCGTATGTTATAACTATGATTGTGCCATGCGGCATCGCGTGTTCACAAAATTTTCGTCGTGTACCGCACCCACTAATAAGGATATACGGGTCTGGTCCGCAGGCCAGACCACTTTTTTTGTGTGGCTGTGTAATTTGTAAACGAACTATTATTTTTGTATATAATATTTGTTTTCATTCTTTCCAAAATAGAAACATTAAGAAAATACCCGCCGGTACCATTTATAACGAGAGTAGCTGTCGCTGACTACAAACTGCCAGGAGAAGATGTTCTTATAGAAGAGGGCACTCAAATAGTGATTCCGATAGAAGCATACCAATACGATGAAGAATATTATCCAAATTCGAAAGTTTTTGACCCAGACCGATTTAGTGATGAAAACAAAATAGGAAGACATCAGTACGCGCATATGCCTTTTGGAGGAGGTCCAAGAATTTGTATAGGTAAACGAATAAAGTGTTTTTGAAGTGAGATTTAATCTAAGAATGTCAGGTGGTGTGCTACCTAACAGATGAATGATGTCGATGCACAAAAAAAAATTACACGTGTTGATCGGCGTTACGCTGAAGGCTTCAGAGAACGAGAAACAGATGGAAACTACATGTGTTTATGTAATTTTGAGGATATATAATGATGATTCAAATATTAACTTGGCAGCTTATTTAATGAAATCATGTAATGCGATTGTTAAAGTTATTGACAGTGGCAGTGAGGGTGGTTGATGCCAAAAAAATTTTGAGACTTGGTTTCTCATACGCACACTAAATCTCTATTTTGTGGACCCTTATTTGCTCGATTTACGTAGTTACCATGCATTTACCCCCCAACCCTGTGCAATTATTGGTAGTAAAAGAAGCCAAGTAAATAATCGAACATAAAACGTCATTTTGCAATCATGGCAATCTAGAGCTTACCTAACAAATCTTACGCTACAAAAAAAAATGACTTTTTATACTTTCTGTTTAAATAACTATTGTTTTTCCAAAAACCTACGATATTAGGTTGTTATGTTACTAAAGGTTATTGTATCTACCGTCAGTTAATAATAAATAAATAAATCAACAAAAATTATGCTTATAATCGTACTCCTTTTTAATCTTAAAATATATGTGTTTTAGGAGAAAGGTTGGGTTACATACAAACTAAAATCGGACTACTAAGCGTTTTGAGGAATACCAGCGTGAGTCTAAATAAGAGAATGAAGCTTCCACTGAAAATGGCGACGAATACGATGTTTCCCAGTGCTGAAGGAGGAATTTGGGTGGATATTGTAAAAGTATAAATAAAACGTTTCAATGTGTGTAAACGTGTTTAATTCTCATTATAACCTAAGAGCCAGTGAATTTTTTTTGGACTAATTTTTGCAGTCAGCGAACATCGATAAAATGGGCATATTTGACATATTTTTTTTTACATTTTCCAAAGAATCTCTTAATTTTAGAGCGAAATGCAAAAAAAACAGAATTTTCTAGGATCCCTATAGGTATTAAAATTAATCGAGAACATCGATGCTGCGTGATGTCATTCAATCCTAGTTACATTTTCATTCCCCTCTTTTCGGCACTTATATGCTGCTTACTCTTATGTTACAATACTCCAGTAGTCTTCAAATCACTATAATCAAGTACATCTCTGGCAGATTAGACAAATCGCCGGGTTCTAACAGCGTAAACGCAACTTCGAGACAGACTTTTGGATTGAATGGCGTCGGCATTTTCGGTTCATATTTTTTAAAGCAGTATATTTCTGTAACTACTTATCGGATCGACCTTAAAGAATTTGAAAGATTTATTGAAATTTTAACAAACTTTTATTATGCATCAATTTATTCAATTACCGCATATGGCCTAATGTGTTGGGGAAACTCAAGAAGTGTTTCAAAAATATTTACCCTACAGAAAAGCATAGGGTCGTTTCCTTCAACAAAATTTGCAAAATATTGTTATATGATCAAAAGGTATATTAAATATGCATTGCATATGCCATATTAAAAAACGTTCTAATCATCACATGCAAGAACAAATTGGTTTTGAAAATAAAAAGGCGGAAAATGATGACGTATCTGATGATAATTCAATTCTAGAGAATTTTCGTGTTTTCATTTATCATGTTGGTGGTGGTGCTCTGTTAATTTGTTGTTTACATTTACATTGTGTGTTCAATATTTATAATGGAACCTAATTTTGTGAAAGGTACTTCAGAGTATTTACCCATAGTGGATTTTTATATGGTACACGAGTTTTATGTAGACAACTTGAACTATTTAAGTGCCGAATCCCGGAATGTTAAAAAGTTGAGGTCAGTATTTCTTTAAAATACAATGACTCACATCGATACTAACTTCAATCTATTAGTCCAGTCAACAGAGCGCTAAAATGATAAAAATCTCTAATTTGAGTGCTAATGAATGGATTTTGATGAAACGGTGCAATGTGTTTGTAATGACGTTAATAAAAAAGTTGAAAAAAGATCAGAGTAGGAAATGATCAGAAGGTAAAAAGCACCCCTTTTATCAGGGGTTCCGTAACTTGTAGAATTAGGTCAAAAATGAAAGAGAAACAATAACTTTACCTTTTTTGGCCCAAAATAAGATATGTGTGTATGTGGACTATATGCTAACAGCAAACGGCGTCCGTCGATTATTCCTTTATCTAACTGCGTATGCTCTCACATCTGACGGGGCGATGGGCGAGAATTCAATATTTCTTAATTTAAATAATTAATTTCAGTATTAAAAAGACTTTAGACTGTAGAATAAAAAAATACGGGTCAATTAAAATTTAATAAAGTACTTGAATATAATTTAAAAAAAAAAATGGTCAATGACCCTATTCTTTGAAGTATGCTTGATCTATCTCACGGTACATCAAGCAGATCTTACTCTAAGGAACAGGATGTTGTTACCATTTATAACATGTATATTGCGTGTGTGTCTGTGTCACATTGGAAAGAACATTGAATCCTTCACCACAGTCTGAGAAACCCACTCTCATAATATTCAAAATGCTCGTAACATCTTTGTACCAGCGTATAGAACAACACAGGTAGGAAAGCATCCTCATATAATGTCTATAAAATTATATAATCATCTTCCCTGACAGTAAAAACACCAAGGTAGCCTCAAACAATTCAAGTCAAATGTTTACAAATTCTTAAAAGAAAATTGTTTTTATTCTTTGCAAGAATATTTCTTATATAGTACTTTTATTATACACTTCGCAAAAACGAAGAGTATATTGTATTTGATCGGCACATTTCTAAATCAGTAAATATCGCTCGTAGAGAAAAACTTTTTATATCGTTATGTTAGTGAACGAATTCTGAACAACTTTCAAAATGTCCGTCTGTCCGTCTGTCCGTCTGTCCGTCTGTCCGTCCGTCACGTTTCTTGTAAGCACGATAACTCAAGAAAGAAAATCCGATTGTATTGAAATTTGGAGAGTAACTTAGTGTTAGCTAGAGGAAGAACCCTATTGTTTTTTAACAAAATAGATTGGTAAATAAAAAAGTTATTAGTAATTTAAAATTTAAAAAAATATTTTTTACATTTTTTTATGGTTTGTAATAAATAGAAACCTTGCGAAATGTTATTTCCTATCACTATTTTTTTTTTAATACATTTTACTAATGTGTGTTTCCTAATAATCACAATAAATTTTCTAATGGTATATATTACACTCATTAACAATTTTAGTAATAAGAAATGGTGGTGTAGCGGCAAGAGTTTCGTCTCGCAGTGCCGGAAATGGCGGGATAGGCTGGAAGCGCTGAATCCTCAGGATAATTCGCTGTGGAAAATGTCGAGGGCAATGAAAAATACGCGGGAGATCATACCCGCCTTGACAAAACCAAACGGACGGACAGCTATGACAGACTCGCAGAAGGCGAACGACTTAGCTGACCAATTTCAAGACGTACATAATGTGAATATACTAAATAACATTGAGCATGACCGCATAGAAAACGACATAAACGAATTAATTGGCCATGACGTCCAATTGACGAGACGTGAGTTCTTAAAAGTCATGGCCAAGCCCTCGGAAGTGGCTGGCATTGTCCGGACACTACCGAATAACAAAGCTCCAGGGAAAGACGGCATCGATTACAGACTACTCAAATATCTCCCGAGAAAAGGTATTGTGCAGTTAACGTATATCGTTAACGCGGTCCTGCGGCTGCAACACTGGCCTAGCCAATGGAAATGCGCCGTGGTCGTGCCAATCTTGAAGCCGAACAAAAACGCGAAGCTCGTCGACAGTTATCGACCAATCTCGTTGCTGTCGACGATCTCCAAGTTGGTGGAGAAGGTCATCCTGATCAGACTAGATGCTCTTCAGGATGAACTTCACATCGACGACGAGTGCCAATTCGGCTTCAGGCGGGGCAGGAGCACTGTGCAGCAGGTCGTTAGGATCGTGAATGATGTCGCTGTACAATACAATCTCGGGAAGAGCACCGCCATGGTGCTCCTCGATATTGAGAAGGCCTTTGATACCGTATGGATCCCGGGCCTACTTTACAAACTAAACACATTGGACTTCCCCACATATATAACCAAACTTATTCACTCTTTCCTAACAGGTAGATCGCTGCAGGTCAGGGTGAATAACAAACTATCAACACGGCGGGACATTCGCGCGGGTGTTCCCCAGGGGTCGTGCCTGTCACCAAAGCTGTACAACTTGTACGTCTCCGACTTCCCGGAGTTTCCGAATACGAAACTTGCCAAGTACGCTGACGACACGGCCATGCACGCGCACTCACATAACGCGCAGGCAGCGAACATGCTGCTTAAAGCACACATGGTCCGTGCCGCGGCATATTACGACAAGTGGAAGATTCGGATCAACGCCGAGAAGTCTGAAGCGATCCTCTTCACGCACCGACTCACCGAAAATCGGATTTTAACGCCAATTTCGATCAGGAGTAGAGAAATTCCTATTAAACGGTGCGTGAAGTATCTGGGGGTTAATTTAGACAAACGACTCACGTTTGACACCCACATCAACGAGACAGTACGCAAGGTCTACTTCATGACCAGGAGTCTGTACCCGCTCCTGGCCAGGGGTAGCGGACTTAACAGAAATAATAAAAAACTGTTGTACACTATGGTGATCAGGCCGGCAATCACATACGCGGCGCCGGCATGGTGCAGCATACCGGCCACGACAATGCGCAAACTTAAAGTTCTAGAACACAAATTTATGCGCCTCATTTCAGACTCTGATAGGTACACCTCCCTCAGAGATCTCTATGCACGCTGCCACAACATAACCCCACTAGCGGACTACGTCCAGGAAATCTCCCAAAAATTTTACACCACCAAACTGGGCGATAGTCCGCTAACCCGCAACATAACTCAAATCAGACAGCATAATGCAATATTATTCAATCTGAGACACCGCCTACCATACCAGGCGTTGCCTATTTTCTGGCAACTCCCTTAGCCAAATCTTCACCTACCATAACCTTTATAAAACCCTATCCTATCATCTTTCCTAAACTTTATCTTTAATTCCCTCTTTCCTTTTCTATTTGTTCGTTTTTATGCTTCTGTTGTTTTTCTTTTTTGTTCTTTTTGTCATTTTGTTCGTAAATTCTTTTTAGGCCGAGAAAATTCTTGAAAATTATAACATTTTAAACGATACTTTTTTACATTATCATATCTTCCTGGAGGCAGGGAGACCACCAGGCCGACAGTTCTCGTACAGGTTTTTTTCGTTTAGCTTTTTACCCGAGTCAGCAACCCAAATTTTGTAAGTGCTTTCCCAAGTGTTGTGTTATTTTTAATTAGTTTTAGGTCTCTGCGTAGACAGCAATTTTTAATATTATTATTAGTTTTTAAGTTTGTTTATAACAAACAGGAGAGCTAATCCCCCTCCCCCCCGTTAACCGTTAAGCCGAACCGGACCTGCCCCGTCCCACCTTACATTCACCACGGCACCACGTGCCGTGGTTGTTTGGTTGTCCCCGGGCCAGGATCCGGAAAGGCACATAATTGTACTAAACTTAAGAATAAAATCTGTTTTCTTCTTCTTCTTCGTCTCGCAATCCAAGGGTCCCGGGTTCGATCCCTCACATCGTGATTTTTTTTTCCATATATTTTTTTTTTCACAACAAAGTTGGTATCACAAAATTTAAAATGTCCAAAAACTAGCATTATTTACAAGAAAAATGCGAAGAGTATCCTATAGAATGTGTAACAATTATATAAAAAGCTCAGTAAATCGGCGAAGAGTATTATGCTTCCTCTAGTTATTTTTTCTCTGCAGAAAAAATACATATTGCTTTACGTTGCTTACTAAGAAAAAATGTTACTTGTGTTTTTGTTTTATATAAAATGTATGCTCCATATTGTATGTGTTCATATTCTATATACGTTCGTAAATTGACAATTTCGATACTGCTACCAGTCAAATGGAAATAAACCATGTTATTATTATAATAGCATATAAGTAACGTTATAATGAGTAAAATAAACAAATTAGCAATCATTCAAATATCAATCAGTCAAATATCACTCTTGAGTGTCATATCAAAACTTATAGAGAGAATAGTGTACAATGTAATTGTAAATTTCCTACAAAGAATGCATATTATACCTATCATTAAGCCAACATGGATTTAGACAAAATATGTCCATAGAAACTGCCTCTTATCAGCTACTAAATTTTGTATATAAAGAATTGGATAAGGGGAAATATGTTCTATCTTTAATGTTTCATCTTTCGCGGGTTTTTGACACAGTCGATGCCGAGTTTCTAAATCAAAAACTATATGCAGTGGGTATCAGAGGAAGCATGTTATTATGGATCTCGTCATATATTTCCAACAGAAAATTATTGGTTAAATATGAAAATGTTAAATCTGAGACCAAAAAATACCAAAATGGGAGTTTCGCAGAGTTCTGTATTGGGACTTCTACTCTTCATGATTTATGTAAATGACGTACCCTCAAATATATCTACAGGTAAAGTTATTATGTTTGCCAACGATACCACTGTAACTATAGCAGCCCTTACCCAAGAAGAACTCTCGGTAAAATTGAATCGTGTGCGAGATGAACTAGTGGCATGGTGTCAACGGAACAATCTAATTCTTAATAACAAGAAAGGTGTGTTATTAAATTTCCATATAAGAAAACCATTATCCTCAAATTTTGAAAAACTCTATAACATTGAACTTCCTGAATCTGCAAAATTCTTAAGAACACACCTAGATACTAAATTAACGTGGAATAAACACATGATTTTGTTTGTACTAAACTCAACTCGACATGCTTTGCAATAATCATGTCTGAACCAGACACGGTAGAAACTTATCCACCTCATTACATAAAACCAGCTTCTTCAAAAATTCACCAGATTACAATTTCATCACAATATTCAACAAATTGCCAGACCAATTAAAAGAAAGTAATGGATATAAAATATTTAAAAAACAAACAAAACTCTTTTTTATTGAGAAGGCTTTTTATTCAGTACAGGAATATTTAGACAGTTAGTCCTCATTCAAGATGGTACATAAGACGTTTTTGTATCTATTATTTTGTGTTTTTTATTTTACATTGTCTCGTTGATTATATATTTACATATTATATTTTATATCTTGATTAGGTATATATTTATTATTATATATTTTTTTTATTCTTGACTTGCAACATGCACATAGTTATGTATCTACTTAATGGCCAATAAACTATCTATCTATTTAGAAATTTCAAATCAAACAGTACACATTAAGTATACAAATAAACAAGTCTATAAGTCTATAATGCTTCGACAAATAATTGCAGATAATAATAGGCTTATCGTTCCCAAAAACCAAATATCTTATACCAATAACAATGATTAGAAAACCGATGGCTCATTATCATTTGAATTTTCAATATAATCTTTAATTGGCTTGAGAAACAACAATGAGGAGGGTGCATCTCTATACTTAAATACATATGATCTTGTTTAAAATTTCATTATTTGTAGTTTGTGGTTAGTGCCTAGTGAATAGTGTCTTAAGGATAACGATTTGGTGAGTTTGAAATTATCGATTTATAAACACTATGCCTTTTTAACCAAAAATTTTATATCAAGAAAAAAATAAATACCCAGATAAAACATTAATATTGGACTAATATTGGTTTAATATTCTGAATATATTGGCTCAATATAAAAAGTTAATATAGAACCAAAAATAAATGTGAACAGTTCACTATGTCGAATCAATATTGGCTAAACTTTATTGAGAAGATATTCAAAAAATTGTCATATAATATTTTCATTAAACGTAAACCAATATTTAAAATTATATATTTACCTAACATTTAATATACAATTTGTCCCAATGACCAAAACGAACAAAACAATATCAAGTTTTATTGATAAATATAATATATAGAATATTATTTATCCGTATCCTTTGGCTTGAGTATCCTTATTATAAAAATAAAATTATCATCAAATCATCAAATAATCACTTTTTGTAGTTTTTAAAAGCACACATTTGAATAAATACAATATTAACAAAAAAATATGACACCACGACGTAAATATAGACTTTTAATTGTAAAATTATTGTTCATTTGCATTAGACCATATTACTTAATTAATATGTTTCTACAGAGAGTTCGCCAATATGGGACAAATATAAATTTTACAATATTTTAAAAACAATATTAGTAATTATGAATCAAAATATACAATATTGCAAAATAGCAGAAATAAATAAAGAACGTTGAATATTGCAATAACATTATTTATTTGTATGGTTGAATATTTATTGAACAATGTAATTTAGAAAGGACATTACAAATATAGGATCAATATAGTTCATATAATATTGTAAAATTAATGTTTGTAGATATGTATCAATATTGGTTGGAATGGGTAAAAATAATATGTCACCAATATAGATATACCAATGTTTTAATATCAATATTTACTTACATCAGCCCAATATTTTTTATAAGCTTTCAATGTATTAAACAAATTAATTAAATAAATTAGGTTCCAGCCAATATTACGTTTTAAATAAATGGTTGGACATAACTTGAACTAATTTTCCCGTACAGATTAGTAGGACTACGGCATATCTTCCAGTTCAATCGCATTAGATATTCGTACGTTGAATTAGACTCAACAAGCTACAACCAAGGTATTAATAATTTTTTCAACAAAAAAAACTCGATTTTGATGATTCTTCTTAAATCTATCTAATCTATCTAAGTTAGGAAGATACTCTAAGAAGCTATACGAACTTTTCTTGTGTGCCAAGAAATTACTTACTAGTGAAGCAAGCGTTGCTTTATTTGACTATCTTAAAAAATTCATTTTCCAAAGTAACTTGGATTATTAGTTTTGTCACTATACATTTAAAATGAACATATACGACATTTTTATGTGATACTGAAAAAAATTACAGCAGAAAACGTAACATTCTAAATATACGCCGTCAGTGAACATTTTTTAAAATAAAAATAGTACTTAGGATATAACGGCAAGTTTTTTTTATTCGAATAATAGACGGCTATTGCTCGTTTCTCTACCTGCTATAGGCATTTAAAATGCGCGTACAAACTGAAAAGTTTGAACATTATTACAAACTGTCATATCTCTGGGACAGTTTGTCGTAGGAAAAAAAAATAAAAACCCAAACTCTTCGTTTTTTTATAAGCTTCATTCCATTCTTATATCATGATTTTATCAATTTTACAGTTTTTGAAATACTTCAATTTTAAATACATAATTTTCTTGCGTATTCGCTCAAGCGCCATCTTTAAACCTTTATATCTCTGGAAAGGTTTGTCGTAGAAAAGTAAAAAAAACAAACTATTCGTTTTTTTTTATAAGCTTCATTTCTGTACTCTTATTATTATTTATGAAAAAATATTTTCTGAGCAATTTCCAAAAACTCGATTTTTTAAAAAAAATTATGAAAATTTCAATTATTGAAAATGGGTACGGAAAGAAAAATAATCATTTTAAAAATTCTGAGCATGTTAGTAATAATATGCTTTAACAATATCTAGAAGGATTAAAAAAAATTAAACTGATAAGAAATTAGAGCAATAAGACTAAAAAAAATGGCGCCTAAATTTTTAAATGCGCTACTTTTTGGTTGTAATTTTTTTAGTTTTTAGTATAAATACCTTTAATTTTTACAAGAATAGCAGTTTTTCTCATAGTTGCAGATTTTGAGTAATTTTAAATTTTAACTACGTATATTTTTTCTGAACGTTTCGGTGCCATTTTGAAAATGCCATATTTCCCAAACTAAACATCCGAGAAAAGAAAAAAAAAAGCATTCGATTTGTTTTCGTAAATACTTTAATTTTGTAGCCTTGCATTTTTTAAAGTCCACATTTTTCGAGCAGGTAATTAAAAGAAAACGTCTAGGAATACTGATTTTAGGGGGTGAAAATTGCAAGTGTATAAGAAGACTTTTCTTTCTTATAATTTGATTCTCGATCAGATTATGTGTATTTTTTTGCGACAACCCCCAAGAAGGGGTGGTTCCCACTCCTAACCAAAAAGCAGGAACAATATAGATTATGAACATACTTTATGAAGCATGTTGAAGAAAAATATTTGGAAATTCATTATTACATCGTTTTCGGGCTAGGATTTAAAAGCTTGACTTACTGTACTATTCATTTATTTCGCTTTTTGGAGCTTCTGTCATCTTCAAATTGATTTTTAAAAGTTTCATTTTTTCATCATCATTTTATAAACAACCTATAATAATCATTATTTTCTTAAAAAATTCCGATAATTAATCTACGTATATTAGAGTGGATTTTTAGTCTTCCCATCAGCAGTATAAGCAGAACATGAGAGATAGTATTAAATGAATTAGCATAGCTCGCCCAAGCAACAGAAAAATTACACTTGTAGTGGGTAGCATCCTGACAGATATACTGATCCGCAAGTTGTCTTTGCAACCTCTTACATTCCTTTTTGCACCTCTGTGTTCATATTATCGCAGGTAGGGCCTATTGAGCTTAATCTAACCTCACATTACACTAGTGGAAATTTATTATTATTATCATTGTCATTATCATTGAAGTCAGGTAGGTAGGGCCAGTTTTCGTGAAATCATTTGTATAAAGCTAGATTTTTTCCCCAAGAAAGTTTAAATAGTTCTTTTATGATGAAGGTGCAATTCTACCAATCTATGTGTTGCAAAAATGAGTAAAAAATTAAACAACATGTTGCCAAAAGTTGCATAAATGTATTATATCTATAAGATTGAAATTTTACATACTCACAGATGACGTAAAAACATAACGGAAAATAATATCCTATCGCGCCGGAAGCGTTGTTATATTACCACCCACGCAAATTGTGGAAAAATAAACATTTTCGACTTATGTCAACAAGGCTGAATTTTTTTATGGAATAATTTATTTAATAAAACATCCGAAAAATACAGTCTACCGATCGTCTCATGTTGCTAAACCTAGAAGTAATGGAATGCAAGCACGTGACCGCGGCCGCAGCTCTCCGGACCATTGCAGTTTGCGGAGAAGTTGGCTAAATCTTTGGTAGACGTTGCCAAAATGGCAATACATTGTCAAACCATGACAATTATATTCTTTATTAATATTAACAGATAGTTTTCTTATAGATGTGTTAACAATCACTTTTATTTCCTACATCATGATTTATGTTTCGGTATGGAAATTTATCTTTCAATTTATATTTTTTCTATCTCAAAAAAATATGTTCAACATATTAATAAATGATAAATTCACGATTCTATCTCATTGTAAGAAATTACTATTTTTTATAACTTATTCGAAAAATTCATTCTTTAAAAGTTTATTATTATTTACCAATGTTACTGTCAATTAAATACTAAATTTGATGCATTGGAGGAATTTGTATGCCGGATGTAAGGCAAAAAAAAATAATAAAATAAATGAAGTAAGTGCATTAATGTTTTTAAAAGTTTACAAAACTTGAAGGATGAAAAATTATTTTTCGAAAACGTTAAGAGTTTTGATTCCTCTTCTTTGCCGCTTTGTCAATCAGAGCTTCGGAAACACATCCTCAGATCAGCTTACATTTCACAAATCTGGACCAATGCCCATTTAAAGAACCCGACAAATTTATCCCCTCTTGATTGCGCTTGGAAACTTGAAGCGAATAAATATGTTTTCAATTGGTTTAGTGGGGATCAAGTACCGCAATCTATTGATGATTAGCACTTGAAGAATATTGCGTTGACTCAGGTAACAAAGAATATTTTCCATTCGATGTAAAGAGCCCACGCATGGTGAAAATAGGTTTGTTTGATTTATTATTATTTATTGCAGATACTGAAGACATAGAAGAGCTACAAGAAACTCCAACCTGTTGTGCCGCATATTCTGACAGTCCAATTAATATTTGAGGAAATGATGGCGTTTCGTACGAAAGTGATATTCCGAGGGCGAAATCAGCTACGAGAGTGAATGCGGAGATTCAGATATGAGTAGCGAAGAATTTGACAGTTAATTTGATTATAAAAATACTATGCGCGCCCTAATTCAATTATGATAATTAAATTTATTTTATTAAAATATTGTGTTATTAATTTTTATAAAAAATATCACATGAAACTATAATAATATATCGATAATGGGTGCAAGTAAAAAAAGTTACTTTCGATTCACTGAAAATAAGCTTGCTTTATCTCTCAAATTTCTATCCACAACGTTTCTATATCATCTGAAATATTTTTACAAGCTTTTTACTATTGAAAATTGAATAAAAAGAAGGATTTGAAATGATGGGAACTGTAAAATTTGTATGTACTCGGGAAACAAATTCAGAACGTTACAAATCGTTTAACTTTTTTTATGCCCTGTAATTTCAGCAACGTCTACCAAAGATTCAGCCACCTTTTAGCGGAAGTAAAATGTGATTTTTAATCGAAATAGTGAATAAACTGCTTATAGACAAAAAATCAGTTTTGCGGAGCGGTCAAGCGCTTGCATTCTATTGCGTCTACCGAAGCTTTAGCGACATGAGACGATCGGTAGACTGTATTTTTTGGATGCCTTATTAAATATTATGTTTACTTCCATCTCATACAAAAAAAATACAATAAATAATTTCTTAAAAAACAAATACATACACAAATATAACATCAAGCTTAACGAATTTTTGACCAAATTTAACAGGTATGCAGAAGGTAATATCTCTTATCTGGAAATAAATCCTACAAACTTGCAGAAATATAACCCCGACTTGACGGCCCCGAGTATAAAAAATGCTATTTGTCATGCAAAGTACATGCCAAAGAATAATTTAAAATTTATTCATATTAGATCCGAAGAAGGAGTAATACCTAACGAAGATATCTCAGTTATAAACTTGAGTGATTCAGTAATAGATAGTGAAAATCCTGCTATGAATGTGACAGCTCAAAACAAATTAAGTGTTACGAGAAACAGTTTATCACTGGAACAAGAAATTGTAAGTACCCTTCCATTACAACATGATGAAGTCCAGCCAAATCAACAAAACAGCAATCGACATTTTTTATACCCCAGACTCTCACAACTGAAAATTGTGGAGTAAATAAAAAACAATTTAAGTTAATGCACATAAATATACAATGTTTAAAAAATAAGTATCATTTTCTGGAGTCGATTTTATTAAGCAATGGTTTTAATGTTGTAATGATCAGTGAGCATTGGTTAAAAGATGGAGAACAAGACTTATATCATTTAACTAAGTTCAGTTTAGTGTCTAGTTACTGTAGACTTAAACATATATGTGGAGGTGTGTGTATTTTTGCACAAAATGATATAAATTGCGCAAAAATAGATTCAATAAATGAATTCAACAATGACAAACACTTTGAGAGTTGTTGTATAAAAATATTAAACTTAAACTGTATTGTTGTTACTTTATACCGTTCACCAAGTGGTGATATAAATATTTTCAAGGATAATTTATATTATGCTCTTCAACTTTTGTGTGAAACACATAAGAACTGTAGATTGCTCATAGGTGGTGATTTCAATGTAAACTTTCAAATTGATTCAAAAACGTCTAAAGAGATTATTGATATATTCCAGGCTTTCGGTCTAGAAAAATGCATTTCAGAGCCCACAAGAGTCCAAAAAAATTCTCATACATGCATAGACAACATATTTGTTAATTTTGAAATTTCAGAAGCCACTGTTGTAGATTATCAGCTTTCCGATCACAAGACACAAATAGTTAAATTTACTAATGAATCAAAAGCAGAAAACTCATTGTATAAAACTGTATTAAATAAAAGTTCGGAAAATAAAATAAAATTTTATAATTACCTAATTTCTGAAGACTGGGCAGAACTATATGATGAAAGTACACCAGATAAAGCTATTGATATCTTTTATAATATAATAAATTATTATCATGATTTATCCTTCCCTCAAATTTCTGTTAAAATCAAATCAAGTTACACTAAAAATGCAGTTTTTTCAAATCCAGAAGTAATATCAAAAAAAGAAGACATTAATCGCCTTAGTAATATAATAAAACTTTTTCCCAATTGTGAAAAAATGAGAGCAGAAATAAAACAAAAAAAATATGAATATGAACAACTTATTATTAAATTAAGAAAAGACCAAGTAAATAAGGAAATATTAGATTCAGATAACAGACAGAAAACTATTTGGAATATTATCAACAAAAATACCGGTAAAAACAATAATAAAAAGGAAGCAATATCAATATCTCCTGATGGATACAATACCTTTTTTACCCAAATAGCAGACAAATTAATAAGTCAAGTACCTAAATCAAATTCAACATACATGGAATACTTACATAATAATAGAAAAACAAGTGACTTGTCAATTTTTCTTTATCCCGCTGAGGAATTAGAAGTACAAAATGTGTTAAGGTCTCTAAAAAATTCTCAAGCTACTGACTTGTACAATCACTCAATTGATATGTACAAAGACAACTTATTATCTTTATCTACCCCACTGACCCATATTGTTAACCTTATGCTTGAAACAGGTACATTTCCAAACAAATTAAAAATAGCAAAAATTATTCCCTTGTTTAAATCAGGAGATCTTGAGGATTTATCCAATTATAGGCCAATAGCACTACTTCCTATTTGAGCTAAAATTTGTGAAAAAATTATAGCTATAAGAATAATTAATTATTTGGAATCTTGCAATATTTTTACTAACAGGCAATTTGGGTTCAGGAAGGGTAAAAATACGTCAATGGCAGTACTGAAACTAGTCAGTTTTATTAGTGAGGGCTTTGAAAATGGGAACTCCACGCTGGCGCTTTTTCTAGATTTGAGTAAAGCATTTGATTGTGTTTCCAAAGAGATTTTACTTAATAAGCTAGAATTTTATGGTTTTAGAGGTGTAGCACTTGATCTTATTAAATCTTACTTATCAGATAGATACCAGTGTGTGTATTATAAAGACACACTCAGTAACATGCTGCCAGTACAACACGGTGTTCCGGTAGTGTATTGGGACCGCTACTATTTCTAACATATATAAATGATTTACCTGACGTTATGTCAATTTTTACTGTCCTTTTTGCGGACGATACTACTTTTGCGAGACAGTTAAAAGATACTGGCAGTAATGTTACTGATATTACAAATAATATTATACTTAGAGCCTCTGACTGGTTCAATGCAAACAAGTTATGCTTAAATACAAATAAAACAAACACACTACTTTTCTCTACGAAGAATAATACCTCGGAGACCGTGAAATTTCTAGGCCTGACCTTGGATGGTAAATTGAATTGGCATTCACATATCAATAATTTAACTGCAAAATTGTCTAAGAAGATATATGCAATTAGACAGATTAAAAACAAGGCAAACCTAGACGCAGCACTTATTGCATATCATGCACTATTCCACAGTGCTATGGTATATGGTTTGATTAACTGGGGTACACCTAATCAAATTTCAGACGTTTTCGTTGTGCAAAAAAGAGCCATAAGAACTTTGGCGGGTGTGAATCAACTTGAGAGTTGTAAACCTTAATTCATTAAATTTAATATAATGACTTTACCATCGGAAATAATCTACTGTCACTTAATTCACATAAAATTACATCTGAGCGAATACATCAAGAATGGTGAAACTCACGAATACAACACTCGTAATCGGGATAAAATACAGACACCACGCCAGAGATTGGCTTATACAAAGAGAATCAACTTCGGAATTGATTTATTTAACTCACTTCCAGATAGTATTAAGGAATTGCCCATGAAAAAATTTAAAACAAAATTAAAACTGCACCTTTTGGCCAATGCTTACTATGATCCATCAAATTTTAATTATTTGTAAATTTATGTTTATATGTAATATGTTGCTTGTTATTGTGCTGACTATATTTTGGTCACATTCAATGTTTGTTATATACTTGTGATTATGTATGCATATATTTATATCTATATGTTTCGTACTATCTAAGTCTGACTATACTAGTACTCTATCCTAGTATTATTTGTTAGTATTTTTATTTATATTAGTTTATATTTTTCTATCTGACATGTCAAAGCACCACGGTGTAATTTCTTTTTGACTAATAAATTATTATTATTATTATTATTAAGTACAAATTTTCGTTTTTTCCACAATTTCCGTAAGTGGTAGAACTGACATGGCAACGCTTCCGATGCGGTAGAATATTATTTTCCGGTATGTTTTTCTGTCATCTGTGAGTATGTAAAACTTCCATCTTAATTTATCCAACTTTTTGCAACATGTTTATTTTTTTACTCATTTTTGCAATAATTATAGATTTGTAGAATTCTTCATCGTATATACTATCTAAACTTTCTTGGGAAAAATCTACCTTTATAGAAATGATTTCATGAAAACTGTCGCTACCGAAGCGAGTACCTCCCTGGCTATGATGTTTCTGCTAGTACTCTGTAATGGAATATATACCTACTCTGTTGTAAAATAAAAATAAAATAAAATTTTTTAATTTGTTTACTTTTCCCCTTATCATATAATTTAACAACATTTAGTAAATAACTTAACAGCACATAATATATTATACAGCAACAATTTTTAACTATTAATTAGTCATTAATACACAGTCATATACTCTCATTGAAATGTTCCATTTATGCTTTTACCATATCCACCCAAATTCCACCTTCAGCAGTGGGAAAAAGCGTGTTCTTAGCCATTTTCAGTGGAAGTTTCATTCTCTTATTTATGCTGACTCTGTTATTCCTCAATACGCTTACTAGTCCAATTTTAGATTGCATATAACCAAATCGTTCTCCTAAAACACACATTTTAAATTTAAAAAAGTAGTACAAATATAAATATAATTTTTGTCGACCCCTTTAATTTTTTGCTCATTATTAACTAATTTTCTATAATTATGAGAGCAGAAACTATATAAGTCTGAATTAAGTAGATGGTGCTGTGAGGTTATACAAACATGAATGTTGTTATTGTTATCAGCTATAATGTCCCAAGGACGTTGATAATACGAAATATTTTTTTTCTACTACCTCTAAATATAAATGACTACAGCAGCACACGCCGTAACGAAAGTAAACATTCGAGTTACCTGGTTGCCGAGGCGTTGCTAACTACGAAAGCAGAACTTTCATGGCCAGGCCAGAATAATAATAATAAAAAAAAACAAATTTTAACGCTTCATAAGTTTGCATATACCTTGCTTTGGGTTCCTTGGGGTAAAGCGAGGCACAAGCAATATTGGCTGCTTCTTGCATCCCATTTTCATCGCCACAAAACATATTTGTTTATCGTTTTCACATCTAGTGGAAGTATAGTAACGCAAAAAAAAGTTTTTAAATATTTGTATTGTTCAAAAAGGCTTAAAATGTCATGAAACGTCGAGATTTTAAGTTTGAGAAAAAAAAATATTTCCAAACCGACTCATATTGTCAAAACAGTAAATTTGAAAAAAAAACGTAGTAGAAACTACGCAGAACTCGCTATATGTTAAACATAATCTAGTGACAGTTTCTATGGCAACTAGTAAATAAGACGGTTGAAACGACTGGCTTGTCTTTAGCTTTTCACTGTCAAATAAATAAGACCATAGTTTTTGCATTCTTTTGTATTATGGAGATTTCGGAGGAGATTATAAATAAATCTGTGGAAGCAACGGGAAAAGTAATCCCTAAAAAATGATCAGATAGATATCAAAAAGAATATGGATTGTTTTGTCAATGGAAACAAATAATATATGATAGTGTTGGTAGGTAACACATTACAGTATCAGATACTGTAATGTTCGCAGGTAACGCATTACGGTATCAGATACTGTAATGTTTAATTTACCGGCCGCAAGTGAGTCCGGGAAATAGTTATTTACCGGACAGAATGAAATAAAATATCTTACATGTTTATCATCATAATTACCTATACAGAGCCTTGGACCTCCTCCAAAAGGCATATGCGTATATTGATGTCGTGCCTTTTTAACTTCATCACTAAATCGGTCTGGGTCAAATACATCCGGATTTGGATAATATTCTTTATCGTTCTGAAATCCTTCTAATGGGATCACTATTTGGGTACCTTTTTCTATGAGAATATCTTCGTCTGGTAGTTTGTAGTCTGCAGTAGCTACTCTTGTTATAAACGGTACCGGAGGGTACTTTCTTAAGGTCTCTGTTTTGGAAAGATAGAAATAAAATATTAATGAACAATATATCAGAAATCAACAAAAATACAGCACACACATATTTTTCCATATTTATTTCTTAACCCATTTTCAGTCCGATATAACAACGAGATCAGAATAAGTACTGATAGTCGAATCAAGGACATATGTACGAAAATTCTAGATGCCCTGACCGTATTTTTTGTTAATCTCTCAAATTATCAACACCGCAAGTAGAAACAAGATACAAAAATAAACTCTTGTAAATTGTAAAGAAACTTGATTCTACCTGTGTAGAAAATTATCGTCCAATTACTATTCTAACTGTGTTATGTAAAGTTATTGAAAGAGTAATTTATGATAAAATGATGTCTTTCCTAAATAAATATCATATAATAACAAAGAGTCAAAATGGCTTTTACCCTGGTAGATCTACAGAAACTGCAGTATATGAATTTTCTGAATATGTACACAAATGTATTGAAAATAATAAATCAGTAGGAGCACTTTTTTTCGACATGTCACGAGCTTTTGACTGTCTTGAATTTGATTTTATTGAGAAAAAATTATATGCTATAGGCTTTAGGGGTAAATTTCTGTCATGGATAATCTCTTATCTTAAGTATAGAAAAATATCAGTTAGAATCGGAAACATTTTTTCTGATAAATATGAAACCCATCTTGGTGTTCCGCAGGGATCTGTGCTGGGTCCTCTTATATTTGTATTATTTATTAATGATTTACCAACATATATTTCTGCAAATTGTGTTATAATGTATGCAGACGATGTCACTTTAGGAATTGATGCAGAAAATCCAGCGGATCTCCAAGATAAATTTAATATTATTTCCAAACAATTTACTAGATATTGTTGGAAAAACGGTTTAATTGTCAATGCAGATAAAACAGTCGCCATGAATTTTTACAATAGGAAAAAAAGTGATGATCATTTCGATATAAAAGTCAATAATGTGACGATAGAAATGTCATGTTCTAATAAGTTTTTAGGTACTTATATTGATGCTGACTTAAGTTATACATGTCACATTGATCATGTCTGTAAAAAAATTAATAGTAGTTACTATGCTATACTACATCTAAAAAATTCTGTCGACACAAAAAGTCTGATTAATATTTACCACGCACTTGTTAACTCGGTGCTTTCATATAATGTTATCCTGTGGGGAAATATCACTGTTGGCAATTGTAATAGAATATTTGTTACCCAAAAAAGAATTATCAGGCTTATTTTCTCATTAAAACCAACAGATTCGTGCCAACCAGTTTTCCGGGAACACAAAATACTAACTTTTCCGTCCCTTTATATTTATAATTGTATTTTATATGTAAAAAAAAATATCGATACGTTTCAAGCTAATGCCGCCCATCATAATTATAGTACGAGACATGGTTCTCTCCTCGAGTTACCCAGACATCGTTCTTGTTTATTTGAAAAGACTCCATCATATGCTGGAAGAAAATTCTATAATAATTTGCCAGAAGATATAAAGTTAACAATCCCCCTGCACCACTTCAAAAAGAAACTAAAATCATTTTTGATTAATAAATCTTATTATACTGTGACTGATTACCTGGATGATGTGTGATCAGCAGATTTTTAGATAATTCAGTTTTACTAATATATTTACATGTTAATATAGTTCTGTGTAAAATTGTGTTTAGTGTGTAAAATTGTCATTCTTCGCATATTAATATTTTAAATAATGGATGTTTTTAAAAATTACTAATTTAATACCTATGTAATTGTGCATTAATGTAATGTATTTCTTTGACCTGTCCAATATCATGTATATTGATCGAACGGACCAATAAATTATTATTATTATTATTATTATTAATCATTTATTAAATCTCGGAATAATATGGAAGTCAAAGTCATTCTTTATATCTGTGTATGTAATATATTCTAAAGTAGACTCTGTATTTGTTCAGTTAAAATGTGGTTTAACAATAGTATTATAAACGGTTATAAATGGTACGATAACGTTAACCTTTTCTCACCCTATAAGCGAAGATGAAGGTATATGACAGCACGAGCTAGGGTTTCACGCACCGGTACTGACGTCGTGTGATGTTCGTTTACTTTTGTAAACGGGTATCATATTGTTACGTGTTTACACCCTTTTTGTGGGTTCGGAAATTATAACACCAGGGTAACACTAAATACTAATTTATTAACTTACTAATTACAACCAATTAATTACTTTATTAATATTACACTGTGTACTACAATTCACTACTTCAGTCCCTTGATCTGTTCTGCTCACTGTCTGACCATCAACTAAACTCAAACTTGACTGTCTGTACTGAACTGCTTATTCAACTTTTTTATACTTCGCCAGTCTATCCAAGTGTACAATTTTAATCTTTGACTTTTTACTTCCTTGTATTCGATGAACAACTTAATTGATTCTGGTGATGACGGAATATGGTCCTTCCCAAGGAGGCTGAAGCTTCGGGAATCTCCATTCCTTCCGCTGTGGATTGTAGAGCCAAACCAGATCCCCCACCTTGAATCCCCCTATACTGGCATTCCGATCACGAGCCTTCATTCGGTCACTAGTTTTGGTGATCCGTTCTTGGTCATTCTTCGATTGTTCTCGACTTTCATTCACATAGTTGGTTACGGAAAGTGGTTCCCTATTGGCCGCACAATTATTACATTTGCGACACCAAGCCTCCACGTCCTGGTGACTATTAACCCAATAGAATCGTTCCCGTACCTTACTCAACGTCTTGTTTACGCAAAGTATCCGCTGGACGTTCTATTATGTACTTCTGCTAAACGACACCTGGGAATCACTAGACACATGGCAACCTGCTTCCCATCCGGGCTTTCCTATACTCTCCTCAACAGCCCGTCCAATACTCTCAGTGAATCCCATTGTGACCATAAAGCTTTCAATCCTACTCCTTTGTTTGAAACATCCTTCCATTCTGGTCGATTTCCTTTTTTCTTTTCTCACAATATAGGTCCAATTTACGCAGCCTGGTGATGGTAGACTACTTGGGATTATTCGCAGCTGACAAACCTTTATTCCTCTGGGGGCATCGCTTTCTCTAGCCAGCACCGCCCCAGTGGCCTGAACCCCTCTCAGGGTTCCACTGTCGACAATCTCGTCTAGCATGGCCTAGTTTTCCGCAGCTATAACAACCATGGCTTGGCTTTTCACTGCTTTGTTGGTTAACCTGCGTTACCAGAGAATCCAGTTTGGCTAATAATTTACTGAATATTTCAAGCACGTCCTTTCCAGATTCTTTTTAACTGAATGTGCCTCTTCGACTGTCACAGCACGCACTTCTGAGCGCGGGGTGCCTTTAAAGGCAGCTTCTACTTCAAGAGCACGCACCAAAGCCTCGCTGATACTTTGTCGAGTTAACCTAAGAACTTGCCTGTCCCCTTCGTCCCTTATGCCATTTAAAAAGGTTTCTACGGCTAATTGTTCCTGAAATTCTCTGAGTGCACTCGGATATGCCAGGTGTGCCAGTCTCTCTATTGCAGCTTCGAATTTTTGTAAGCTTTCCCCAGCTTTTTGCATCCGTGACTTCAGCTGTGCCTGGTATACTGGGCGAGATGTTGGTCGCCATATCTCCAAAGCAGCTTCTAAAACTTTGAAATCCCTTTGTTTTTCCACTGAGATAGTCTGAAGTAACCCTGAGGCTTGGCCCCTTAGCGCTAGAAGTAATGCCATAGCCTTTTCCTCATTATTCCAGTTATTTGCAGATGCAGCTGCTTCAAATTGTCTCTTATAAGTTTTCCATGAGCTTTGACCGTCAAAGGAGGGAGATTTTAACCGAGGACCTGACGATGCTACTAGCTGTCCTCTTTTCTCTCTCAACTGTCGTTTAAGTCGCTCCACCTCTCTTTCGTCTGTTCGCTCAGGATTTTATTCAGTTCTTCCTGGCGTCTTTCTTGCTCTTCTTTCTCCTCTTGACGTCTTCTTTCTTGCTGTTCTTTTTCTTTTTTACGTCTTCTTTCTTGCTCTTCTTTTTCTCCTCGACGACGCTTTTCTTCCTCTTGCCGTCTTCTTTCTTCTTCTTCTCGACGTTGCTTCTCTTCCTCTTGACGTCGTCTTTCTTGTCGTACTTTCTCTTCTTTTTCTTCTCGATGTGTTCTCTCTTGTTCTTCTTTTTCTTCTTGTTATCTTATTTCCATATCTTCCATCATTTTCTTCAATTCCGCAGCTTCTCTTCCTCTTGACGTCTTCTTTCTTGCTCTTGTTTTTCTTCCTGACGTCGCTTTTCTTGTTCTTCTTTCTCCTCTTGGCGTTGCTGCGCCATCATCCTCTTAAACTCCGCAAGTAGGTCCTGTATTTGTTTCTCAGCTGCCATGCTTCTGGTTGTTATGGACATATGATGACGATAACCAAGTCTGTTGCACAATGGCGTTAAGAAAATTCAGATATCGTCGATTTTCCCAATGAAACTTTCTAGAGAAATCTCGAAATGGCACGAAAGAGTCTCATTTAGAGTCCAGGTCATTATCTAGTTGAAATAATTTCACTATGTCCAGTAATTTTCAAATAGAAGTTCTAGAAAGTTTCTTAAACTAACAAAAATAAGTCTTGTTTAGCGTCTCTATTACTTTCCACTTGAAAGAATTCTGTTATCTACACTAGTTTCCGAATAGAATGTTCTAGAAATTTTCGCGAATTAACACAAATGAGTCTTTTTCAGTGTCTCTGTCACTTTCCAGTTGAAATAATTTAACTATCTTCACTAGTATCCGAATAGAATGTTCTGGAACTTTCCCGAAAACGCACTTTTCACAGTTTTGAGTCCAAAAAATAGTCCTTAAACAATGTCTCGTAAATCAATTCTCCGTGTCATCACTAATTCCCAAGAAGAACACTGTAGAAACCTTCTCGAAAAATCCAGAAATCTTCTGTTATAATTCCGCTTCTGACTCCAATTGTTACGTGTTTGTAAACACCCTGTATCGGAAATTATAACACCAGGATAACACTAAACACTAATTTATTAACTTACTAATTACAACCAATTAATTACTTTACTAGTATTATACTGTGTACTACAATTCACTACTTCCGCCCCTTGATCTGTTCTGCTCACTTTCTGACCATCAACTAAACTCAAACTTGACTGTCTGTACTGAACTACTTATTCAACTGACCATTGGAACTGTACTAACTCAACTGTCCATTAAACTGAACTGTCATTCCTTTATATATCCTAGGTTATGGTTCTGGATCTTTTCACTACATTTCAGCATATTCTACAATGTTCTAGAAGATGTCTGTATTCTTCTAGATTTTTCTACATGTCTCTGGAGTATTGAAACACATAACAATATGGCCCAACTAACTTCGTTCAGGCCTGTACAACCTACAGGATGGGAGGTAGCTATATCAGGATCAACAGCGTGGAGTATAGAGTTCAGTCGCTCGGGCATTTGGAGCATCGGGTTAGTAGGTCATATGCGCGGGGGACTTTGTCTCATCCTCGGAAACCTGCCTGGTATAAACCATGTAGAGCAAGCTGATGGTTGTTGAGGTTGGCTCGCTCTACGTGGGGGTCTACTTTAATCGGCCGACCAAGTGGATGGGAGCCACAATAAAACTCCCCCCACGACAAGGTGGAACACCATAACCCGATGACTGCATGACTAATACTCCATTCGAATTAGACATAATAAAAAATTTTGCGTACTGCGGACTTTTTTTTATGGAAGTTGTTTAAGAGGGCATAATAAGCAAGCACAGAAAACTACACCCTGCTACACCGTGTGCGTCCCCTATTTTGAAATTTTACTTATGTGTCCATATCTTTTTCCCTATTTCCCGTAGGGCTCTTTACCAAGTTACACTTTTTGAAGATTCATCACTCCTCTACATAATATACGTATTACACATTTGCCGTAGGACAAACGGTTTTGGCTGTACGAGGCCGGAAAGGTCGCGCTGTCCGAATTTGGGGGTCTTCTGTACAGAACAATCTACAATACTACACATACTAATGCCCTTAAGGAGGGATGATGATTTGTGAAAAAACTTTCATCGAATACCGCGCGGTTTTCATGATACGGGATGTTGAAATTATGAAAACCCCTTTTTTTAAAAAAAAGTGAACCTACTTTTTTTCGCTCATTTTTTTTTTCATGTATGTACTAATATAAGAAAATTTACGTTGGTTTTATTTTAATACATTCATTGGTTTAGGAGCTAGACAGCAAAATATGCAAAAAATGGCTATTTTGGTATTTTTGCATTAAAAAAACCAAAACCAGTATAATTCTGATAAATGTTTTTGTTTATCCTAAAAGTCCAATTCACTGAGCATAGAAAATGTGTTTTTGTATTTAAATATGATCAACACTTATTGTGTAATAACGATTTATGTCATGTGTTCTCCAGTCTCCCTTTTCACAATTTTTTTTTGCGGCCTTATGGTTCATAGTAGGGCAGAAAGTAATATACACGTGGACAGGGCACATAATAGGGTGTTAAAATGGGTCTCTCGTTAAAATGCGATAGGACGTACCGTTTTCGAGTAAGACGCACTTGTTTGCAAAAAATCACTTCAGATTACACTTTTCATCGACTGACTAGTAAATACTCACTTCTTGCTTTTTCTGTTTATGAGGGACATTGCTAATGAAAAAATGAAGGGACTCGGACGGAATAGGGGGTTCTCACCCCCCTATTTGAGGGTTCACGCTTGTCTGAAATCAGCATTGCAACTTATTTTGTGTCTATAACAAAATCTACAGTAATTTTACCTTCCTCGAGAAACAGTTATTATATGTCCATTTCATTGAAAAATTATTTAAAAAAACGAACTCCTAAGAAAGAAAACACCAAAATGTAGAATTTATTTATCAGATCACAATTCAAAACACAATAAAAAGTCAAAGCAAACATAACCAAACAAGTGCATTTTACTCGAAAACGGTACGTCCTATCGCATTTTAACAAGAGACCCATTTTAACACCCTATTATGTGCCCTATCCACGTGTATAATGGTTTCTGCCATACTATGAACTATAAGGCCGCAAAAAAAAATTGTGAAAAAGGAGACTGGAGAACACATGACATAAATCGTTATTACACAATATTACAATAGGTGTTGATCCTACTTAATTACAAAAACACATTTTCTATGCGCAATGAATTGGACTTTTAGGATAAACAAAAACACTTACCAGAATTATACTGGTTTTGGTTTTTTTAATGCAACAATACCGAAATAGCCATTTTTGGCATATTTTGCTGTCTAGCTCCTAAACCAACGAATGTATTAAAATGAAACAAACGTAAATTTTCTTATATTAGGGTCGCACATACATGAAAAAAAAATGGGCGAAAAAAAGTAGGTTCACTTTTTTTTTAAAAAAGGGGTTTTCAAAATTTCAACATCCCGTATCATGAAAACCGCGCGGTATTCGATGAAAGTTTTTTCATAAATCATCATCCCTCTTTAAGGGCATTAGTATGTGTAGTATTGTAGATTGGAAATAATAGCCGTTTGTCCTGTACAGAAGACTCCCAAATTCGGACAGCGCGACCTTTCCGGCCTCGTACAGCCAAATCTATCCTACGGCAAATGTGTAATATATATTATGTAGATGAGGGATGAATCTTCAAAAAGTGTAACTTGGTAAAGAGCCCTACGGACAATAGGGAAACAGATATGGACACATAAGTAAAATTTCAAAGTTTCAACCCCTAAAAATAGGGGACGCACATGGTGTAGCAGGGTGTAGTTTTCTGTGCTTGCTTATTATGCCCTCTTAAACAACTTCCACAAAAAAAAGTCCGCAGTACGCATAATTTTTTATGATGTCTAATTCGACTGGACTATAAGGGGAAGCTTAGTCGCTATTATGTGGACTCCAGGGTACCTGGCGTACTCTGGTTTCAATTATGCCTGCCAATGAAATGAACAGAAACTCCATTGTGCATGTACCACATTTGATTCCTTAACGCAATTAGTATATCTTAAAGCAACATGGGTAGTTCTTCTTGGAAAAAGTGCAGGTAAGACTGTCCACTAAGGCATCTTGGCAGAGAAAAAGGCCTATAAGATTATTATTAATAATTCCTACTCATACATTGCTCTTGGTAATAGGTTATGGCATGGGGTTTTTCGTCGGCCCACACATGATTATTATAGAAATTTTGACTAGTATTCCTAGAAAAACTTCCTTCGTCTATGAACATAATTTGTTACTCAAACTGCAGATTAAAGCCGTTGCGGACATGTGTTCATATGAACTTTTCTTCATAAAATGACCTAAGGAATCACTTGAAATATTAGCACGCCCTGTATAACATTACTGTCGTGTGAAATTAACATCAGTCTGTAATTATTACAAACACAGACACAAGTGTAGTAGGTAATAGAAATACTTACCATCTATAACCTGTCCCAAATACTTCATTTCACTCAATGAATCGTACGTAACTCGGTCATCGTGTTTTTCCAAAACAGTGTGAATTTCATTTCTTAGTTTTTCTTGAACTTCGGGGTGAGTTGCTAGTTCGAAGAGAGCGAAAGACATTGTGGCGGAACTCGTTTCAAATCCACCAAGGAAGAAAACGAAACATTGCGCTACAATTTCATCCATAGTTAGATACTTTCCATCACCTGCAAGAAAAACTATGTAAAATATCAAAATAGCTTGTTCAATTTTCTTATTTTACAAGGAGTACAAGTACCATAAGACTATGCATTTTGGGTTACCTCCCTTCGAGCAGCTAATTCTGTGATTAAAATACAAGATGATGTCATTCCAGTTAACTCAACGGTACTCTTCCAAAGAATTTTACTTGCCAAGAAATCTGATAAAGATTTTCCGCAGTACTTTCTATTTGAACTGCCTCCTGTCCGCTTTCACTTTTTGATGAAGGTTAAAGTGAAATGCGAAAAACTAAAAAATCGAATTTTTACGATTTATTTTTCCAGTCACTGGAAAAATTAATTTTGGTAATAAAATACACGTCGTAGATGGTGTGTTTTTACTTCATCGAGTTGTGTGGCGTCAATAAGACACATTCACTTTTATCCTAGCTAAGTATGTAGAGTATATTCAAAAGTACTATAGAGCTAATAGCATTATTATCTTCGACCGATGCATCTGATAAAAGCACAAAATCTGCTGAGCGTCAACGATGAGCTCAAAGGAATGTTTCTGCAACCGTAAACTTAGACGAGTCTATGACAGCAACAGTGCAAGTGAAGTTTCTAAGAAAGGATCAAAATAAAAATCTCCCTATTATGTAAAAAGCTTACCACTGTAGGTTTCGTTGTTAATCAGGGTGCTGAAGATGCTGATTATCCTCTTATTAACTCAGCGACAGATATATCACCTCATTACGATTTGGTAATTATCGTTGGTGAAGACGTTGATCTTTTAATCCTTATGACAGGATTATCCGCACGTTGTTCAAACATGTATTTTATGAAACCAAGCAAGGAGAAAGCGGACGAACGAATTTATTCTTCGAACTCCTTCAAATACCCAAAAGAAGTTGCGGATAACATATTATTCCTCCACGCATTCAGTGGATGTGCCACAACTTCTGTATTTTTTAGGCAAGTCAAAGCAAAATTCGTTAAATTATTATAAAAATCTGCAGGATTATGAAAAACGTGGAATGTTTTAAAGACCTCAATTATCACCCTGATATTATAGATATAGAAGGTCAAAAAAATTATCCTCGCCCTTTACGGAGCAGAACCCGATCAGCATTCTTTGAGTGAATTCAGGTACAAATGCTTTATTAAGTCAGTGGCAAAAAGTACATCTAACCTTGCATCGTTACCTCCTACTGAGTTTCCTGCACGCAAACACTCTTTTAGAACATACTATGAAATTCAGCAGTGGTACGGCAATACCAAAAGTTGGATGAAAAAAAATGGTTTGTTTCCTATTACTTCTAAAAACGAAGCTGCTCCACAAGAACTATTGAAAACAATAAGCTGCAAATGTACATAAGGCTGTAGAGCCGCATGTACTTATAGAAAAGCTGGACGAAGATGTTCCGTTATTTCTTCTGGATGTCAAGGAAAAACCTGCAGAAATATCGACATATATGTAAACGACTTGGATCAAGCGGAAGAAACCGAAGATAAGATATTAGCTTTTTTGGAACACGATAAACACGAGGAGGCTGAATTTGAAAAAGACGACGCAGACGATAATGAAATCGACACTCGCAATTTTATTGAAGCAAAAAAATCCAAATTAATGTAATGCATTGGCAGCAGAGAATAAAAGAATTAGAAGTAAGTTAACCAAATAAACAAAAAGTGGACACCACTTAAAAAACTGGCCAAACGCTCTATCGCAAGGTGGTGTGGAAACGAGTGCATAATGGTAGTAACCACCGACAGTTGTAGACATTTGTAATTTCAAAATTAATAATAAATGTATTTACTTAATCTTCTCTGCAGGTTTCATTAACCTTCAAATAAAAAATCAATTGGATAATTTTTTTTGACCTATAAAAACCCTTTCAAATTCAGTAGCCCTACCCCATGCTAAAATATTTAATGATATATGACTGTAAGCCATCAAGTAATAGATATTAATTAAACCATCTTTATCGAGAGTTGATTTTAACTGCAACATCGCAAAATAGATTTTATTCTATGGATTACACACATGATATATATGCCTAGACCAGGATAATTTTGGATCGAGAATAGTCCCAAGTAATTTTGCTGATTCAGACCAAATGATATTTTCATAAATCATAAAGTTATTGGTAATAGGTCTTTGAATGTGAAAGTTTAAGTACACAGTTTTTTTTTCATTTAAAATGAGTTTGTTTCTCTGGCACCATTAGCCCAGGAATTTTAGTTTTTTATCCGGTCGTGGATATGGATAATGGATATCCGGACCAACGGAAAGCCCAAAGCATAAAGTGAAATGTTTATTCGGGTACGTTTTCCCCTCCGCAATGGAGTCATTTCGAATTTTTTTCAATTTTTGAAGTTTTGACAGCACTAGAATGGAAAATTATGAACGAAATATGTATGGAACATGTGAAATACGAACGGATATGCTTCTTTTACGATCATTTCGACCCAAATCGGACCAGTAACAACCTTTTTGCTGCACTTTATAGTCAGCTCTGAAATTTCTGCGTTTTAGGCCTTCGTTGCTCCGCAAAAACAGGGAAGCCGACAGAGGAGAGTAGGGGACTTTTTGGCACGTGTTGTCCTGGACCAAAACTATAATCCTGCAAATTTTCAGATTTACAGTAATTGATTTCGGGTCAAAAACTAAAATTCCTGTGCTACATGGCTTAACTAAGATCACTCAATTTTGCCGCACCAATGAACCAATGCATACACTTAGAGAACTGTCAAAGTTAAAAAACTAAGGTTATAGCTCGTCTTGCGCCTTCTTGATTGTTTAGACTAGATGTGATAGACGCAACAATGAACGCACTTAAATGTTCGAGTGTCGCCGCTGCGACACTCACAGTGGCGTAACTCCGTAACGGGTGACGCTACAGAGAAGGTAGACATACCAATGGAAAGCCTAAAGTATGAAGAGAAATGTTTATTGTGGTACGTTTTACCCTCCGAGTCTTCTTATCCGCAATGGCGCCATTTCGGAATATTTTAAATTTTTTAAAAATTTTTGAAATGTTGACATAACTAGAACGGAAAATTATGAACAAAAATATGCATGGAACATCTGAAATATGAACGGATATGCTTCTCCTAATCTTTTATGATCATTTCGACCCAAATCGGACCAGTAACAATCTTCCTGTTGTTCTTTATAGCCAGCTCTGCAATTTTTGCTACTTATGTCCTTGTTGTTCCGAAAAAACAGGGAAGCCGACGGGGGAGCATAGGGGACTTTTTGCTACGTGTTGTCCAGGACCAAAACTACAATTCTGGAAATTTTCAGCTTTACAATAATTAATTCCGGGTAGAAACGATATTTTGACTAAAATTCCTGCGCTACATATGCATATGAGAGAATTGGTAGTCCCGTCCTCACCAAATCTTAATCCTCAAGATGCACTAATCACACACTGCAAATGATTGAGTTTTGGAAAGAATCATATTTATGTATAACGACTCGCATCCACTTCTATGATGGGCGTTTATATAATTTTGCAGGCCAATAACATGAGCCCTAAGAATCTAAAACGATAATGAGACAGCGATTTTGCCAATGACTGATATTATTACAATATGTTTAATTTTTGAGAATGATAAGATTGCTATCATTTGCAATGACTTGTCGAAGATATAGACTAGACTGTTAATATTGTGTAGTAATGCTTATATATTATTTCATTGGAGTTTTTTATATAGTTGTTTATTTACTTTGATTACGTTATATGTTTTATTTTGGTGTTGTGATGGCGTAAAATTCTATGTTCATATTATAGGGTGCGCCACTTAAAACTCCCCAGATTTATAACTTTTTTATTTTTGAAGCGATCACCATGTTGGGCACATCACATCACATCACATTGTAGACATTTTTAAAGCCTTTAAATAAGCATACAGAGTGATTAAAAAAAATTTTGTTGAAAAAATTGTTAAGATGGGAAACTTTTTTGAATATTTCTTGTGTTGTGTTAATATTTTCTTATAAAGGTTTTAATTAGCTTCAATTTATGTTGTTAAAATAAAGAATTTAAAAATAAAAATTTTGCAATTTCCTATTATTTAGTACATTTTAATAAAATTTGTTTTTAAAAATATTTCTTTCTTTTGTTTCTTGTTGCTGTTTTGTTACGTTGAGTATTGTTTGTGATGTCTTTTACAAATAAAGCATAAAATTTACTATTTACATTTTTTCAGTTAGTTTAAAAAAAATCAGTTTGGAATCGGAAGGATCGTTTTTAATTTCTTTCCCTAAAACCAAAAAGAATTTCGAATATGACGTAATAACATAAATTGAAGCTAATTAAAACCATTATAAGAAAACTCTAAAGCAGTTCATGTACAGGATGAGGTAAAAAAATATTCAAGGAAATTAAGTTTTAATGATTAGAGAATATTACACAGCCCCACAAAAAAAAAAAAAGTTCAGACCAGCGAACCAGACCCACGTATCCCTATGTATTTTCGGTCGCTGAATCCGAATCCGAGGTCAAAAAAATTCGTACACCCCCAAAATCTTTAGCTAGAGCCAAAAAACACCCCTGGACTGGAGTAAAAAGAATATTAAGCTACGAGAATAGTTGTTACATCCTAATCGATCGAATTATACAAATTAAGGTTAAACAGCAGCATACATACAATAGATATGAAACACATCCCCGGTGAGGGGCGAAAACTAGCCCCCATTTATAAAAAAAATTAAACCCAAACAGTAATGACTGCTGAAAAAGCTCGAAATGTCTAAGATTTCTTAAAGTGATAAGAAACTGCATTAGATCCGACGTAATCTTTATAAACTGCCCCTATAGGGTTGAGAATGTTGTAGAACTCTCCAAAATCGTCCTAAGTTGAAGACATAATCAAAATTCGACTTAGGCAAAAATTTCATTTAAAGACATTTTTGGGAGTCTGCAGAGGCGCAGATCAGTCCACAAGGACCGTTTTGGGTTCTATAAGGCGTTGGAAATGACCAGGTGAAAATTCGAAGAAACATCGAATTTTCACTTAGGAAAAATGTTTTTGGTTCAGAATATCAGAGTAGAAGTATATAATGACAAAGATTTATGAATAATATACTTTTTCAAAGGTACCATAAATTGGACTTTGAAAAATAATATTTTTGGAAGGGCGTCAAAATTTGGCCTAAGAATCGATTTATCGAAAGTACGCCAAAGTTTCACTTGCAGACTAATTTTTCAAAACTGCGTTGAAATTTGGCTTGAAAATCGATTTTTCAAAAGTACGCCAAAATTCCACCCGCGGATTAACTTTTCAAAAGTACCTTGAAATTTGGCTTGAAAATCGATTTTTCAAAAGTACGCCAAAATTCCACCCGCGGATTAACTTTTCAAAAGTACCTTGAAATTTGGCTTGAAAATCGATTTTTCAAAAGTACGCCAAAATTTCACCCGCAGATTAGTTTTTCAAAAGTACCTTGAAATTTGGCTCGAAAATCGATTTTTCAAAAGTACGCTGAAATTGGTCTTAAAATGGATTTTTCAAAAGTACCACGAAGTCAGTTTAAAAAGTACCACGAAAATATACTTTAAATTATTTTTTATTTTTTATTCCTCAACCAAAGACATTGACCTTTGAGGTACGATCATTGAAAGCACAATTCTAAAGTATGAGCATAAAATTTTAACGATGCACTGCATCCAAAAGGCAAAATAGAAGATTTTGTCAAAGCCGGCGTAGTGCCGATAAGCAAAAATTGATAAAAATCAATGCACATGTACAAGGCCGGTTTCTCGCATGGAAGGAGTTTGGATTGACCCAGCGGCTCGCAATTTGGTCGAGCGCGTTGAGTAGTCCAGACAAAGCGATGGTAGAAAAGCCACTAACGGGGCTTTTCAAATGACAAAGTTATAGAGGAAAACGCCTTGTGCATAAAAATCCAAAAATTCAATTTTGCCTAATAGTCGCTCGAAGGTGAGACGCTGCCAAATCGATATTATTAATCGACTGTGATAAGGGTTAGTAAGTCGTGGACTGATCGAACGCCACTCAACTTATGCAGTAATAAGTCCTCAGAATGTGTTTGAGTACGTGAATTTCCACGATACAAGAACTTTAAAGCTAGGTAGTCTCTAGCGAAACTAAATTCATTTAGTAAAACTTTTTTAAGTTAATTTCAGTCAGCCTTAATTATTCATTTACCCAGAGTCTGAAATGATTCTAAAAGCTCGCATTTTGATTCTGAGAAGGTACGTATGAATCTTTTCTACCTAATCGATCGTTAGCGCGAGCGCTCTCGCTTGTATGGTCTGAAAGTCACTACCTTGATTGGGGAAGGCACGATTCTTTCTTGAGAATTTTGTATAACCAATTCTGTTAAATAAACGGATTCTTTGAACTAATGTTTCTTAATTGATCTTGAGGCCTGTTGACGGTCTATAATCCCTGGAACTTTCGTATAGAAAACCGGATGTGTCGAGTTAATTCGCATTAACGTTCGACCTTCTGGTTGTTGTACGGAGGTTCGATAGGGATTTTTTTATGCGTTTTTTGAGAAATATATTCCGTTATTAATGGACCAAAACGCGATTTTCGCGTACCAAAACTAATCCCTCCGCAGAGAAATTCTTCGGTTGGGATTTTTTTATGCAAAAATTCAGGAAATTAAGAGGTGCCTAAACCCCTAACGAGGGAATTCGGGTCCAGAGAGAGCGTAGTTTCCGATCTGTGGTAGTGCAGCCTTGGTCCCGCTTTTCGGCTACCGAAGTCATCTTATCTCGAACCCGCCTGGGAGGTAGAAGAACGGGGTAATACGCGACTGGCGCCCCCTGAGAAATAAATTGGTGTCGCGTCATTTTGACGCCCGGTAGTGCGTTCTTCTACATGGCGCCCAACGTGGGGCGTTGTTAGTCAGCAGGGCTTTCTGGAAAGGATATGGATGAATCAACGCCTTTCCAGTTTTACGACGAGCCGACATCTGTGATGGACAACGTCTCTAGAGGGTTAGAGAGGCCGTGCGCGGAGGATGTACTGGGTAGTTCGGGGGTTGGCCCGAGTACCACTGAAGGAGTCATACAGCCCTCCTCAGAACAAGTGTTCGCCCAAATGGCAGCAGGTCTTGCCAAAGCTCTAAGCGAAGCCACACACGAGCATAAGTATCGGTCGAAGCATCCAAATGCGGAATTTCATGGCTTCGAACACGAAGACCCTGAAACCTTCATTCATCATATGGAGGAATTTTTCGTCCGAGTACGAATTACGCAGGATAACGACCGTCTGTATAAAATATCAGAACAGCTCAAAGACGATGCTAGGAAATGGTTCGAACAATACCGAACCCTAATTACCACGTATCCTCTATTCCTCGAGCGGTTCAGAAGCCGTTACGATTCAGGTGAAGTACTCACCGAAGCAGTAGCTAATTTATATGGCAAGAAACAAGATGCCGAGGAAAATACGTCAGTATTTATTTCCAGGAAGGTATGCCTCTTCAACAGGATCGATCCGTTTAAGCCGGAGGCGATGAAGGCGGCTACCATCTTCAATCAGTTGAGACCTGATATGAAAATGCTCCTAAAGAGTGCCGTCATACTAGATACAAATACACTAGTGACGATGACCGAACAAATGGCCAAAATCATGGATGAGAATAAAGAATTCGAGATTCTGCAAAATGCAAAGAAAAGCAAAGACCGAGAAGCGTCCACCTCTACCGCTTCAGCTCAAGGGAATCAGCAATCGAGCAGTAACTGGAGAACGGAACCCTCCGCATTAGCGAAGCCGTCCTCCAGTTCCTTTGGTGCATCTAGGACACCATTCAATGGATCTCAAAGAAGAGATAATCCGCCAGCACCAAGGGTGCATTTTGCAAATAATATTTCCTCGCTGCCTAGAGGGGATATACCGAGAAGGGGTACTGGAGACGTAAGGAACTCCCGAGTCCCGTATCGCCCTTGCAGATATTGCCCAACAGAGCAGTGGCATTTTCATGCGGAATGCCCAAACAATCCCTATCGTAATATGAATACGGGAAACCAAGCGGGGGTCAGAGGCGATGGCCCAGGCCGAACTGTACCAGCCCCGCCTACCAGGCCCCAGCAGGCTCGAAGCGACCCTCGAGGAAGCTCCGAAGCAAGAAGTTTAAATTAAAAAACTTCGATGACCTTCCTGACCTTAATTACCTGTTTAAGGATCAAGAAGTCAACCTATCTCCCCACCGATTCACTACATTAGAATCTATCAATCAAACCAACGACGCTTTCCCTCTGCCTCGCATTAAGATTATAATTAATAATCGAGCGGTTAACGCTTTATTGGATACAGGTTCGACAAGGAATATTATCCAACCGAAATTTTTGAACGACATTGATCAACTTACAGCTCCCCAAACTTTTGTTATGGCTTGTGGCGATGGTTTAGTAGAATCCCTCGGGACTACGACCATAAACGTTAATGTACTAGATGTACCCTTTCAGACCACGTTTCAGGTCATTCAAAATTTAAATGAAGAGCTCATTCTGGGAGCCCCGTTTTTATATGCTCACAATGTCGTATTCGATTATCAACGTAAATGTGTCTACGTCGGCACCGAAGAGCGAATAACCGTCTTCTGGAATCAAGCGGCACATCAAGCAAGGAAGCAATGCCGGCTTCCCGAAGAACTGATCATCGGAAACGATAATTTAAAACCTCTATTCGAGGAATTCGCTGAATTGTTCACCGCGGTGCCTACCCAAGCTACCACGGTGACAACGAAACATAAAATAAAAGTTAAAGACGACCGCCCGTTCAATATCAAACCCTACCCCATGTCTCCTTCTAAGAAAAAAGTTATGTACGATCAAATTGAAGAGATGCTGAAAGCCGGGGTCATAGAACCGAGTACCGCTCAGTACAGTTCGCCTCCCATTATAATTGAAAGGCCCGGCAAGAAGCCTCGCTTCTGCATTGATTATCGTCACTTAAATGAAGTAACGGAAGACGAAGCATCCGTCTTACCAAAGATATACGAGAGTATAAAGGATCTAGGAAACGCCAACATATTTACGGTGTTGGACCTCAAGAGCGGATATTGGCAAATCCCTCTTGAGGAGTCGTCAAAAAACTATTCTACGTTTACAACATTAGATGGAGCATCTTACCGATTTAACGTGATGCCTTTCGGATTGAAGACCGCTCCATGTACATTCCAAAAATTTATGGCAAGAGACGTATTGACCGGCTACTTGCATCATTTCTGCAAAGTATATCTCGATGATATTATCATCTACAGTGAAAATATAGAACAGCATGTAAACCATCTGAGAGCCGTCTTTGAACGCCTGCGTTTGCATAATTTAAAGGTGTCACCGGAAAAATGTGTAGTAGCCACGTCAAGCATAACCTATCTCGGGCATCAAATAAATGCCAACACCACTCAACCATTAGAAAAACACATATTACAGATACAAAATTATCCGGCCCCTACGACGAGGCGCCAGCTTCAGAGTTTCCTTGGTTTATGTAATTGGGTACGTGAATATATCCCTAATGTTGCAATAATTACAAAGCCCTTGACCCGACTACTCTCGAAAGACTGGCGCTTCAAGTGGAATCCGGAAGCCCAAGAAGCTTTTATTTTACTAAAAGAAGTATTGAATAAACCTCTAGGACTGCACCGGCCAGATTTCAATAAAATGTTCATACTGCAGACGGACGCATCCTTAATAGGATTATCTGCAGTATTATATCAATTGGGGGATAATGACCAGAAGCACATCGTCTCTTATGCTAGTAATACGTTATCTCCGACGGAGAGAAAATACCATATCAATGAATTGGAATGTTTGAGCGTCGTTAATTATATAAGGAAATACAAAATATATTTGGCAGACCGTCCATTTATAGTCAAAACCGACAATCGAGCTTTACTATGGTTAAATAAGCATAAGGACGAGAAAACGAAATTTACACGTTGGTCATTATTACTTCAGGAATACAGCTTCACAATAGAACATTGTCCCGGCAAGGAAAATATATTGGCAGACTATTTGAGCAGAAATCCTCAAGGCCCAAACGTCGAAGCAGACGACGAAGAGGAGAGAATGTACCCACCAAAATTCTCGTACAAGGAACGAATATCAGTGATTACCACATTGGAATTAAACGATCAGGTCAGAGAAGCGCAAACGCACTCCAGAGATATCCAAGACCAAATCGAACGATGGAATACTCTAGTGCGACAAGCAGATAAAACCGAGGCAGAGGTGAAATTCGTCAATACAAGACAAGTGATAGGCGGCACACTTTGGACGAGAGGCGAAAATGTTATAGAAAAATTATACGTACCAAAACGTATGGTCATGAGAGTAATATCTCATTTTCACGACCGACCGGAAGTAGGTCACCCCGGCCGCGATGAAACTGTTAGAATCATCTCGGGCCGCTATTATTTTAATAATTTGTCGAGACTAGTTAACAAATATTTAAATGAGTGCATTATTTGTAATTCCGTAAAAAGCAGACAATCACAACCGAAGGCTCCTCTCAGAAGCCATGCTCCATCGCATCCGTTCGAAGTTCTAAGCGTCGATGTAATCGGACCGCTTCAGCGAACCAAAGATGCAGATAACCGATATATATTAATGGTAGAGGATGTATTTAGTAAGTGGGTCGAAGCCAAGGCGTTCACCCAAGTCAGTGGAAAAACAATAGCACAATTTATCGAAGAGGAACTAGTGGCGAGATATGGCGTTCCGAGGGTCATCATTTCCGACCAGGGAGGCCACTTCAATTCCGGCTTTTACGATACGTTCTGTACACGTAACAATATTGAAAGATTCTTCACAGCAGCTTACCACCAACAGGCCAATCCAATAGAAAGGAGGGTGCAAGAAGCCAAGAAGATCTTAAAAACCTTATTATATGGTTCACCCAACGACGAGTGGGATCGACATGTTAGTCAGATGGCATATATCTTGAGAACAAGAAAAAACGCCGCTACGGGGCATACGCCCAGTTTCGTAGTACTCGGCTATGAATTACCACAGATTGGTGATTGGAATATGTTCGCTTATAGACAAGAGCGTCGTAATCAAGCGGACGTTCCCCGCCTTGAAAGAGTCAAGGAGATTCGTAAAAATCAAACAAATTACCAATGGCGTTACGCGCCCAAAGTGGCGGTAACGCCGGTCGTATATAAAGTGGGAGATATGGTAATGACTAAAAGGATCAGGAAGGATCATACCTTCACACCGTCGTGGAGTGGGCCACACAAGGTTTTAAAGAGATTGTCTAATGAAGTTTACCTCATTCACAAGGGGGTAACTTCGACGAGGTTACATGTCGATGCCATCAGGCCGGCACCTAAGGGAGACCCCGATGTTGAATTGGAATTGTCTGAAGAATCAGAAGATAGTCCGGATGAAACTCATCTTAGTGACGACGCTTCCTCATCAGACAATGAGATCGCGCCCAGGTCAGAGCGACGTAGCGATACCACACTAGTTCAAATCAATGTTCCCGCAAGTGCTCAAGATGAGCCGGATGTAATAAGTCGAGATCCCGAAGATGCTCGAGATGAGCCAGATATAGAAGAGTCACCTCTAGATATTTCTGAGGTCGACCACGGCTAATAGCCGTTTTCGCTTTTTTTTATATTTTTTCTCAAAATTCTAAGTAGCGATTTTGACCTGTATGCGGTCGAATCGAAAATTTAAAGTCTACCCCATGAGCAGACATGGAAAGACGGCGAACCCGACGCAAGAGCGCGATCCGGTAAGCCTAGCTTCTCAAGAGCGAGAGCCGCCAAGTTCGAGTAATGGACGTAGGCATAAGTACGAATCAGTACGAGTTTCGGAAGCTGTTTTTTTTCTTATGCAAGAAGACAACTTCAATTTTAATCATTTTAAGTCAACAAAATTAACGTATACCCCAAATGGAAACTACGAGTTTCAGAAGCCGTTCTTCGCTCAAGAAGACGCTTCAATTTTTTTTTTATACTTTTTTCACAAGTCGTGATGACCGCACGAGTATCGTAAGCCGATTTAATCTACCTTACGAAGTAGAAACTACGAGACGAGTTTCAGAAGCCGTCCTTCGCTCAAGAAGACGCTTCAATTTTTTTTTTTTTTTATATTTTTTTTTCACAAGTCGTGATGACCGCACGAGTATCGTAAGCCGATTTAATCTACCTTACGAAGGAGAAACTACGAGACGAGTTTCAGAAGCCGTTCTTCGCTCAAGAAGACGCTTCAATTTTTTTTTATACTTTTTTCACAAAGTAGTGATGACCGCACGAGTATCGTAAGCCGATTCAATCTACCTTACGAAGAACCAATTTCTAACCATTATAAGTTAACAAAATTCATGTTAGAAAAATATTTCATTAAAAAACAACACATTGTGTTTGTTAGTCGACGCGTCCCAGTCGACGACTTGCTAAAAAGTCAATCTAGTTGCAGAACTGCATTTTCCATGTGCAGAAATGGAAAGATGACCCAGCCTGTCGCAAGGGCGCGGCATGGTGAAGTCTGGAACTCAAAGGCGAGGACCGTCCAAGCTGCGGCATGGAGATATAGACAGACTCTTCTAGAAAGGGCCGAAGTTAAGCAAGAGCGAGACCAGGGCAAAAAAGCGAGTGCAACGAATTAGTGAGAGTGGACGCTAATCAAAATTGTGCTACGCTTCGCACCTCGACGCGGGTGTAATTAAGTTGATAAAAATGTTGTATCAACTTGTCGTATTGTTTAAAAAATGTAATTATTTTTAAGTTAGATAGGCGAATCAGCCGTCTGCCCCAATTAAGGCCGTTATTTTTAAAACATCTGTACCATAGGTCAGACCGTCAAATGAAGGCATACAGACATACAAGTGAATATGGAAATTAAAGGCAATCGATGAGTAGAAAAGATTCAACCAAAGGAGGGGAGTGTTGTAGAACTCTCCAAAATCGTCCTAAGTTGAAGACATAATCAAAATTCGACTTAGGCAAAAATTTCATTTAAAGACATTTTTGGGAGTCTGCAGAGGCGCAGATCAGTCCACAAGGACCGTTTTGGGTTCTATAAGGCGTTGGAAATGACCAGGTGAAAATTCGAAGAAACATCGAATTTTCACTTAGGAAAAATGTTTTTGGTTCAGAATATCAGAGTAGAAGTATATAATGACAAAGATTTATGAATAATATACTTTTTCAAAGGTACCATAAATTGGACTTTGAAAAATAATATTTTTGGAAGGGCGTCAAAATTTGGCCTAAGAATCGATTTATCGAAAGTACGCCAAAGTTTCACTTGCAGACTAATTTTTCAAAACTGCGTTGAAATTTGGCTTGAAAATCGATTTTTCAAAAGTACGCCAAAATTCCACCCGCGGATTAACTTTTCAAAAGTACCTTGAAATTTGGCTTGAAAATCGATTTTTCAAAAGTACGCCAAAATTCCACCCGCGGATTAACTTTTCAAAAGTACCTTGAAATTTGGCTTGAAAATCGATTTTTCAAAAGTACGCCAAAATTTCACCCGCAGATTAGTTTTTCAAAAGTACCTTGAAATTTGGCTCGAAAATCGATTTTTCAAAAGTACGCTGAAATTGGTCTTAAAATGGATTTTTCAAAAGTACCACGAAGTCAGTTTAAAAAGTACCACGAAAATATACTTTAAATTATTTTTTATTTTTTATTCCTCAACCAAAGACATTGACCTTTGAGGTACGATCATTGAAAGCACAATTCTAAAGTATGAGCATAAAATTTTAACGATGCACTGCATCCAAAAGGCAAAATAGAAGATTTTGTCAAAGCCGGCGTAGTGCCGATAAGCAAAAATTGATAAAAATCAATGCACATGTACAAGGCCGGTTTCTCGCATGGAAGGAGTTTGGATTGACCCAGCGGCTCGCAATTTGGTCGAGCGCGTTGAGTAGTCCAGACAAAGCGATGGTAGAAAAGCCACTAACGGGGCTTTTCAAATGACAAAGTTATAGAGGAAAACGCCTTGTGCATAAAAATCCAAAAATTCAATTTTGCCTAATAGTCGCTCGAAGGTGAGACGCTGCCAAATCGATATTATTAATCGACTGTGATAAGGGTTAGTAAGTCGTGGACTGATCGAACGCCACTCAACTTATGCAGTAATAAGTCCTCAGAATGTGTTTGAGTACGTGAATTTCCACGATACAAGAACTTTAAAGCTAGGTAGTCTCTAGCGAAACTAAATTCATTTAGTAAAACTTTTTTAAGTTAATTTCAGTCAGCCTTAATTATTCATTTACCCAGAGTCTGAAATGATTCTAAAAGCTCGCATTTTGATTCTGAGAAGGTACGTATGAATCTTTTCTACCTAATCGATCGTTAGCGCGAGCGCTCTCGCTTGTATGGTCTGAAAGTCACTACCTTGATTGGGGAAGGCACGATTCTTTCTTGAGAATTTTGTATAACCAATTCTGTTAAATAAACGGATTCTTTGAACTAATGTTTCTTAATTGATCTTGAGGCCTGTTGACGGTCTATAATCCCTGGAACTTTCGTATAGAAAACCGGATGTGTCGAGTTAATTCGCATTAACGTTCGACCTTCTGGTTGTTGTACGGAGGTTCGATAGGGATTTTTTTATGCGTTTTTTGAGAAATATATTCCGTTATTAATGGACCAAAACGCGATTTTCGCGTACCAAAACTAATCCCTCCGCAGAGAAATTCTTCGGTTGGGATTTTTTTATGCAAAAATTCAGGAAATTAAGAGGTGCCTAAACCCCTAACGAGGGAATTCGGGTCCAGAGAGAGCGTAGTTTCCGATCTGTGGTAGTGCAGCCTTGGTCCCGCTTTTCGGCTACCGAAGTCATCTTATCTCGAACCCGCCTGGGAGGTAGAAGAACGGGGTAATACGCGACTGGCGCCCCCTGAGAAATAAATTGGTGTCGCGTCATTTTGACGCCCGGTAGTGCGTTCTTCTACAAGAACAACCACCCCCAGGTTTAAAGGACACAAAACAAGAGAAAACGTAAAATCTAACAGGATTTCTATTTTGCGTAGTACTCTAAAATAGAACTAGAAACTTACGTACCATCAACGCCCTACAGTGTCAACCCTCAGATGGTATGAAAACTACCCCCCTATGTAAGATTTATCTATAAAAAGTTACAGTGACTTCTATAAGAATTCGAAATACCTGCATTGTGTGAAAGTGAGAAGAAACTAGACTATGTTCGACGCTGTACTTGAAAACCTCCCCCATGGGGTTGCGAGATGCTACCCTTAATCCGTAGGACGCTGGAAGTGTGCATCACGATTTTTCCTAATCATAGTATCCATAAAAATGTAAATCCGGTTAGTTTTTCTCTGTTTTTCCAGCATCCTACGGATATGGGGATGGCATCTCGCAACCTCGTGGGGGTGGTTTTCAAGCACAGCGTCAAACATAGTCTCACTTCCACACAATGCAGGTGTTTCGAAGTTTTATAGAAGTCACTAACTTTTTATGGATAAATCTTACATAGGGGGTAGTTTTCACACCATCTGAGGGTTGACACTGTAGGGCGTTGATGGTACGTAAGTTTCTAGTTCTATTTTAGAGTACTACGCAAAATAGAAATCCTGTTGGATTTTACGTTTTCTCTTGTTTTGTGTCCTTTAAACTTAAGGGTGGTTGTTCTCAACCCTATAGGGGCAGTTTATGAAGATTACGTCGGACCTGACGCAGTTTTTTATCAATTTAACAAAACTTAGACATTTTGAGCTTTTTCAGCAGTCATTCTTGTTTTGGATCGATTTTTATAAATGGGGGCTAGTTTTCTCCCCTCACTGGGGGTGTGTTTCATATCTATTGTATGTACACTGCTGTTTAACCTTAATTTGTATAATTCGATCGATTAGGATGTAACAACTATTCTCGTAGCTTAATATTCTTTTTACCCCAGTCCAGGGGTGTTTTGTGGCTCTAGCTAAAGATTTTGGGGGTGTACAAATTTTTTTGACCTCGGATTCGGATTCAGCGACCGAAAATACATAGGGATACATGGGTCTGGTTCGCTGGTCTGAACTTTTTTTTTTTTTGTGGGGCTGTGTTATTTAGGTATTATGCAAATCACAACTTACACACTTTTTTATTTATTATGAAAATACCTACTTTCTGTATATTGGGCACGCTAATATACTAGTTAGGTAAATACTTTAAAACACTCATTATTGGAGAACCAATCAAAACAACTATTCTTCTAAGGAAAAAAAACATTGAAAATACTTAAATTATTTATTGAAATTGAGTCATTCACAACACCTGTTGAACCTTACATTCTATTTCAACTCTAGAAAAGTTGTAAAAGTTTTTTCGAACTCGTTAGTTCTCATCAGTAGAGTATAGAAACATTCACTCATTATTACAAGCCTATTCTTGATTTTATTTTTACAATTGATTATTTTTGTTTATTTGCTTTTATCATGATTAGAGAATACTATTTAGGTATTATGCAAATCACAACTTACACACTTTTTTATATATTATGAAAATACCTACTTTCTGTGTATTGTTTCCCTAATCTGGGCACGCTAATATACTAGTTAGGTAAATACTTTAAAACCCTCATTATTGGAGAACCAATCAAAACAACTACTCTTCCAGCTAATACTGACGAAGTATTGAATTACATGAGAGGATTCTTAGCATTTAAAAAAAATATATATTGAAAATACTTGAACCATTTTTTTACATTTAGTCATTCACACTTTTTTATTTAATGTGAAATTATCTACTTTCTGTATATTGGTACCTTAATCGGGTCACGCTAATATAAGGTTCAACAGGTGTTGTGAATGACTCAATTTCAATAAATAATTTAAGTATTTTCATTTTTTTTTCCTTAAAATGCCAGGAATCCTATCATGTAATTCAATACTTCGTCAGTATTAGCTAGAAGAGTAGTTGTTTTGATTGTTTTTCCAATAATGAGTGTTTTAAAGTGTTTTCCTAAGTAGTATATTAGCGTGACCCGATTAAGGTACCAATATACAGAAAGTAGATAATTTCACATTAAATAAAAAAGTGTGAATGACTAAATGTAAAAAAATGGTTTAAGTATTTTCAATATATTTTTTTCTTTAAAATGCTAAGAATCCTCTCATGTAATTCAATACTTTGTCAGTATTAGCTAGAAGAGTAGTTGTTTTGATTGGTTCTCTAATAATGAGTGTTTTAAAGTATTTACTTAACTAGCATATTAGCGTGCCCAGATTAGGGCAACAATATACAGAAAGTAGGTATTTTCATAATAAATAAAAAAGTGTGTAAGTTGTGATTTGCATAATACCTAAATAATATTCTCTAATCATGATAAAAGCAAATAAATAAAAATAATCAATTGACATACGTTTAATTTACAAGTGTTTCATAAAACGAGTAATTTCAAAAATACGTTTCGTGCACCGCCTTCAAATTGATATCTGGTAATAAGTTACAGTTCCTTGCTAGTTTCCACTAATAGGTAGACAGGTATTTGTAAAACTGAGTGAAATTTGATTTCTTTCTTTTAGAGATACTTTTTGAAGCCGGTTCAATCTAAACAAAAAACATTTTTCTTCAACCTTTTTAGTAGCTTCACATGTTTCAAGGTCCCTGCCTGAAAGATAAACAAGTAATACATCATAACCTCACTTTAGTTCCCCCACTTTAGTTCTTTATAATAATATACTTTTAGTCCACAGTACATAATATCAAATAGTCGTTTACTTTTTTCGGTGTCCGCCATTGTATCAGGTTTCACGTAAATCTACAAAAAAATTGCTGGCATTATCGCCTCTCAATTAAAAATCATCATGCAATGAAATCGTTACCCTAAACAGCATTGAAAACAACGACATGAGCGAGAGCATGCGGCATAATTTGTTTGTAAAAGCAAATTGTTCAACGGGCGCGTTTCTCATACTATTGTCGTAGAAAACATTCTTCTGCTAATTCGGCTCCAGGCTCTCTTTCGCTACGAAATGGTATATGATGTGATAGGAAGTTATAATAATGCCCTGTTGTTTGTGAAAAAATATCATTATTATAAATCGAAAACTAAATTCTTAATTAATAACACCGGCGACTCCGCCAAAACTTCGAATATGGACACTTGAGAAACAATACCTCTCTTATTTCCAAATTAACAATTTTACAGGACACGAGAAAAACTAATTTCTCTTATTAATGTGTATGAAACCTACATGTTATTTCTTTCTTTAATCATTTATTCTTTTAAGTAGAGTTTTAGGTATTAATTTAATCTTGGAGATAATAGCTGTTAGAAACTGTTGGACATAAAGGTGGACATCAATTTAGATAAAAAAAACAACACATTTTGGCAAAATGGAGATTATAGGTATTGTTTCTGAAGCGAGTTTTAAGTATCAATATTAATCTTGGAGATACCAGCTACTAGTACTATTGCTCATGGGAGTGGACATCAATTTAAATTTCCAAACCAAATTTTGGCAAAAATGGAGATAAGAGGTATTGTTTCTTAAGGTATGGTCTGTTTTAGGCGAATAGTCGAGGCGTTTAAACGTGGTGTTTAATCGTGTCAATAGGTTTAATACGCATATCATAGAGATGGTCTGTTTTAAGCGACCAGTCGACACAAGACGACGCGTCTCCGAGCAAAATCGATTGTCACGCAAAAATCATCGCGCGCGTTTACTTAATAGCTTGCGACTGTTGCAGAATGAGCTGCAAAGGTGATATTAAACTGACATCTGGTGATACTAAAGTATTCTCTGAATTTAGTTTCGTCGTCAATTAATGTCTCTTTATCAGCGTATTAAAACCCCCTTCCTTTCTTCTTTGAACAAATATGTTATGAACCTTTCTTCGCCCTTTATTCATTAATGATAATAGCAAAACATCATCATCTTCTGCTTCTTCCATAAGCAACTGTGCTGCAAGCACAAGTCCAGTAGCAGTCATTTTTGCCGAACGGATAAAAAATGACTGGCGACTAGTCGATTACCGAAACTGACGACTAAAACAGGTGCGTTTTTAAGCGATTGGACGTGAGGGATTGAACGCAACGTTTAAACGCCTCGACTATTCGCCTAAAACAGAATATACCTTTAAGCGTTAAATGCTCGTAATATAAAAAATTATTTCTAATTTTTGTTCACCTTACACTAGATATCTAATATATAAAAATCTCGTGTCACAGTGTTTGTTATCGAACTCCTCCGAAACGGTTTGACCGATTTTTATGAAATTTTTGGTGTATATTTGGTAGGTCTGAGAATAGGTCGTAGGCTATTTTTTATACCCCTAGGTGATAAGGGTGGCCCTATCCAGAAATTTTATTTTTATTTTTTGGACGAAAATTTATAATTTATATGGCAAAACAACGTTTGCTGGGTCAGCTAGTAGCTTAATAAATTTAGTGTGGGACCACCGCCGGACCATAGTATTCAGTTTGCAGCAGGTTTGGCAGAAGTCGCTTGAGCTGCGCCAGAGTAATCATTGAAAAAATATAAAAAAGACACATACGGGTCGAATTAAGAACCTCCTTTTTCAAATTTTATGAAGTCTGTTAAAAACCTAAATTTTCTTTTAAACAATTTATTCTAGTCATAATACACCAGTGATAAGACTTTTTAATCTATACAAATAATATTTCTGTTAAGTTGGCGTGTTTGTACATGAAAATATTTGCAAATGACTGATATGGGACCCAATTCTTGAAATCGTAGGAATTAATTCTCATGAGAAGACTTTCTCTTGCTGAAATTCCCATGTGAATCGACAATTCGAGAGAATTACTATTCTTGAACCCCGTAGAAATCAAGCTCCTATGAAAACGACAGAGAGAAGTATGCCAAATTATATGTTTATACTATTATTTGCAAGAGCCAATGAAAAGATTGGATTTTTAATAATATCACAGCCACCCAAAAAAAAGTGGTGTACCACACCAGTGTATCCTTATATATTTGGACCCGCTGAAACCAAATCCGAAGTCAAAATTGTCAGATTGGCTCCCTAATCCCCAAAAAACACCTTCTCCCCCCGAAAAGTGATCTGGCCTGCGGATCATACCAGCGTATCTTTATGTATTTTTCTGAAACCGAATCGAAGTCAGAATTGTCAGATTGTCTCGTTTTTCACCCCTAACCCCAAAAAAACTCCCCCAGAATAAACAAAAAGTGGTCTGTCCGGCGTACCAGACCAAATACATAAGAATACATGGTATGGTCCACCGGACGGACCATTTGGGGGGGGGGGGCGTTATTTTTGGAGTTAAGGATGAAAAACGAGCCAATTTGACAATTCTGACTTCGGATTCGGTTTCAGAGGATTAAAATACATAAGGATACACTGGTATGGTCCACAGGCCAGACCACTTTTTTGGGGGGTATGTTTTGAGGGGTTAAGGGCGAAAAAAGAGCCAATCTGACAATGGGCTTATTTAGTGATATTTAATTTACAATTTATTTTTACATTTTCTGTAAGTATTTAACCCTTTAAGTATATAGTGAAAAAATGAGGCCGATAGCGTTAATATTAAGTGTAATATTTGATTTTCAATTCGTAACATATTTGAAACGCCCGATAGCGCGCGGATGATTATACGGCACCCGCTCGACTGGCTTTATGAGCAGCGTTGCCAGTGTCAGTACATTTGTACTGAAATAAATACTTTTAAAGCACAATCAGTACGTCAGTGCTACTTTCATTGTATCGCTACATTTTTTTGAAAGACGTCCTATTTGCTTATTTTGCAACTTCGACGACATATTTTAAAACAATTTATCATGATCCGTGAAATGAAATACGGCAGGATCAAAAGAACACCATGTTCTTGTTCGCAAGTTAGTTCCGGATTTTCCATCACTTTCGAAAATTCTGTTTCTTTGAATAAGGGTTATCTTTGCATTTAAAAAATGTCTAATAGATGCATGGCAATAGGGACCAACCTGGGTTATCCTCAAGGAAGTTAAGTATTTACAGTCTATAGAAATTGTAAAAATGTTTGTGGTTTTTGAAAAGTTATAGTGCACTGAGGGATACTTAAAAATTCAATACTTGTTGCATACACTAATAAAAATATAACATGTGATTACAGGCGAAAGTATTTCGCATAGAATATGCATAGAATATGCATAGAATATGCACAGATGCTCTTTTTGTAGTAACAGTTCAAGTGAATATTGCGAACATATTTTTTATACACAACACAAATAAAAACTGTATGAGTGCGAAGTATTTTTTATATTCGTTAAAATTCCTAGATATCGTATAAAAGATTTAATTAACATCTGTACTTTTTTCATAAGATTATTACTTGGGATAACAATCATAGGATCCAGTGGGACTCCGCGAAAATTTTGGAAAAAGAAAGCAACTCAACTAAAAGAAAACTTAAGGAATCCGCTATTATTTTGTTAAATGAGGATAAATGTGTTTCTAATTATTCTATCGTTTTCTGTACCAACTGGTTGCCGATCCTCAAAGACGAAGTAAGTAAAAATAAAATAAATATAATTCAATGTCTTACGTGACTATGGAAATACATAAACAACAAACTGTCTGGTTTGACATTCTCAAAAGTGAAAGTTTTAATAACAGAAAAAGAACTATTTTCCGAAACGTCAAATTCGTTTTAATTTTTTCAATTTATCATTTAACAATTTTGTTTCGGTTTATATATTTTTAGGTGTGAGACATTTTGTAATAGAAGTATAAAAACCAGCCTCTGTCTGATACTTTTGGCGCAGAGGTTTATTTCATCAAAATTTTTAAATATTTTTACAGTGGCAAAATACCCAACAAACTAAGAAATCATTACTTTTTTTCTTTCGATATCAGTACGTTAATTTTTTATCCACTGGCAACGCTGTTTATGAGTTATTCGGTTATAGGTATTCAGTTGAAAAGATTTCGTTGTACACTGTGCGGGTGTGGTATTATTTTACGTTATTTCTTACTTGACTTATTTGATTCTGTTATTTTTCATGCATAAAAATACTGTTTCTGTGTACTGTGTTCTCTAGAAAATGGATACATTGATTCCAACATTTACTGTGCATAGCTTGCTGCCACAAACTCCTAATACTTTCATCACTTGGTAATGAAATAAATATTTTATTGGGAGTAGATACTGATGTATTTTTACAATACAATATTTTTTTACCCATGTTAATAATAAAATACAGAACACTTAAAAATATGAACGAACTTAGCACGTCTGTGGCTAGAGCTAGAAATTGACCGAAGGGATGGTTTGTCGAACTACCAGTTCGGATTCCGCAGAGGAATGTCGACGGTGGATGCTGTGACCCGCATCACGAGCAAGGCAAGAGAGGCCATGGAGGCAAAGAGAATGTGCTTAATCGTCACCCTTGATATCAGGAACGCATTTAACACTGCAGGATGGGGAGCGACTATAAGCAAACTAGAGAGATTGGAAGTGGCACCTTATATCATTAACATCATTAAGAGTTACTTCAAGGATAGGCAAATGGGCGCAAGTAATACCTTTGAATGGAGAAACATGACCTGCGGTGTCTCACAGGGTTCGGTACTCGGGCCAACCCTGTGGAACATTATGTTCGACGACGTCCTACGGATTCCCCTCGCAAATGGGGTCACACTTACGGGCTACGCCGATGATCTTGCCCTAACCGTAACTGGAAACTGAACGGTGCTAATCGAGGAGAAGGCGAATGCCACTATTGAGAGAATAGAGGAATGGCTGCGGAGCGGAGCGTAAAATTAAAACTTGGCCCGGAAAAAAACGAAGCAGTGATGATCCCAAGGAAAAGAACTGTCCAGTCTGTCACTATTCGGGTTGGACAGATGGAAATTATACCTCGGAATCTGGCTGGACCCGAAACTAACATTCAGGTGTCACATAACAAAAACGGCGAAAAAAGCGGGGAAATCGGCAACCGCTCTGGGAAGAGTGATGTGCAACACGAAGGGGCCAAAGGCCAGCAAAAGAAGATTGCTTTGTTTCGTGGTGCATTCAGTCATATTATATGCTGCCCCGGTCTGGGTATATGCCTTAGAAGAAAGGGCTAATGCCAAAGTAAGCCTGGCAAGGATTCAACGGCAGATGGCACTAAGGGTATGCAGCGTCGGACAGTCTCGGACGAGGCAGTGCTGGTAGTAGCAGGGATCCCTCCAGTGGATTTAATGGTCAAGGAAAGGACAGAAGTGTACGAAGGAGTCGAGAGGGGAACCGCCAGGGAAAGACTGTTCGAAAAATGGCAGAACAGATGGGAGAACGCCCATAAAGGAAGATGGACTCACCGCATGATCCCTACACTCAAAGAGTGGGTGGAAAAGACACACGGAGAAGTAGGGTACCATCTCGTGCAGGCCCTCACAGGTCATGGCTGCTTTGCCGACTACCTGTTGAGAATAGGAAAGCTGGACTCTCGAGAGTGCGCATATTGTGGCGAAATAGACGACGCAGAGCACACAGTCTTCCACTGCAACAGATGGGTGGAGGAGAGACGAGGCATAAATTGTCTAGGGCCGGACGAGCTTGTAGAATTCGTGCTGCAATCTGAAGATAATTGGGCAAAGGCCGAAACAGCTATTACACGGATCGTCGTGCATAAAGGAGAAGATGAGAGGAATCCCGACCTACACCCTCTGCGCAACTAGAGGGAATACAGGGAACAAAGACAGGGAAAAAAAAACAACATCTATACATCGAACAATGATTGACGTGTATCCTGAAGAGAAGCGAGAGCGGTTCCAGGATACATGATACACCGAAGAGGGGTGGTTTTAGTGGTTATGCCCAGAGGTGAGTCCCACACTACCGTCCAGGTGTCCATAAAGGATTGCCACCCCGGAAAAAAAAGCACGTCTGTTGTGCTTGCCGTATGAAACTATGTGGGTGCAGGCTAGCGGTCGACCCACAGACGGTCGACCGCTGGCTGGAGTGTGGGTGGCTTGACGTCACACTGCGTTTTCGCGCGCTCTATTTTCATTATTTATTTCGAGGGAGAAGGAGTTGAAAAAAAAATCTAATATTTTGCACATTTACTAACTACAAGGTGTACTTTCGAAATATGAATTTTAAAAAAATGCTAAATGAGCCCATTCTGACTTCGGATTCGGTTTCCGTGGGTCCAAATACATAAGGATACACTGGTGTGGTCCACAGAGCAGAACACTTTTTTTGTGGCTGTGTATTTTTATATTTATTCTGGACAACACAAATGGCACTTGTTAATTTGTTGACATTTATGTTTTGATTAGCTTCGTAATTTTTCTTTGTAAATATTTATATAGTACTCTCATCTTATTGGTAAATATAGCCAAATTTAAATTTGGTTGAAAGATATAAAGGAATTCCTAACCGATTTTTGTATCATAATAATAAAGAAACGATTTTAAGGTATCATGGAAGGTGGTAATAAACGCCTTTTCATGACTGATGGACAAAGTCCACTACTACCACCTTAGTGTAGCATTGCAAATACAAGATGTCCTAATAAGTGCAGTCAAATACCTGTCGAGGCTATTTATAAGATACCCCACTAAACCCTTGGTAAATCGGAAATGTTTAATAAAAAGCTTATCGCTTAAATCAAACGGATTTCTATTCTTAATAAGATCCTGCCTTTCGTGTGCCATGGCAGCTACAGCATCTTCCAGATTTTTGCATAATTATGGCCTGAAGGTTAAAATTATCCATCGTTAAATGAGGTAAATAATATCTACTAGATCAATGAAGACAAGTAACACTTAATATCAACTAAATTTATGTTTCCTTAACGTCACAAACTGTACACATAATCTAAAAGTATAATTTATACGACAATTTTCGAATTCCCCTCAAAAACCCTCGGGAATTTTTTCCATCAAAATTGAGAGAAACATTTCCTACGATTTTTTTCAAGAATAGAGTTGTATGTATTTAAATCTCACAAAATCGTAAGAAATTTTCTCATGAGAATTAACTCCTACGATTTCAAGAATTGGATCCCAGGGGGATATAAGATAAGTAATAGAACCGTCAAGATAGTTTTTTGAACCTTTGACGATTTGTCTGTTTGTTTCAACGCGCATCACGTAGAAATTACTGAACCAATTTGAATAGGATTTTCACATGTAAATTTATCTAAGCTTGGAGTACCATATAGTTTTTATTTATGAAAATCAGTTTTGTAGAACCGGAGATACAGCTTGATCTCTACAATAAGTGTATTTGCACGGCATAAACTCTCATGATTAAACTCCTGTAATATTCCAGAAAATTCTAGAGTATTCTGGAAGATTCCAGCAGCGCGTTGCGTGTGTGGACCTCAGTGTCAATTGCTTTTTCCACAGCCAGCTCTACCTGACTCTCTCCCGTGTCAGTGACTTATTCTACCTCAAACGTCGTTTACAAAGAAGCTTTTCAATTAATTTCAAAATTTTCCTCGAACGTAGGGCACAGCTAGTAGTATAAATATTATTTCATTCTAGAAATTCCTCTTTTGATGAGTCTCTGAACCAACTTTGTTTTCTTACTGTTTGTTGGGCATTTTACAAAAATATTTAAAAATTTTGATGAAAGGTACCTTTGTACCAAAAAGATTAGACAGAGACTGGTTTTTACTTCCAGTAAATAAAAAATCTCACACCTAAACATATATAAGCTGTTATCAAAACTTTCACTTGTAAGCCTGTCAAATATGACAAGTTTTTTGTTTATGAATTTCTATAGTCACGTGCACAAATTATCTTTTATCTTCTTTTTACTTACTTCGTCTCTGAGGGTTGTTATCCAGCTGGTACAGAAATCTATAGAATAATTAGAAACACATGTATCCTCATCTAACAAACTAATGGCGGATTTATTTAGTTTTCTTTTACTTGAGTCGCCTTCTTTTCCAAAATTTTCGCGGAGTCCCACTGGATTCTATGATTGTTTTCCCACTCAATTAATGGATATTATAACATAATATGTACTTAAATTGTTTGAAATGAAACATGTCATTTATAAACAAATGAAAAAAACGGATAAGATAGACCTTGAAAGTAAGTGCTGAGAGTTAATCGCGATTATGTCAACTTAATTATAAAAAACAAAATTTAAATAATAAAAAAAATTATATGTATTTATTTAAAATGTTTATTTTCAAGTATGTACCTTAAATGAAGTCTTTCATAGGTGATTAATATATTTATACACATATGTACTCTTAATATAAAATTAAATGAAATGAAAATAATTAATAGGTATATTTAATTAATTTTAGGTATTTGTAGATTACACACAGAAATACACTAATTCTTTCAACCTTTCCCTTACCTTAGATATGGACAAACGAAAAATTCTTTTCGCAGAATATATATATTTTTAAAAAGTATAAAAAGCTGAACATGTCGATTAAAAGTTGTAAAGTGCATCGTAAAATATAACATGCCACAAAATTGTTTATTATTAAAGTCAGAATGGTGGTGCATCGAAATTTAGCAGAAACACTGGTAGTCAACTCATATTTTTCTCCGATTTTTGTTGTTTTAGTCTGTCAAGTGAGCCTTTTACGGTGTTTCATAGTAGTTATTTTGAGTCGTTTAAAGCATGAAGAATAGACCAAGAGCTCCCCGACCACTAATTGTGTGTCACAAGTTTACACCCAAAATGTGTGAATTGTTGATAATTTGGGGTAGTAGAGCACAGAAATTTTCAAGCTAGCCCTTTCTTTGATACAGGGGCGTAGGGCAGGTCCCCAAATGTGTATGAAATATGACTTATAAAAGTAAAAAAAACAGCCACAAATAAGTCATGGGTTTACGCATGGGGGTTAGAGGGATTTCTTAATTTACTTACCCCCAAAAATTATGAATCCAGATTCCCATTCATTTTGGGTGGTACAGGGAGTCGCTACGTTCACCAAATTTTGAAAGAAAGTCAGGTAAAAAAATGATAAGTGATAATGGTAATCAGGAGCTTGGGAAATAGGAACCTACTCAGTGGCGTAACAGAAACTAAGTGCCCCCCCCGCAAACGTTTTCAGGGGCCCCCCTCTCTATAACGAGTCGAAAATGATAATTCTTGTCTTCATTACTATTAGGTTCATCAGGTTTATGAATTTTTGTGTTTGTGCACCATAAACCGACAATATGTTTTGTTCTTTTGTTTTGTTAATTCTTATCAGCACGCTGAAATTCTTTTACGTTGTTGTGTCCACTACCTACAGGTTTTTAAGTTTTATTAATAAAAATATAATAATTCAATAATTATAAAAATAAAAATATTTATGAATTTAATTCATTGAATTATGAAATGAAATACATATCTGTGAAAAGCAAAGCTGCCGCAGAGTTTTGAATGGGGGTCGGCCATCCGTTAATGTGCCCCCCCCCCCCGCGGTGCGTGGTCTGCGGGGGTGTTTGTTACACCATTACTGAGTGTGAAAACATATTCGCCTTCTCTGAAAAGTGGTACGACAGCCTTGACATTCACGATAATTGATGGCGTACCAGAATTCCCTAAAGCATAAACTGTTTATCTGTGTAATTCGATGAATAAAGAAGGCATTAAAAAAAATATATCATAAACTTACTACTGGCAATCAGAAAATTCGTAAGTATGAACCTCCTGAATGCCAAAATATATTCGCCATCTTTAAAAAGTGGTGCGATAATTGATGGCGTATCGGAGCTTGCTACCGCATATACTGATTATTCGTTTAATTCGTTGAATAGCGTAAATCTACTACTGGCAATGAGAAACTTGGTAAGCACGAACCTTCTGAGTGGGAAAAATACGTAGGCCATCTTTGAAAAATGGTGTGAAGGTCTTGTCTTTCACGATAATTGAATGAATATGAATATCGTAAATTTACGACTGGCTATCAGGAACATGGTAAGTATGAACCTTCTAAGTGCGAAAATATATTCGCCATCTTTAAAAAGTTGGGCAAAGGTTGTGCCTTTCACGATAATTGATGGCGAATCAGGCCTTGGTACCATATATTCTGGTTACCGCTGTACTTCTGATTACCAGAGGTAAAATTATATTCATCGAATTACAAGAGTAATTAGCATATGCAGTGGGAAGCTCAGATACGCCGTCAATTATCGTGAAAGGCAAACCTTCACACCACTTTTTAAAGATGGCGAATATGTTTTCGCACTCAGGAAGTTCATACTTACCAAGTATCTGATTTTCAGTCGTCTTATGATATTGATCGAATTACATAAGATAACAGTATATGTGTTATGGAATTCTGGTACGCCATGGTGAATAGCAAGGCTCTCGTATCACTTTTCAGAGAAGGCGAATATATTTTCACACTCAGTAGGTTCCTACTTACCAAGTTCCTGACTGCCATTCATTAACTTATCATTTTCTTTACCTGACTTCTTTTTCAAAATTGGGCGAACGTAGCGCCTCCTTGTATCACCCAAAATGAATGAGAGTCTGGATTCATGATTTTTGGGGGTAAATTAAGAAATCCCTCCAACCCCCTTTTTTGTGTCTGTTTTTCTACTTTTACAAGTCATATTTCTTACACATTTGGGAGGCCTGCCCTACGCTCCTGTACCAAAAAAAAGGGCTGGCATGAACACCCTGTCAAAAAATCCTTATAAAAACTTATAAAAAAAAATGTATAAGTTTTTATAGTTTTTGATGTGTGTATTTGAAATGTGTTTTAACTGTAAATTCTCGTATCTACCAGTATTGATGAGTTGTTATAGTATATTTAATTAAAAGTTTTTATAGATTTTTATAGTGGTTTGAATATAAATTCCCATATGATATATATTAGTATTGATGAGTTTTTATAGTACATGTAATTAAAAGTTTCTATTGGTTTTTATAGGTTTGTATAGTGTTGTGAATGTATATTTCCGATAGAAATTCTATTAGTATTAATAGGTTTTTTTACAGATTTTGGTTGAGATTTGAAATATATTTTTAATGCCAAATCCCATAAACTTACATAGGTAAGTAAATATTATTTACTTGCTATTAATATTTTAAATATCAATAGTAATATAGTGGTAAACACTAAATACTGCAAAAGTCCTCGTTTCCTCTAGCGTTCTAGCAGTTAATAAGTTAGCAGTAAAAGAGACTGCTTTACTTTCAATTTAACAAGCCCACGCTAGTTTCTTAGGTCACATTAGATTAGATATGAATTAGCGACATGTATAACAGCTCTCTCTACTGGAAGCTGGAGTATGTAACACTAAACTTTCATGAGTTTTAATTATGTGTGTGTGTGTGTGTTTTAAATGTACATTCCTCGTATGAAACCTATTAGTATACGTAAGTTTTTATAGTATTTGAAATACAAAGTTTTTTTATAAGTTCTAAATGTGGTCTGATGTGCGGCTATTTGAAATGTGTTTTTAATGTGACTTCCTTGCCTGAGGTCTATCAGCATTTGCATATATTAATAGGAAATGCGAAATTTTTATAATATTTGCTGCGTACAATGGGTTTTTAATGTAAATTACCGATATGGAGTCTATCATTAGTTATATGTATTAGTATAATTAAGTTTTTATAGTATTTTAAATGCAAAGTTTTTTATAAGTTCTGAATATGGTTTGATGTGGCTGTTTGAGATGTGTTTTTAATGTGAATTCCTTACCTGAGGTCTATCAGTATTTGCATATATTAATAGGAAATACGAAGTTTTTATAAGATTTGCTGCGTACAATGGGTTTTTAATGTAAATCCCCTATATGGAGTCTATCAGTAGTTATACGTTTTCACGGTAATTGAAATATGAAGTGTTATACATATTTTATATGTATTTGAAAAGTATTTTTAATGAAAATTCTCCATACGAGGCCTATCAGTATTTGTAAGTTCTTATATGGTGTTTGAAATAGGTACGAAGATTTTAAAGGTTCAGATGTGTCTAAGTTCTTGAAGTATTTGAAATGCGTTTTGAATGTAAATTCCTTGCCTGAAGTCTATCAACACTTGCACGTTTTAATAATAAACACGAAGTTTTTATAAAATTGTATGAGGATATGCAATGGAGTTTTAAAGTAAATTCTCTGAATGAAGTCTATCAGTATATTTATATGTATTTATGGTAATTAAATTGCGAAGTTTTATAGGTTTTTATATGAATTTGAAAGATATTAATGTAAACTCTCAGTACGAGGCTTATAAGTATTTATGGCGTTTGGAACACGAAAATTTTATAGATTCTGTGAGTTTTTAATGTATATTCGTCGCTTGAGGTCTATTGTAAAACTTTTATGCTTTTATGGGAATAAGAGGGTTTTCTAAAATACAATGTGTATACTTACAATGGATTTTAATCTTACCATGGATTTTAATAAAAATTATATGAAATCTATTGTATTAGTAAGTTTAGTTTAGTAAGTATTGTAACTTTTTTAGGTTGACTACTATTGAAATCCCATGAAAACTTTTCAAATTAATAGTTGTAAATAATACTTTTCAATGGGTGCACTGAGAAATCCTTATTAAATTCTTATATGAAACTAAACTAATAATAACCCTTCAAATCTTATATATACTAATTATTTCTTATTAAATGTTATAAAACTCATCCTTGGTTTCCTGATAAAACATTATTAGTTTTACTACTATTGGAACCCCATGAACACTTATCAAATTAATAGTTGTAAATCATTATTAATACTTTTTAAAAGATGTCCCTATAAATCCTTATTAAATTCTTATATAAACTAAACTGATATGGACCCATGAAATCTTATAAAAATAAGAACAAATATATCCTTATAAAAATGTATAAAATGCCTACTAGGAACTCCTTGGTATATCTTTTTAATTTCATTACTCTTCAGATTCCAAAAAAACTCACAAAAGTATTCGATAATACCTTATTCATACTTTTTTACATGCATCCTTACACGTTTCCATTAAATTCTTATATAAACTAAACTGATATATACCCATGAAGTCTTATAAAAATAAGTACAAATATATCCTTATAAAAATGTATAAAATATCTGCTAGGAACTCCTTAGTATATCTTTTCAATTTCATTACTCTTCAGATCCCATAAAAGGCCACAAGAATATTCGATGTAATATCTGATTAACACTTTTTAATACGTATCCTTATAAATCCTCATTAAATTATTATATAAACTAAACTAATAAGAAACTCTCAGATCTTACAAAAACCATATACTAATTGTTTCTTATAAAAGATTACAGAACTCGTATTTGATTTTACTGATGAAACCTTTTCAGTTTCAACACTATTCAGATCCCATGAGAACTTATTAAATTAAAAGTTGTAATGCCACATGAAAACTGTTTTTAATATAAACACTTATGGAAACATACAATAACAACATGGGTATTCCAACTCAATTAATACTCCTTTAGATACTTATTCATCCCAATATAATTTCTATATGGCAAAATTAATATACTGTATAAAACCTTATATACCAGATAGGCTCTTATGATTACCCATAAAAAATTTATAATTATCTATAAGTTTGAAATAGGATTTTTTGACAGGGCATTTCTGTGCTCTACTATCCCAAATTAACAACAATTCACACATTTTGGGCGTAAACTTATGACACACAATTAGTGGTAGGCGGGCTCCTGGTCTATAACGAGTAAGACTTTTGATTCCGTAGAAGAGGCGGCTAGTACAAAAACAGATTTTTATTAAATAACATTGGGCACAGAGTAAGCATTCTTTTTAGTGCACTCGTTTGCGAGGTCCCCTGCACTAAAAAAAGTGTTCATTCTGTGCCCAATGTTATTCAATAAAAATCCGTTTTTGTATTCAGTTTTATTTGGAGACGGCTTTCTTCTTTTTTTATAATAAAATACTTTTTACATAATACTCTCTTTACGGACAAAAATAGAAATGTTTATTTACACTATACTCCAGTAATTAAAATTTTGAGGTCAACAGTCATGCGCCGTCAGAGATCTGTTGGGGCTTGGTGGGAGGGGGGGGGGGGGGTCATTGGTGAGTGTATTGGTGAATTGTCGGCACGTTGTGCGACCGGGGTTTTCCGCATCTCGAAAAAATGATTAAAATCCATTTTTTCAAATATGTTGTTGAGGCTACATCAAAACCAAAAATACGGCATGTTGAGGGGCGTAAAACTTCCCATGTTTTATGGGCTATATATTTTTTTCGTAGGACTGATAGATTCTTGTTGAAATGAGGGCCCGGCACGCAGTTTCTCGCATTTTCCTCGATATGGGTAACTCCTACGAGAAAACTGTTCCACATAAAATTTATAGAGCAGGTAAGAACCCACAAATTGGTTTCTTTAATTTTTCTTTTCGAATAATAGTCTGCAAAATCGGCATGTCAGCGTTGAATCCATCGAGATTATTTCATTCAGTAGTGGAATTGTTAGAAACGACACCATCAATTATTATTTGGCCAGAGAAATCGGAACTTCTTTGATGACGGCAAATTTTGGAGCTGACTATGCCTCGTTGACACTCAAGAGAAAGCACAGAGTATTTCCATTGGCGACAATAAACAGCAGCATAAGAATCCAAGCCGCAAAGATTCCTATCGATCCATTGTTGCTCTTCCAAAGAATGTGCGTAACAAACCAATGTGACGAGGATTTGAAAAAGCACCTGACATACGAACTCGCTCCTTACCCGCTCTCGCTATTCACATAAGAAGGATTACTAAAAGGTACGAAATCAACGTTGTACAAATAATTTAAAGAATTGCCGGAGACAAGTGAGCTGGGACAGAACTCTCAGAGTTCTGTTGTGGTTGTTGATGGAACATACCTGCACATTGGGAAGATCCACCGACACCGCCCTCCATGCGGTCGCGAGTCGGATTGAGAAATCCCTGGGTGTCCTCATAGACATAGAAGGTGCGTTTGATAAAACCACCTTCCCAAAAATCACGGCAGCCCTAGTGGAGAGAAACGTCCCCACGATTATGGGAAGCTGGATATCCAGCATGCTCTCCAAAAGAGCTGTACAAATCAGTGTGGGAGACGCTTCTGTGCGAGGAATGGTCGCGAGAGGCTGCCCGCAGGGAGGTGTAATATCACCACTGCTATGGAACTTAGTTCTCGACAGCCTCTTGCGCCACCTCAACTCAGAGGGTTTCCACACAATCGCCTACGCAGATGATGTAACAATACTGCTCAACGGAAAATTTGAAGGAGTCCTCTGTGAAAGGATGCAGGGGGCTCTAAGAATAATTGAAAAATGGTGCAGAGAACACTCGCTGTCTGTTAATCCCAGGAAGACGGAGATGGTTTTCTTCACAAGAAAAAGGAAACCAGGAGCACTGAAAGCACCAGTTTTCCTGGACACAACACTAAGTTTCGCATCAGAAGTGAAATACCTTGGGGTAACCTTTGACGCCAAACTAACATGGAATCTTCACTTAGACAGAAGACTAAAAAAGGCTTACATTTCTTATGAGCAGTGTCGCAGGACCGTGGGGAAAACCTGGGGAATGAAACCCAAAGTGGTCATGTGGATATACACTGCCATCATAGGACCAATGATAACCTATGGAGCTGTGGTCTGGTGGCCTAAAAGTAAACAGACTACAGCGAGAGCCAAGCTCAGCCAAGTGCAGAGAGTTGCCTGCCTAAGCATAACAGGAGCTATGCGAACAACGCCAACGAGAGCAATGGAGGTAGTGCTGTGTCTGCCACCACTGGATCTATATCTAGGAGAAGTGGCCTTAATAACAATGGCACGCCTCAAGTCCGTTGGCCTACAACCAAATGTAGGCTGTGGGGAGACCAGAAGTCGCCTGTGGAATGAGGCTGTCAGGAAGACGCCTCTTCTACAGGCATGCACAGATGGTATCTCTCCCCGATTTGTCTTTGACAGACCCTACACAATACAGACAAATAGTGAAAACGAGACCGCTGGTGAAGGTGTAATAAACATTTTCACAGACGGATCAAGGAAGAAGGAGGGGGCAGGATGTGGAATATATTCCAGAAGCCTGCAAATCCAATATAAATGGACTATGGATGAGCGAGCCAGCATAGTACAAATTGAACTGGTGGGCATAACCATAGCCGCAAAAGAGATTGTCCCCAGACAAACTACGTGCAAAACAATCAGGATCTACACAGACTGTAGACAATCACTACTAGCCCTGAGAAGTTACAAAATAACCACAGGAGCAGTATGGGAATGTCATCAAGCACTTGTGGGTGCCTCCAGTACGAACAACATCTCGGTATGCTGGGTGAAAGGACACGCACAGTGCAGTGGCAACAAAAAAGCCGACAAACTGGCCAAGAAGGCAGCAGGCCAACTTATCTTTGGACCAGGCCCGGCCAGTTTGTTACCGATTACGGCGACAATACAATTAATTAAGGAGAACACCCACAACGAATTTAAGAAGCTGTGGGATGAAACAAGCAGCTGTCAGCTCGCTAGGGAACTACTCACGTATCCCAACAAGAAAACAGCAATGGACTACCTGGCAATGACCAGAAGGAATCTACGTTTTATAACAGGAATCCAGACTGGACACTGTCCGCTAAGGAAACATCTATACAATATGAGATTAAGCGAAACACCTCTTTGCAGAGGTTGTGAACAAGAAGATGAGACGGTTCAACACGTACTCTGTGACTGTTCAGCCGGCTCATCAATCAGAGAATCCATCTTGGGAGAGCGTTGGCCTACCTTGGCCAATGTAAGGGAGATGCCCCTAGGCAACATCACCACCTACTTCGAAAGATTAGGTTGGTTGAAGGCCTAGGCGAGTGTCTGCCTAGAGGGAGGATATACAAGGGATCCAATGGGGCCTAAGTGCTGTGATTTTCGACCACCCTCCTGCTAATTCCATACTCCATACTCCATACTCCATACCTGCTGCACACCGACCTCAGAGCACAAGGCGAAAATTTCGATTGCATCTATAAAAAGATTCTTTTTTTTTACGTGCATCGAAATTACAGACAAAATGTGGAAATTATTTTTGACGGTTACTCCGAGGACCCGAACGCTCTTGGTATAAAATCTTCCTAACGACTACGAAGAGTGAGAAAACAACGTTGTAGAGATTACTCATTCAATGAAGTAATGGTGGTATCGATGGCTCAAGAAGAGCTTTTAACCAACAAAAAAAAAACAAGGATAAACTTATAAAAATGCTTCTGAAATATTTGAAACAGAATAACATAAAAGCCACACAGGTTCAAGAAGGCGCTGATACCGAGATAGTAAACACCGCTATTAAGCATGTTTCAAATTACGATTCTGTAGTAATCGTAGGCGAGGACATCGATGTTCTCATGTTACTAACAGGACTGGCCCATGGCAAATCCAACGTGTTTTTCAAAAAACCCACAAAACTAAAAATTGTCGAGAAACTGTACTTAGTATCGAATCTTCGATACGATGATGTCATAAGCGACAACATCCTGTTTCTACACGCCTTCAGCGGGTGTGACATGACTTCCTCTGCTTTTGGATGTGCAAATCGAAATTCATCACCACTTTGATGAACGATGATCATTTGGAAGCACCTCTGAAAATCTTTAAAGAAAAAAAAGTTTCCCCCGAACTTCTGGCTACCGCAGGAGAAACATTATTTCTTGCTTTTCCAAAGATAACGAAGCACAAAAAAAGTTAAATTCGCTACGTTACAAACGTTTTGTAAGAGCAACAACAAAATCAAAAGTGAACCTTGCATCACTTCCATCGACATCGGATGCGACACGGCAACACACTTTCAGGACGTACATTCAAGTGCAAACGTGGCTTGAAACTTTCACGATCATGAGAAATGAGGATAGACTAGGACAAATTGTGGGCTAGAACTGAAAACCATCACAGGAAAAGCTGCACCCGACGAACTTCTAAAATTAATAGTCTGTAAATGCCACGGAAACTGCGGAAGAGCTTGTGGTTGCCGCAAAGCTGGAGTAAAATGCTCCATTATATGTCAAAACTGCAGCGGTAAAATTGACGACAACGTTACAGAATTCCCGAAAATCTGTGTGCAGGACGGCATCAACAAAGAATCCGACGAAGAGAACGAATAAACTACTATTGATCGACAATGGCAATGGATCAAGTCGAGAAGTAATGCGCGAGCGGTTCCGAGGGGAAAAAAAGAAGCTTTTGGAACTTTGGGAATAATTTATGCCATAATAGCAATTGGTTTGTCGCTGTGAAGACCGGTAGAAGTTTTAGTGAGTAAAAATCTCACACTACCTTGCCGCACAACATTTAGGCGGGTGTCTTTTGAAGATTTCCCCACCTCCACAAAATATATATAAAAAAAAGAAATTACATACCGACGCGCTGTATTGCAAATTATTGTCCTACGAAAATGTATAGCCCATAGAACATGGGAAATTCTACGCCCTTTAGTACGCCGTATTTTTTATTATATAGCCTCAACAGAAACCGAGATATTTGAAAAAAAAACGGTTTTTAACCAATTTTTCAAGATGGCGGAAAACCCCGGTCGAGTAATGTACCGAGTAATGTGCCGACAATTCACCAATACAGTCACCAATGACCCTCCACCAAGCCGTAAAAGGTCTCTGATGTCGCATAACCGTCAACCTTAGTGACTTCATTATAATGACTGGGCTACTATTAATATATAGATACTAGTACAGTAGCTTGAGGTAAAAAATATGCAAAACTTCGGAATAATGTCATATTGAACGGATTTCGTTCATTTTTGGCAGTACAATAGTAAATGCTTCACAGAAAAGTTTCTATATTGTGCGGGGGCTTGCTGATTTATAGGGGGTGGATGCCACCCTCTCTCAGGGGGTGGCACTTCAAAATACATATATTTATTGGAGCTGAAGTAGAATCAAATTTTAAGAAGAAAAGGTTCTATGCAATTTTTCACATAAATTGATAGTTTTTAAGTTATAACGACTTGCGATTTAAATTTAAAAAAAAGGTATTTCCAAACGGCTTTCGTCAAGTATTTCGAAAAGTATTACTTTATCGAAAAAATGTTACAGACCAATTACAGAAAGTACAAACTGGGAATTAATTATATTTCTTGTTTATTGATGTAGGATTAATAATTTCGGAGATATTTAAGTTTACATTTGGCATCCAAGTGTTCCTAAGATAATTTTTTAGAGTGAGAGTTAAATATCTCAGAAATTGTGACACCTACGTCAAGGATGCTAATAGGTAGAATAATAGGTTATTAATTAAGCTTTCAACTTTATTTTTTTCTGTAGCATAAAAAACAAAGAAGTTATGACCAAAGCAATGTGCGTCTACACATTTTTTTAATAACAACGTCGCCATTTTGTTACTGTAATTAGCCAGTAATTAAAAAAGGAATTTCAATCACTGTTTCTCATTAATATACAGCATGACGTAGATGCTCAAATTTTTTGGTTTGTATACAGCACTTGCTTTAGAAAAAAATATAGTTTAAACTATAAAGGTATTTTCGATAAAACGTAATTTCTTTTCCTTTTCCAAATATCTCAATAAATATTAGTTTTATTGAAAAATGGGTAGAGACCAAATATAAAGCTCATAAACTGATAATGAATTTCGTTTGTTTATTTATTTTCAAAGATTTAATAGTTTCGGAGATATGAAAGTTTACAAATGGCGTCGGAACGTTTATAAGACGAGAAATGCAGTTTAAATGTTAAATATCTCAGAAATTGTGACACCTACGTCACGCATGCTAAAAAATGAAATTAAAGACAATTAATTGCGCTTTCAAATTATTTTTAATTCGTTCCTGTAGCATACAAAATAAAGAAGTCATGACGGAAAAATATGCGTATTTATATTTTTTTATATAAAAAGGTCGCCATTTTGTTACTCTAATTAGCGAGTAATTTAGAAAAATTATCTCAAATACAGTTTTTCGTTAAGATGTAGCATTACCTAGATGCTCCAATTTTTTTGCTCATTTAAAGCACTTGCTTTAGAAAAAAATGCATTTTGAACTTTAAAGGTAATTTCGAAACACTTGGATACCAAATATAAACTTAAATATCCTACATCAATAAACAAAAAATATAATTAATTCCCAGTTTGTACTTTCTGTAATTGGTCTGTAACATTTTTTTGATAAAGTAATACTTTTCGAGATACTTGACGAAAGCCGTTTGGAAATAACTTTTTTTTTAAGCTAAAATCGCAATTTTGAAGTCGTTATAACTTAAAAACTATAAATTTATGTGAAAAATTGCATAGAACATTTTCTTCATAAAATTTGATTTTATGTCATCTCCAATAAATATATATATATTTTTTAAGTGCCACCCACTGAGAGGGGGTGGCATCCATCCCCTATAAATTAGCAAGCTCCCGCACAATATAGAAACTTTTCTGTGAAGCATTTACTATTATACTGCCAAAAATGAACGAAATCCGTTCAATATGACATTATTCCGAAGTTAAAACCTCTAGTTACTGTTGTACTATATACGATACACAGAGATTCAAAGGAAAAATAGGAAATTCATCCTAGTTGACTATTTTAATAGACAGGCGCAAATTTTAAAGAGATAATATATTTTTAGATAAAATTCAAGTGCTCGGTGATATCTGTGTAGATATGATAGCTCATGAACTGAAATATAATAACAATAACCATTGTATGATAAGTTTTGCTAATTTTATTTTTATCTCAATCAAACTTTTGCACAGAAAAATCTTTAAGCATTATAAAAATATGATATATTTGCATATCATTTACATGTCCATATAGACACTACGCATCAAAAAACTTATAACTTTGACAGTTTCAATAATCTTATGTTAAAATAATTTACCAAAACTGCAAAATTACAATATTTTCATGGAACTTCGCGCCCCTCAAATTATTCGTGAATCTTTTATTATGTATAAACCTTTATCTGATCTAAATTAAATATTAAAATATATTATTTATAACATCTGCTTCATAATTTATATTGGAATTTAAACAAAAGAATATGTGTCCTTTTTCAATAAATTAATTCTTCGCGAAGCAATAATTATTTCGTCCCCAATGTGACATGACCTATGCCACTGACCTCCAAGCAAGTATAGTTTTAAGTCACTGATATCCAAGACTCGGGAGATTTATCTCTGTGACGTCAAAATCGGGGTTGGCTGTAGGTCAGCGTGGAAAGATTTTTATGCGTATGGCACAATATATCTTACCATGTACTTTTTCAAGAGAACTCCGTAATATCCAAAGTTAATATGGTCAGCTTATTATAAAAACTTACTCGAAGAGGAGGTATTGGAGGTAGGCCAGTGGAATTAGCAAATATGCATATTTCAGGATGCCACGCGGATTAAACAATAGTTTTATTGATTACGAACATGACCCTGAATTTGGTCCACTTTTTGACCGCCGGAACATTGTTTATTTAACGATTTATTGTTGAAAAATTCCAAAAAATCGACTTTTTTAAAGATAACTCAAATACCTTTGACGATAGGTTTTTCAATTTGCAGTTACTGTTAGAACAAAAACGGTTAATTTGAGAGGTGGTTCGTTTAAAACGCTTGAAAATTTGTTTAAATAATTGCAAAAAGCCGCGAAAATTTTCGCAATTTGCAAATATTGTTCATTCTTTAACAAAAGCACTTTAGTGCTTGAAACTTTGACAAAATATGTCTTTTATAACTCCAAAGTTACCTCTAAAATTTCATCAAAAAATTTTAATTAGTTAAAGAGATATTCAATTTGTTTATTAAAAACATGAATAATGTAAAATGCAAATTCACCCAGTTTCCGTTATCGTAGAGGGTTGACCTGGACATCATTTTTTTTGTTGAGACTTAAACTTTATGTTTTCATTAATGGTAAATCAAATTTGCATTATTTTCAACTTCAAAATGGCGTTTGAAAAAGTGTCACATTTTGAGGTTAGGTTTTTTGCTAATAACTTTTAAACAAATGAAGATTTTGCAATATCGTTCTGATATCTGTGTTGCTGGGGTTTTTTCACACATTTAAAAAAAAATGACTCTGTAGCCTTACTAGAAGCCGATATGATTTTTTTTTTAAATTAACCGTCTTTCAAAGTTCTAACAGTATCTACAAATTGAAAAACCTATCGTCAAAGGTCTTTGAGTTATCTTTAAAAAAGTCGATTTTTTTGAATTTTTCAACAATAAATCGTTAAATAAACAATGTTCCGGCGGTCAAAAAGCGGACTAAATTCAGGATCATGTTCGTAATCAATAAAACTATCGTTTAATCCACGTGGCATCCTGAAACGAATTACAATAAATTTCAGTATTTTTTTTTACTAATTCTACTGGACTAAGGATGTAACGTTGAACTAACACACACTCATGTATTTTTCACTACCATAAAGTAACACACACACCCATGTAATTTTTCAACGAATATAAAAGTACATTATTTATATTTCACAGCCTGAAAAGCTCGAGACATTTTGGTATGTCTCCACTCTGTATAATTTCATGCTAGGTTCTTAGATGCATACACACATAAGGCTTGATTTGTACTGGACAATTGCGAAACTAAGTAACTGCGATCTCGCCTAGTCTACCATTTCCCTTTATTAAATGTTGACGTAAATGTCCAGAATTTCCACAGTATAGGTATAGTAAAAGGGATTTTGTCAAAGCAATCTTTATAATAAAACCGTATTAGTAAAAACATATAAAAGTACCGCCGTACACTGTACAGACGATCCAACTTGGTGAAGCCAACCTTGTCGGTATGCTTTGTAGTTTGCTGGAATTCCAGCAGACCAACTCACTTTTACGAATGAGTTCAAAGGATGCCGACAATGTTGGCTCCAACAAGTTGTATAAGATGTAGACCCCTTAATGTTGACACTCGGACAGGGTCGAATGCCTTCAACACTGCAATTGTAAAAGAATCAAATCTTCTAGGTCAGTACGTTTCAACAATATAGTAGATTTCCGACAAAAGACGTATTACTTCCACATCCAGTGGAAATACAGTAACGCCAAGAACATTTTTGAAAATTTTTATTCTTCAAATAGGCTTAGAATGAAACGTCGAGATTTTAAGTTTGAGAGAAAAACATTTCTGTCTGTCGGTCTATCTGCTGTAACTTTTCTGTGCACACGATGACTCTGGAAGCGTTTAAGATATTGACTTGAAATTTAGTACACGTAAGTATTTTAACGCGATCTGAAACTAGATGATATTTTGATATTATTCTGTTGAAGGGTTGGGCGGTAAATTGGGGTAAATGGTTAAATGGGTAAATCAAGCCAGTAAGAGCCGGTAAAATTGGTATTTACTATATATATATAAGGTCTCAAAAAATTTTTTGGCATTAACCACCTCTATTACCACTCCCACTCCATTATTAAAGGGGGTGAAAAAAATAAAATTGTGATTTAGCGTGTGTACAAGAACTAAGCTTCAAATTTGTTTTTACTTCATACACCCCACTACCACTACCACCTTCCTTCCACCACATCCCTTCCACCACCCCCTCCCCCACTACCGATGCGGCATATCGTTTTATGAGCTTTTGGGGTAGGTGATTTCAAATATTTATATTATTAAAGTTCTATAGACAATTATTTCCACATAGTAGAGTGCAAATGTAATATCAAATTGTTTTTCGTTGTGAGAGACTTGGATAGAACATCATGATGTGGAAGTAGTGACCACGTTGTGCACATTTGTGATGCACACGGTACATGACAGTTTTATGCCGTTAATCCTCAACTTTCTTTGTTACGTATAATTTAATATTATATAAAAATAGTTTTTTCTCTGACGGGAAAAAAGTTTGTCATTTTATCTCTCTCGACAGGTATCAAAATGTCAGTTATTATTAAATTACTTTTCCCCGGGAAAAAATGAGTACTTTTTTCCCGGATATGTACACATAAGAACACGGAAATATTTCATTTTAGAATATTTTATTATACAAAACTTACATTTCCTTAATGTTGTTAAATGTGCATTGCATGAAAGACATGTTCCTCGAACGATTGGGAATGTCTGCTACAGTGGAATTTTCTTGAGTTGAAATCATATTTTCTGCCATTGACACAATTGCCATTGATGGTCCTGCTCGCAAATTCGGTCTTATTTCAGCTAATGCACTGCCACACATTCTAAACATTTATTAGATATTTCTGTCCTATGCGCCACCGATTCATCAACATACCCTTCAGCTACCGTTGATGACTTCCAACCACCAGGTTTCTTTAGTGTCATCAAGCCTCCTTCAGATTCAAGTAAAAGTGTAGCAGACGATCTTCGAAATGCATGACCTGTATATGACTTAGCATTTTGAAGTAGAAAATAATGCTACTGTTTCAGGTATCTTATAAAATTTTTATCAACAACCTGATTGATACATTTTCCATTGCGATATGCATAAAACAGGCGGCGATCCTTTGCTGCCGCTGGACGAAGGGCTATGTACATTCTGTAAAACTTAATATATTTTTCAGTAACTACAAATCTCCTGTTTACATCATTCTTTGTTTGCTTTAATTTCACAATTAATAAAGTTCCAAAATCATCAATATCATCTAATGTTACCTGGCTGATTTCACAAATTCGACAAGCTCCTGCAATCCCAAATACAACAACAACCTTGGCCATTAAATAAACTTCATCAGGAGCATTGCTTAAAAAATCACTAATATGTGCACTCGTAAAAATCGAAGATTTCTTGGGCATGTAACCTTTCCCATTTTGCTTAAAAAATGTAATTAGTTTGCAATATTTTGAAATGTCTACATTATTATTGGATTGTAACGTACTTTTAATCATTAAATAATTCGACCACACGGTTGATGGCTTTTGTTGTTGCGCCAATTCCGAAAAATAAGCCAATAACCACCGTCTCCGAGAAAGAACTGCATGTCTTTTTCACCTTCCATTCCATAAATCTTGAATACGCGGTTTTGTAAATTTTCCGCGATTTAGCTGGCAATAATTTTAGTGATGCTACTTTTGCTGCTTCTACTAATTCCGGTGGTGTAAGAGAAACTCTGAATCGGAAATGTCCATTTTTGAACTTTGAATATTCAAAATATCTAATAAATAACTTCGCTAACTAAGTTCACAAATTGTTAAACCCAATCACAGAATTAAATTGACAGATATCTGATTACTTTAAAGTAACGCAGGTCCAATGTCGCTATAAGTACAACAGCCTACCAGTTTAAAACTTCAGTTTTTCTGACTTTAATGTATTGAAATAATATGTTTTTTCAATATTAAATCGTCGTTTTTCCCGTCACAGAAAAAAATAATGTATTATACACTGCTAAAAATATTAGATTTTACCTCTCGGTGTTCTGACAAACATAACCTCGAGCTAAAATCTAATACTTTTTTCCCCTTGTATAATAAATAACTATTATTTTACTGGGAAAAAATGTTTTATGTTGCCAGCAGCTTATTGGGTTTTTATATTTAATTATTATGAAAACAAACATAATAAACACGCCACATGTATTAAACAGAACAGGACGGTGTGTATTTGATTTAAAATTATTTTTTCATTTGCCAGATATGATTTAGAGTTTTTGTAAAATTATTACCGTTTTTAGGTTAAATTTATCGTATGTAATATCACTAGTGCTTAAAATTTTATCGAAAATTTTTTCGAAAGCGTGTTGCCTGGTAATATAAAGAGTGCAAATTGACAGTTTAATATCTGATTAAATCCCGACCGCTTTAGCGGGAGAGATTTAATCTTTGATAATAAACTGCCAATTTGCACGAGTTATATTAACTAGGGGCAACTTAGCTTGAGAAAAAATTTTTAGATAAAATTTAAAGCACGAGTGGTATTTGTGGAGAATGTTTCACGAATAAATAATTCATTAAGTATATCTTCAATATTATGTTCAGTAATTAATTGCCTTCAGACGTTTCCTTGTTGCTTTTTAGAGATTACTCACCTTTATCTTCAATTTCATCATTTACGTCACATAAAAATGCATTTCCAAAGCAACTCATCTAATAAAAAACAAAGTAGGTTTAAATTATGACAATCAAGAAAAACAATATACGTTAAACCATAGGTACTGTAACTTATAAGACTAGTCATCACAACAAAGCACGCTTCGACCAATCACATTACCGGTGAAATCACACAAATTGCATATTACCAATCTATCCCTTTTACGTTCTAAGGCTGCCGGTTCAGATGGTATGGTACCGCCATCTAGTAACGCTAGCTTAACTTAGTTACTAGCCTAAACAGTGAATTGAATTATTATATTAAAGTGTTTATTAATATATATTTATGTATTTAATCCTTGTTTCTAATTTGAGAAGTTTGATAGTTAAGTTAAGGTTTACTTGTTTAAGTAGAGAGACTTTAAGTACAACGAATTATAATGTATGTAGTGATACTGCAGAGTTTTGATTTTCCAAATAAGTGTTAGCTGCTTTGTAATGATTGATGAATTACCATAAGTAAGTACCTACATTTGTGTATTTACCATGAAATAACTGATTTGTCTGCTTCGTAGATATTCATATTTAATTTTAGTTGGGAAAATTATTTTATAATTATGTTAGGATATAGGACAAATCGTGCTTTTAAATGTTATCTATAAATATCTTCTCTAGCTTATTATTAATTGTTAACGTAAATTGTAAATTTTAGTACTGTATTAATAACCTAAAAAGCCAATGCTGTGTGGAACTTATATAGGTGTCCCGAACATATATAAGTTCCACACAGCATTGGCCTTTTAGGTTATTAATACAGTACTACAATTTACAATTTACGTTAACAATTAGTAATAAGCTAGATAAGATATTTATAGATAACATTTAAAAGCACGATTTGTCCTATTTGCCGAAAACATGTCACGACACAAAACGTCAAAAAATTTTCGCAATATTTGCCGCTGCAGCGACCTAAAAAATTAGAGCGATAAATTTTGCATGTTGGTCCTGTCAAAAGCAGATCTAGCTTGAATTATCACTAATAATGACGTTTGATTGGTGCAATGTTGTGAAAAAACGGGCTCTCATTGGCTATAGCGTTAATGAGTGAAATAATCACCAAAAATAGCTGGCAGTGATGAATATTCTATCATTTCGCAGTTTTTCTAAATGTTTCAGTAGGTGTTTGCAGTATAATATTATGTCTATATGAGAGCCGTCTCTGGCGCCCCGATAAATCTCCCGAGCCTTGCAGTGATATCAAGCGGAACTCCGTGATGCACTACATGTACTGGTTTGTATATTTTTTACTAAAAAAATTAGCAGGTAAAATAATTTTGCTTGACACAGTAAACAAGAAGATTACCAGGGAAACATATTCATAACATTTTGGAACAATATCTAATAGCGCATGATATACTGGGTGAGAAATGTTTATTTTTGTGATTTTTTGCCAGAAATTCGAATATAACAGAAAATTTTACTACGGAATCTATTTTTCGTTTCTGTATACCGTCTAGACGACCCCACTTTCTTTAATATGCACAGAAGCGCTAGATTCCCCACTGTACTATCTGCTTTCGGAGAAAGTAAGTGATTACGTGAGAGACCATCTAATTGCACTTGTTTATTAACCTTGTACGAGGATAAGAACAACAATGACACACATATTAGCACTATAGTACTCAATTCAGACATAAGTGCAATGTACCCAATATGCCGAACAGTTAAGATTGATTATTCAGCATGTTTACCAGCTTCTGATAGTAAAAGTATCAATGTAATCGTGAAAGTGAACAGGCGTTTTTGCTCGTCATTGCTTTTATTGCAATTCACTATCTTCAGGAAATGATAATCTGAACTAGTTTGTTTGGCACAAAGACACGTTTGTAAATAAACAAACAAACGAATAAAAATCATTCTATTTGATCGATATGTATTATCATTTTAGTGTACATACAGATGGAACTATACAATTTTCAATTTTAGAACCTTTTAGTCATGATGGCATGTTTTATCATTTTTCTACTGCTGGGATGTTGACATATTTATGTATCTACATTAGGGTGGCCCATCTCTATAGGGGGTGAATTTTTTTTGCGTATTTTTTAAGTCTCACCCCACGAAAATATACTATTATACTAGGAATAATTTATGTCAAAGTTTCAGATAATTCGGTGAACGGTAACTCGTGCCGCATTCAGGTAGAAATTTGTAGATAAGATTTTATTACGGTAATACACTTAAATTTTACTTAAAATACAAATATCTACCTCTTTTCTCATAATGTTTTATTGGTGTAATTATTTCCTAGAAATTATTTGTTTTGGAAGTTTGGAAATATAATGCACCTACGGTAGGTTTTTATGTCAGTTTGCAATTGTGTTTTACAGTGGTGACATTATAAGTTTCAGCATACGTTCCTTTTTGAAAAACATTTAACGATGGCTGATGTTAGATCCTTACGAAAGGATACTTTCATTTACTTAGTTGGACACTATTCGTCACAAATCATTGGCAATAAATTGCCGTCTAATAGACAAGTATTACAAGTGCTCTTTTATAACACTCGTGAAGTGAAGCTAAGTGTACATGAAAGTGCTAAATTAACAATAAAAGATGTGTCAGTTTTTTGGGATAAAGCTCGCATTCCGACACGTCAGGATTTTCATTGTGTTAAACGGCTAAAAGGACCAGTGCGGGAGGTAAAGAAAAAAATTTCGGTGAAAAATTGGATGATCTCTTTGACATTTCTCATGCAAATGCATTGGAGTTGATGAAAATAGATGAAGATAAGCAGTTTTTAATTAACCAAAGAAAAAAGGGACGTCCAGGATTTATGCATGGTATTGATTACCAACTTGCTTCTCAAGAAAAATCAGCTGAGGAGAAATTACAGAAATTATCCGAACGAATGCAACGAAGTCAACAAGAAAAAGCTAGATTAGAGGAAACAGTCACCTGTCCATCATCAAGTAGTAATTCAGCCGACTCCAACGAAAATGAAGATGAAATAATCGAAGCCCAAGAAGAGTTGTTACAAGACCAGCCTGGCCCGTCACAGCCAAAAAAGAGGAGATTGTATGGAACATGTAACATCATCACACCAAAAATAGCCGCTGCATTTGATGCTTGCAAAATAAGCGACAGGTATGGAGTCCATATTTTGACGGCAGTAGCAGAAGCACTAGGACATGACACCACATCTTTGTCCATCAGCAGAACCACACTTCAGCGCTCTAGACAACGCATCCGAGAAGAAAGAGCTAAAATATTAAAAACTGCCTTCGGTAATTCTGAATTGCCGGTCCCAGTCATCCATTGGGATGGAAAACTTTTACCGTCTCTCACTGGAATGGGAAATATCGATAGACTTGCTATCTTAGTTACTAGTGGAGATATTGAACAACCACTTGGAGTACCAGCTTTGCCCAATTCAACTGGAAGAGAACAGACTGAAGCAGTTTATGATGTGCTTTGTGAATGGAATTTGGACGAAAAGGTAATAGCTTTGTGTTGTGATACAACACTATCAAATATGGGTTATATAAATGGGGCAGCCACACTATTGCAACAAAAATTAGAAAGAGATATTCTATATTTTCCTTGTAGACATCATATTTTTGAAGTGGTTTTGAGAAGTGTGTTTGACACAAAAATGCCTTCATCTGGTCCAAATGTGCCACTATTTAAACGTTTTAGGGAATTTTGGTCTAAAATAGATCAAAATAAACTAAAAACTGGATTTCAGGTATCAAAAATTAAACACATTTTACAACCAGTTAAAGCCGAAATTGTAAAGTTTCTAAATGCAGCTTTAACTTTGCAACAGCCTTGTGATGATTATAAAGAATTTTTAATGCTTTCTAAACTTTTTGTTGAAGAAGAGCCCACTCACACGACATTCTATCAACCAGGGGCATTTCATCATGCACGTTGGATGGCCAAAGCCATTTACTGTCTAAAAATATTTTTTTTCCAAGATCAGTTCCAACTAACTAAAAAAGAAAAAATAGGTATTGAAGATATATGTCTCTTTATTGTAAAGGTTTATGTAAAGGCCTGGTTTACAGCGTCATTTGCTAGTAAAGCACCGCTTCATGACTTAGACTTTTGTAAAGAACTCATTAATTATCAAAATATTGACAAAGAAATATCTCAAGCCGCAAGTAGGAAAATAGTGAACCATTTGTGGTACTTTAATTCAGTAAATGTTGGCTTATCTTTCTTTGATGACGATATTTCAGTTACCACTAAGAGAGAAATGGTTAAAGCTTTGAATAGGAAAGCACCAAATCAAGAGGGTATTAAACGACTTATGATTAGTAACATTACTGACGTTGAAAACAAGGAAATTCAGGACTTCATATGCGAGAACACTAAACAGTTTTTTCAAAAATTAGGTTTGTCTATGGAATTTTTGGAAAATGATCCAACAACATGGAGGGAAAATGAAAGTTATACCTGATGTTTCAATATTGTAAACAAAATTAAAGTTGTAAATGATGCCGCTGAGAGAGGAATCAAACTTATTACTGACTATAATGACATTTTAACAAAAAATGAAGACCAAAAACAGTTTTTACTCCAAGTTGTAAATGATTATAAATCACAGTTTCCAAATGTAAAAAAAGAAACCATGTCGCATGCTTTGGCCTAGTGCAAAAAATATTGTTTTTATTACTATATGTCTTGTAGATTTAGGATAATATTTGGTACTATGTATGAAAAAAACGTTTCATAATAAAATACACAAAGATAAAACGAGAGTTTTATTTCAAAAACTTCTAGTCTAGTTCTCTTAGACTACGAATTTACAGTAGTATGACACATGTCATAGTCACAACAGATAATGTCTTTGATATTTGTATGACTTGATTAGTCATTCTAAAGATAAATGTTGCTGATTAAAAAAAAAAACAATGCATCAACCAAAGAATGTAAATAATTCCATTTACTTTTATTATTGCATAATAATGCATTCTGCGGCACCCCTTGCCTTCAATTTGCCTCAATAATATTTTGAGGGGACTGTTTTTTCTTCAAATGGAACCATTTTCAGGGGTGAGAAATAAAAAATTTCGATTTCGAAAAAGATGGGCTACCCTAATCTACATATACAGAATGTGTAACTATATACAGGGTGCATCATGGTTAGTGGCCTATTGGGGGTTTTAGAAAATCTACAAATAATTTAGAGCACAAAACTTTAGGAGAGGGGTTTTCAGGGGTGCTCATTTAATGAAAATTATTATTATTAACAGTTGCTTCTATCTTCATTTATGAAGCAAGCATAATATTCATAATCATGACACAAGATTCGCAAACAATATATATATTAATAATTTTAGATTGTCCTTCTACAAGAAGAGTGCACTTTACACTTGCAGTACAATTTATAATAAGCTGCCAAAATCAATAAAAGATATCAACAACCTAACTCAATTTAAAAAAAAATTACGTTCTTTTCTCTGCACCCACTGTTTTTACTCCCTAAAAGAATTTCATGAATTTACAGCATGAATAATATATAATTTTACCCATCCTGTTAAAGTTTTTTTATTTATTTGATCTGTTCAAGTTTTTAATTTGTTGTTTTCAATGTTTCGTAATCTTATTCCATTTATGTGTTTTATTCAAACTTTTAAATATTAGATGTACATTATATTATTTAAGAATTTTATAATATCTATTTTGTATTTTGCTGATGACGTTTTATATTCTGTAAGGCTTACATGAAATAAAGTTATTATTATTATTATTATTATTATGTCACATATGTGACATTTCCGGTCATACCAGAAGTTAATACCAACTTATTTTAAATGGAACGCCATATTTTTTAATCCGGATTCGAATTCTATTCATTAATTTAAGGTAACATTCGCTATGGTAAATTCTGACAAACAGTTTTTCTCCCATATGTCTATGAGAGATTGGGCTTATGTGGGTTCAAGCTACAAATGACCCAAAATATACAGGGTATCCGGAAAATGAGGTTCAACTTCGACAATTTCGACGTCCATTAAATCGTTTATTTCAAACGGAACGGAACACACTATATTTTACAAGCCTATTCGCTTCCCTCTTTTATTAGGCCATTCATATTAGCTTAAAAATAGCCCAATAGAAAGAAAAAATATAATAATTTAGCTTTATAGAGCTCCAATATCAATCTTTCCCACTTAGCATTATTAAAAATCTGAATTACACTATCAAGGTCCATTCTGCGATTGAAAAGATGTACAAACTGTTGTTTGCCCTGTTTGATACCGGCCGCCGCGCCGCCTAGAATTATAAGTGATACATTATATACCACGTTCGTGAATCTCTGTTAATGCAACTCTTAACTTCAATAGCTGATTTCTCGAAAACCGCTCTTCTAAACAATTTAGCTAGAATTTTACTGGGAACATTTTTTGCAAGTATAATTTTTTTTTGTAGGACGAACGGTTTTATACATGCATAATATCAAAATTATTTCCTACTGGGAGAATAAGATGATTCCTTAACCTCCACCCAGAAGGTAGTCTCAAAGTTATATTGCATTGTTTTTTTTTACAAATTTCATACTGTGTTTTTAATATGCTTTTATTAGGTCCACCTGTAATAGATCGAGAGCCCGCCGACCACTAATTATATGTTGTTAATTTGGGGTGGTAGACCACAGAAATGTCCATGCCAGCCCTTTTTTTTTGGTACAGGGGCGTACGGCAAGTCCCCAAATGTGTAGGAAATATGAATTGAAAAATTAAAAAAAAAACAGCCACAAAAAGTCATAGGTTTACACATGGAGGTTGGAGGGATTTCTTAATTTACCCCCAAAAATCATGAATCTATACTTCGATTCATCTTCGTTGGTACAAGGAAGTGCTACGCTCGCTCAATTTTGAAAAAGGTCAGGTAAAAAAAAGTTTGTGAATGGCAATCAGAAACTTGGTAAATATGATCTTACTGAGTGTGAAAATATATTCGCTCTGAAAAGTGGTACGACAACCTTGCCATTCACTATAATTGATCGCGTACCGGAGTTTCCTACCGCATGTGCATGTGTAATTCGATGAATATCATAAATTTACGACTGGCAATCAGATACCTGGCAAGTATGAACCTCCTGAGTGTGAAAATACATTCGCCATCTTTGAAAAGTGGTGCGAAGGTTTAGCCTTTCACGATAATTGCGGCGTATCGGCTCTTCCTACCGCATGTACTAGTTACTCTAATTCGATGAGTATCATAAATTTACGACTGAGAATCAGATACTTGGTAAGTATGCGAAGATACGTGCGCCATCTTTGACAAGTGGTGCATGGTGCATAGTGCAAGGGTCTTGCCTTTTACGATAATTGACGGTGTATCAGAGCTTCCTACCGCATGTAATAGTTAATCATGTAATTTGATGAATGTCATAATTTATCACTGGCAATCAGATACTTGGTAAGTGTGAACCTCCTGAGTGTGAAAATACATTCGCTAGCTCTGAAAGAAAAGGTCTTGTCATTCACGGTAATTGATGGTGTATCGGAGTTACCTACCGCATGTGTTGATTACCATTTTAATTCGATGAACATCATAAATATAACACTTTTCAAAGATGGCGAATGTACGTTCGCTCTCAAGAGGTTCATACTTACCAAGTTTCTGATTGCCAGTCGTAAATTTATAATATTCATCGAATTACACAGGTAAACAGTATATGCGGTAGGGAATTCTGGTACGCCATCAATTATCGTGAATGGCAAGACTGTCGACCACTTTTCAGAGAAAGCGAATATATTTTCACACTCGGTAGGTTCATACTTATTACCAAGTTCCTGATTGCCATTCATAAACTTATCATTTCTTTTACCCGACTTTTTTTTCAAAATTGCTTGTACCACCCAAAATGAATGGGAGTCTGGATCCATGATTTTTGGGCCTCCAACCCCCATGACTTTTTGTGGCTGTTTTTTTTTTAATTTTAGAAGTCATGTTTCTTGCACATTTAGGGGCCTGCCGTACGCCCCTCTACCAAAAAAAGGGGCTAGCATGGACATTTCTGTGCTCTACCACCCCAAATTAACAACAATTCATACATTTTGGGACTAAACTTATGACATACAATTTGTGGCCGGCGGTCTATAATTATCTACGTACAGTTCATCTCAAAGTTATAGCAACCTAGGGCCAGTTTTTCAATGCAAGGTTAACCACTTCATCATACATATAAACTAACTAGAAGTTTAGAATCTGAAATTGTAATATTAAAATGTTTAAGGGCCGGTTTTATAGGTTCAGATTAAACCTAAGTTTAACTAGAAAATTCTGTTGAGTCCCGAAATAAAAGTAAATAGCGTATTTAGAGAAGTGTATATTAACCACATTCATCAAACAGGAAATTAACAAGAACCTTTTAACAAGAACTCAAAAAGACGCTTCTCACAGCAGTTTTTTTACTACAAAAATCATTCGATAACTATCGATAATAACTATCAATAACAACTAACAATATCACAGAAGCTTTATTCAAATTTATTAATAATTTCCTAATTGATGAATGGGCTTAATATACACTTTGCTAAACACGCTATTTACTTTTATTTCGGACTTCAACAGAATCTTCTAGTTAAACTTAGGTTTAATCTGTACTATAAAACCGGCCCTAATAGAAGCACAATCTAAACTTCTAGTTAGTTTATCTGTATGATAAAGTGCTTAACCTTGCATTCAAAAACCGGCCCTTAGGTTGCTATAACTTTGAGATGAACTGTAAGTAATAAGGTTGAAGGAACCGAATTTCACCCACTTCTAATTTTTGTATCATCATGAAACTTGGCAATTGTGTGTAGCTCTGATGACAATACAATATAGCATACTTAATATTATATTATATTATCTTCAAAATGGCCACCGCCCTAAGATGGCGGATTATCATTTTCTTTATAACCCCCTTTATAGAGAAAGAAAAGGCTTGAAAAGAAATGTGATCAAAACTTAAAAATTCAAAATGACGGCGTCAACATGGCGGATAGGTTTTATTAATTATCATTGGATTCGGCTGAAAATCGGTAATTGTGGGTTATCGAGGTTGCAGATTACAATTATTCGGTCCTTTAACAAATTGTTTGTTATTTCGAATGTGCCAAAATTCTCTCCTTAAATATAAGACTAAAAAGTAAAAAAATAAATTAATAGTTTGAAAAATTAAAAAAACATAGTAAAGGCCTTGGTGTAAGCCATGTTTGTAGTTAAGTATAATATTTGAATATAAAAGTGTGGGGCGCCTCTAATTTAATCTAATGATGTCTTCAGCGTTTTAATTATCGAACCTGTTTGAAATATCGTTCGAAAAGCGCCCCACGCTTTTATACTCAAATTTTATACATAACTATCAACAGGGCTCACACTAAAACCCTTACGGGGTAGACAGACAGAACAGGTTCGCTGATTATTTTTTTGCTTTTTAGTGCAATATTTATAAAAGCATGTTTTTTTTTTAGTTTTTTAAACTATTAATTTATTTATACTGCTTTCAATAGCCCATTTAAATAAAAAATGCATTTTTCTCTTTAGTTGATTTTGGATCACTACCTTCTGAATTGAGGTTATGAAATCATCTTCTTCCCTCAGTAGGAAATGATTTGACATCATACATGTATTAATAATAATAATAATACTGAAGAAAGTGCTAATACTGAACAGTCACACACGAAAAATTAGGACACCATGCTACACGTAGAAAACAACAATCGAGAGGATCATGAACAAACTAGAAAAGTACCAAGCATACTGAGAAAGAAAAGCGAGGGGGAAAATGAACACCACAAAGAAATCGCAACGATATAATATGCTCTACCAGAAACAGAAACGGACTAAATAGAAGACCCAGAAGAAGAAGAAGATTTGTAGAGGCAGAAACACAAAAAGAGGAGCGTAAACTATCTATATCATGATAAAATACGGCTTTCACAAGCAACTAGGTTGCCCATCCAACACTCATGGATCATGTGTTATGTGTCTCTCGTTGCTGAAAACAAGCATGATCAAATCCAACCCGGCCCGGTGGTATATCCTGGAAGTGGCAGCAATGCCTACCGCACGCTGTGAACCAATCAATTATCTGTTTTCGAGGTATTAGCGATTAAAGTGAGAGTCCAATACATTTGTGTCGAATATTAGCATACTATATTTTTTTCTTCAACATGTATGTATGTATATACATAAAAATCTATATTGTCATTTTTCCTGCTTCTTGAAGGTGGTCGCAAAAAAAACAAAAATACACCTGAGAAATAATCGAATTATAAGAAAGAAAGGTCTTATACACTTTTTTGCTAAAATTCAAATTTTTTGAGATATTGCGAACTCAAAATCAGTATTCCTAGACTTTTTTTAAATTTCTCGAAAAATGTGGACTTTAATAAAAAAAAATACAAAGGTACAAAATTAAAGCATTTACGAAAACAAATCGAATGGTTCTTTCTTTTTTTCTTTCCGATGCTTACTTTTAGAAATATGGCATTTTCAAAATGGCCCGAAACTTTCAGAAAAATATACGTCGTTAAAATCTAAAATCACTCAAAATCTACAACTAGGAGAAAAATTTTTATTCTTGTAAAAATTAAAGGTATTACAATTTTCTTTCGATTGAGAGATATTACGATCTTTTATAATGAAAACTAAAAAAGTTACAAACAAAAAAGTTACGCATTTAAAAATTTAGGCCCCTTTTTTAGTCTTATTGTTCTAATTTCTTATTAATTCAAAATTTTAAAAACCCTTCTAGATATTGTTAATGCATATTATTATCAACATGCTCAAATTTCTTAGAATTTTTAAAATAATTATTTTTCATTCTGTACTTATTTTTAATAATGAAAATTTTCATAATTTTTGAAAAAAATCGGGTTTTTGTAAATTGCTCAGAAAATATCTTTTAATAAAAAATTGGAAGAGTACAAAAATGAAGTTTATAAAAAAACGAATAGTTTGGTCCTATTTTTTTACTTCCACGTCCAGTGGAAGTATAGTAACGACAAAAAATTTTTAAAAAATTTTTATTGTCCAAATAGGCTTAAAATGTCATGAAACGTCGAGATTTTAAGTTTGAGCGAAAAAAAAAAATTTCTGTCTGTCTGTCGGTCTGTCGGTCTGTCGGTCTGTCTGTAACTTTTTTTGTGCGCACGTTTACTCTGGAACCGTTTAAGATATTGACTTGAAATTTGGTACATGTATGTACTTTAACGAGATCTAGAACTAGATTATATTTTCATCTTGTTCCGTCGAAGGGTTGGGGGGTAAATTGGGGTAAATTTGGGGTAAATGGGTAAATCAAGCAGGTAAGAGTCCATGAAATTGGTATTTAGTATATACAAGAGAAGCTAAGGTCTCAAAAAAATTTTTGGCATTAGCCACCCCCATTACCACCCCCACCTCCTTATTAAAGGGGATGAAAAAAAAATGTGATTTAGTGTATGTACAGGAACCAGAAACCTCAAAATATTTTTTTAATTCATCCACCCCCCACTACCACCACCCCCACCCCACTACCGATGTGTGGTATCGTTTTATGGGTTTTTGGGGTAGAGGATTTCAAATATTATATTATTAAAGTTCCATAAACAATTATTTTCACATACAAAGTTTTTTCGTTGTGAGTGTCTTGGATAGAGAATCTGGATGTGGAAGTAGTGATTCCTTGGGCAGCGGTTTTTATTTTCCTACGACAAACTGTTCCAGAAATATAAAGCTTTAAAGATGGCGCTTCAGCGCAAATGCAAGAAAATTATGTATTTAAAATTAAAATATCTCAAAAACCGCTGCCCAAGGAATCACTACTTCCACATCCACATTCCCTATCCAAGTCACTCACAACGAAAAAACTTTGTATGTGGAAATAATTGTTTATGGAACTTTAATAATATAATATTTGAAATCATCTACCCCAAAAACCTAAGAAACGATATCCCACATCGGTAGTGGGGTGGGGGTGGTGATAGGGGGGTGGTTGTGGGTAGTGGATGTGGATGAAGTAAAGAAATATTTTGAGGTTTCTGGTTCTTGTACATACACTAAATCACATTTTTTTTTCATCCCCTTAATAAGAGGGTGGGGGTGGTAATGGGGGTGGCTAATGCTAAAATTTTTTTTGAGACCTTAGCTTCTCTTGTCTATACTAAATACCAATTTTATGGACTCTTACCTGCTTGATTTACCCATTTAAAACAAATTTACCCCAATTTACCCCCCAACCCTTCGTCGGAACAACATGAAAATATAATCTATTTCCAGATCTCGTTAAAGTACATACGTGTACCAAATTTCAAGTCAATATCTTAAACGGTTCCAGAGTAAACGTGCGCACAAAAAAAAGTTACAGACAGACAGACCGACAGACAGACATACAGACCGACAGACAGAAATTTTTTTTCGCTCAAACCTAAAATCTCGACGTTTCATGACATTTTAAGCCTATTTGAACAATAAAAATTTAAAAAAATTTTTTTGTCGTTACTATACTTCCACTGGATGTGGAAGTAAAACTATAAAATTGATACATATAATACAAGAATGAAATGAATTAAGCTTATCAAAAGAACGAAGGGTTTGGGTTTTTATTTTTTTCTTACTACAAACTGTTCCAGAGATATGACTGTTTGAAATAATGTTGGAAGTTTTCAGTTTGTATGCGTATTTTAGATGTCTTATATAGTAGGTAGAGAAACGAGCAATAACGGTCTATTTTTCGAAGAATACGCAGAAAAGCGGGTTGCATTGCATTTTAGCATGTTTAGAGTGTGGATTAAAAATGTTATTTAATTAGTTTACTTAATTTTATTAATTTGATTTATTTATAACAATCTGTGTTTTTAATAAAATTAGACATATGTCTATATTCTTTTGTGGCCATTTTTAATCCATTTTTTTTTATAAATTTAGACCTCATAATCATATTCAGCGCCCTAAAAAACATAAGTATATGGATTTTCGTGAATTTATTTATAACATTAATAAAATTATTAATTTTTCAGTAATTAAGGTGTTTCAACCCTTAATATTTTTGTCTTTCCCATGTTTTGACCTTATAATCATATTGAGCGACTCAAAAACATAAGTATATCGATTTTCGTGACTTTATTCGTAAAATTAGAAGACATTAATTGTTAAGTGGTGATTTCAACCCTTAATATTTTCGTTTCATAAGTTTTGACCTCACAGTCATTCAGCGACCTCAAAAACATAAGTATACAAATTTTCGTTAATTTATTCGTAAAATTAGAAGAGTTATTAATTTTTAAGTTTTTAGGTGTGATTTCCACCGTTAACAATAAAAAGCAGGTTAATGCGACGATATAGATTTTGATGTACGTATTTTATAAAGCATATTGCAAAAAAAAATTAAGGAAATTCCTTTCATCGTTTTATGGGCCGGGAATTTTACCATTTTTACTGCTTCGCTTAGTGTACTAAAAAGTTTGACTGGGTTTGGTGTAAATATGGCTAAGAAATATAATAAAAAATACACATGTGAATAAACATAAATAAAACTAAATACTACTTAATATTAATAATAGATATGTAACATGTAATAGCAATTAAGATAAATACACAAATAAATGTAAAAATAGATTCAAGAGAAATATTTTGCATTGCACATTAAAGCAGCGTGTCTGATCATAACCTCTCAGTTGATAATTACAGATAGAATATCAGTTTATCATTTTTGAACACAAATTATCTTAAAAAGAACAATGATAGACGTAAACAGTCGAATCATTATCATCATGTTGGATTCTCATCATTTTGATTAATACGTGAAAATACAAAATAACTAGATAGTCCATCATTGGAGAGAGGATAAATGACTTTGTACATATATATGTCTAACATTTAATTATTAAATTATTTGAAGTTCATCATTTGTGCGGCTTGAAGAAAAAGATTTGGTGAGTTTAGGTTTATTGATTTTTAACTATCATAACAAGTCAAATATTCAAACAAGATTTACAACATGTTTGTCTTTTGATTTGTCCGCAAATAGTTTTAAAATGCTTTATTGTTCATTGGCCTGCTCAGTTTTACTTCCACGTCCAGTGGAAGTATAGGTAAGGCAAAAAAAAAATGAAAATTATTATTGTTCAAATAGGCTTATAATGTTATGAAACGTTGAGATTTTAAGTTTGAGCAAAAAAATATCTCTGCCGTTTTGTCTGTCTGCCTGTCTGTCTATAACTTTTTTTTGGCGCACGATTACTCTGGAACCGTTTAAAATATTGACTTGAAATTTGATACACATATGTATTTTAACGAGAAAGCAAGCAAGAGTCCATAAAATTGGTATTATATAATATAATATAAAAAATGTTTTGGCATTAGCCACCCCCATTACCTTCCCCACCCGTTATTGAAGGGGGTGAAAAAAATAAAATTGTGATTTAGGGTATGTACAAGACCCAAACGCCTCAATTTTTTTTTTACTTCATATATTTTCAAGGACTACGAAGCTCCTCTAAATTGGATAGCGTATTCGTCTCGCAGTTGTCTCAATTTTAGCTCAATACCTTATATAGGGTGTTTGTTATGTAACAGCCAAATTTAAAATTTCTCACTTTTCGACTGGCCCTGTATAAAAGTCGGTTATGTTAACTAAAAAGGTAAAGTAGTCATTCAAATTGAGGAACATCAGATACTAAATGAGGAAGAAGAAAGAAAAGTTATTATTTAAATAAATAAGTGCTTCTACACATTATTCGGTTGCTATACGTATACTCCAGGGAAATAAGCAAAAAAATACCCTGTTAGGGACACTCAACCATCCAGACAGCTGAAAAGTTTTTCAGGTAATATAGGCCTATAGGAACAACTTTTCCTGCAGTGGATTTGGCGTGGTTTTTTAGTTATTAACAATTAAAGGCCAGAAATTGTATATTTTTGCACATTTTTGGCTACCAGTAAAAAATAAAGTATTTGATTAACAATTCGAAGAAACTATCTTGTAGGAAATTAAAAAATCTTTAAAATGGCTTTTTGAAAATGTCGATATGATTATTTGTTACTTAGAAAATTCCATAATATTCAATTGACAATAAATATTGCAAAAATCAACCTACGACTTTGTTATTACGTAAAAAACCGCTGCCCAAGGAATCACTACTCCCACATCCAGATTTTCTATCCAAGTCACGCACAACGAAAAATTTTGTATGCAGAAATAATTGTTTATGGAACTTTAATAATATAATATTTGAAATCCTCTACCCCAAAAACCCATAAAACAATACCCCACATCGGTAGTGGGATGGAGGTGGTGATAGGGGGTGGTAGTGGGGGTGGATAAAATAAAAAAATATTTTGAGGTTTCTGATTCTTGTACACACACTAAATCACAATTTTTTTCATCCCCTTTAATAATGGGATGGGGGTGGTAATGGGGGTGGCTAATGCCAAATTTTTTTTTGAGACCTTAGCTTCTCTTGTATATACTAAATACCAATTTTATGAACTCTTACCTGCTTGATTTACCTATTTACCCTAAATTTACCCCCCAACCTTTCGACGGAAAAGATGAAAATATAATCTAGTTCTAGATCTCATTAAAGTACATATGTGTACCAAATTTCAAGTCAATATCTCAAAGACCGACAGACAGACAGAAATTTTTTTCGTTCAAACTTAAAATCTCGACGTTTCATGACATTCTAAGCCTATCTGAACAATAAAAATTAAAAAAAATTTTTTTTTCGTTACTATACTTCCACTGGATGTGGAAGTAAAATTGGGTCTTGTAGTACTTAATATATGGTAAAAATTTCAAATCGATTCATTGAATAGTTTTTGTAAAATTGTAATTGTTTATCCCAGAGATGTTTTTTTTTTTGCAATAACATTATACGCACAATAATGAAAATACAATGATTCTACGGGTATCTCATGAAAGGGGAAGAGTTTTTTTATCGAAATAAATTATTAGATCTAAAAAAAAAATGTTTTCATTATTGCAAAATCTCATTTCAAAAATTCTATAATTTTTAACTTATAACAAATAGAATAACTTCGTTGCTATTGCTCGTAGAAAAATGCCTTTTTCATATTCGAAAAACTGGCATTTTTACACGAATTAAAAAAAAATTGTCCCAGTTCAATATGGGGCACAGTTAGCCGTTTTTTTTTTAAATTCACAGCTACTTTGCATATAACAATTAAGAAACGTAACTAGCTCCATTTTAAAAATAAAAAGCTGAAGTTTTTGTGTGAAAAAATTGAAAACGATTGCACTTCATACTGCATAGAGACCCGAAAGTGGGGGGGGGGGGGAATTAGTGATTTTGTTAGATCCAAATATCACCAAATAAGTCTACAAGGCTTAAATGGCTGGGTGTCCGAGTGAGTAAGGCGACTAGCGCTTTTTATTCAGCCGTGGTTGTCTGGCTGGCTCCGAGGCAGGTTTCGGGGAGGCACATATGTATATATGAATATTAATAAATTTTATTTGCTTGCTTGCTTTTTGTTCAGGGTGCGGACGTCTCCGGTTCTAATCCTGCTCACGAAATATATTTTTTTATTGTATCAGTAATATAAAAAGTTTTACAAAGCTGTATACATGAACATAAGGGTAGTTGTTCAAGTTAGGTTGGTTTACCATTTTCGTGACAAAAATTAAAAAAGTTATAAAAAAATTGAAAATGTGCAAAATGTTCTCAATGCCGCATTATTCGATGTCATTTTAACAATTGTAGCTTTGGATTATCTTCAAACAACAGAAACAAAATAATAAGAATTGGGGAATAACCTATCCCAAATTTCAAGACGTAATATTGATTTGTTTATTTATAAGTGACGTAAACGTAAAAACTAACGGATCTCAGCTCAAAATACAAGTAGAGCATCAATCTTTTTTTTCAAAAGTTGTGTTTTTTGATCTACTTTCATTACTCTTTACCGTTTTTGATTTCATAAAAAAACCAGAGAGTTACTTGAATTTTCTTATAACTAAAATTTCGAAAACTATAAGCAAATACAATAAAAAGGGTTTAAATTTCGAAAAAAAATTGCTTTTCTCCGTGACCTTAAAGTACTTATAGAGTGCTATAATTTGAGCCATCGTACATACTTCTTGGTTTTGATGGCAGGATTTCACAAGGGTGCAAAGTTTTGGCAATAATTGTATATTTGAGCCGTTTTAATAATCATTTAGATTTGAAATTTTAAGCGGTGATTGTACTTTGTAAGAGCTATATTTTTCCAAAATTTCATTGAAAATTATCCTTTATTTTTGAAAGAATAGCAATTCGTTTAAATACGCATAATTGCGCAATGTTCAATTTTTTTTAAAAATAGTAACAATTGGAAAGAATTATAGTTTATGTACTTTTGTTCAACAACTCATAACGGACATTTTTCTTCTTTTTGTTGATTTCCATAGGACTTGTAGATTTCGAGATATTCAAAGAAAACCGATGGAAAACACGGTCTAACAATTTAAAATGTTTAAATAAACAATACGCCAACTTCGCAGAAACTGCAAAACTGAACTGTGAACTATAATTGACTCACTGAACACGTTGAAACAAAAAAACCGCCCTGACTAGACAATTCACATTAAAATCCTAATTTGACTCCGCTATAAGGGGTTAACCTTCGAAAGATTCTTTTATTCCCTCTCAAGATTTAGAGCAGATATTTGGAAACATTGTATTGTATCAAATAAACGGATACTCTGACGGTCATACAGTGGCAAAGGCTTTCACTATAATACAGAACTTTAAAATTTTCAAATATTCAACAATTATGTAACATATTCTTATGTAACATACATTGTATTAATATATATGATTTATTTTACAATTAAAATATTGTCTCAGTGAAAGAAATCCTATGTAAACCACTAAGTATAATACAAATTGACAATTTTTTTGTATGTTTGTAAGAGATTTTTCATTGTATACATTTATCAGTTAATGATTTCAATATTGTAGAATAGTAAAAAATATATTTGTAAATAATTGTAAGAATATTTAAATAAAATTAATAGGGTAAAATAAGTGCAATTTATAAAGGATAGCGTATTTTTTATATAAAATTGATGACAAAAATTAATTGCTTATAATAACATTTTGTTTGTTGAAGTGTATTAAGTAATTTCTCTTTCCCGATAAAAATTACAAAAAAAAAAATAAAAAATGTTTGAAAAAATGTTTAAACAAATTACTTGGTAAACAAATTGCATATTCGTAATGTACGCGAAGAGGTACCACGAATTAAAAAAATGAAACATCAAAATCCGTCAACAGGTTCCAGAGATATAGCTGGCGATATCAGTTATTTCCATTATTGAGCGCGCGGATTTGAAGGTTCCCGCTCTCTCGCCTCGAGCCGTCTTCGTTCGAGCTACATATTTGAAGCATCACCAATGAACCTGTTGAAGTGCAATTACTACGGGAGCCCACCCTGAGTGCCCGTGCACCCCCCCCCCCGATCCTTTAGGACAATGTTTATAATAAAGATTAAAGCCTAAGGAACAATTTAAGACTTGTCCTAAAAAAAAAAATTGGCTGCACTTTCAAAATGGCGTCCTTTAAAAAAAAATGCAAATATTGTTTTTGTCATTTAACACAAAAACTAAAAAAGATGGAGAAAAACTTTCTGCACAAAAAACAAAGTGCATAAAATTTTCTACAATTTTGTTCCTATACAATATTTGCATAGGAGTTATCGTTTTCCAGATACCACTGTTACCGTTTTCGAGATAAATGTCTGCAAATTATAATATTATTATTATTATTAATTTTTTTCAGTTTATTTTATTTTATTTTTATGTTAATAATATAAAGTTATATTATACGCCTTACAATAATTGTCACAGTTATTTCCTCTAAGTGATTTACCGATATACGAATTTCCATGTTTTCTTAATTTTGGACTCATTTATCTGGAAAATGGTAACTCCTATCAAAATACTGTATAGGTACAATTTTATGTACGTTATTTTTTGTGGAAAAAGTTTTTGTCCATCTTTTTTAGTTTTTGTGTTAAATGACAAAAACAACATTGGCAACAGTTCTTCTTTAACATATGGCCGCCATTTTGAAAGTCCAGCCAGTTTTTTTTTAGGGCATGTCTTAAATTGTTCCTTAGTCTTTAATCTTTATGAAAAATATTGTCCCCAAGGATCGGGCAGGGGGTGCACGTACAGCTAGGGAGGGCTCCCCGACTAAATCGTTTTCAATTTTTTCACACAAAAACTTCCGCTCTTTATCTTTAAAATGGCGCTAGTTACGTTTCTTAATTGTTATAAACAAAGTGGCTGTGAATTAAAAAAAAAAACGGCTAACTATGCCCCTTATTGTCCTGGGACAATTCTTTTTTTTAAATTCGTGTAATAATGCCAGTTTTTCGAATATGAAAAAGGCATTTTTCTACGAGTAATAGCTACGAAGTTATTCTATTTGTTTATAAGTTAAAAATTATAGGGTTTTTGGAATGAGATTTTGCAATAATGAAAAGATTTTTTTTTTAGATCTAATAATTTATTTCGATTATTTCACTCATTAACGCTATAGCCAATGAGAGCCCGTTTTTTCAAAACATTGCACCAATCAAACGTCATTATTAGTGGTAATTCAAGCTAGATCGGCTTCTGACAGGACCAACATGCAAAATTTATCGCTCTAATTTTTTAGGTCGCTGCAGCGGCAAATATGCGAAAATTTTTTGACGTTTTTTGTCGAGCTTTTAAGTTTTATCTATAAATATCTTCTCTAGCTTATTACTAAGTAATTGTTAACGTACTTACCTTGTAAATTGTAATATTGTCAATTCCAAAGCGAATCTTGTCTGAAATATATAGGCTGTAACTTTTGTCTATCTGTAACTATGACAGTTTTCCTAGTGTTCAATCAGGTAACAATTACACACAAAGATTGTACTTAATATAGCTCATAATACAGGAACAAGTCAAGCACAGCTTTCAATAGCTCGATAACGTAGTTACAAAGGTAAGCAAATCATTTATTATAAATGTCAAGTACACATTCGCTCTGGAACAAACTAAAAATGTATAGTACTTACATATGATAATCTACCAAAAAGTAACTCGTTGAATCAAAGCTGTGCATCAAACATTATAATTTGTTGTATTTAAAATTATCTTTGCTTAACAAAGCAAACCTCAACATAATTCATAAATTTCGTAAGTTAAAAGTAAGGATTAAATACCTAAATATGAGTCGATGAACATTTATTTATTATGGAATATAACTTGTAGCGCTAGATGGCGCTCTCTATGTCAATCTCGGAACCATGGGTGTACATTTTATTTGGGCGAGACATCGGTACTAAAGTAGTGCTCTCTCTATCGTTCCTCGTCGTATTGCACCTCAGAAACGCCTGAAAGGTGTTAAGCCAGTCTATATATTATAATATCTAAGGTTTCAACTCGTTTTATTTACTAGTTGCCATGGAAACGTCACTAGATTATTTTAAAATATAGCGAATCTCCGTTGTTTCTACTGCGTTTGTTTCAGATTTGCTGTTTTGACAATATGAGTCGGTTTGGAAATATTTCTGTATATCAAATTAGTGATGAAATTGAAAATAAAGGTCAGTAAACTCCAAAAAGTGACAAGAAAACGTCTGAAGGCAGTTAATGAGAAAACATAATATTGAAGATGTACTTAATGAATTATTTATTCGTGAAATATTCTCCTCAAATACCACTCGTGCTTTAAATTTTATCTAAAAATTTTTTCTCAAGCTAAGTCGCCCTTAGTTAATATAACTCGTGCAAATTGGCAGTTTATTATCAAAGATTAAATCCCTCCCGCTAAAGCGGTCGGGATTTAATCAGATAATAAACTGCCAATTTGCACTCGTTATATTACCAGGCAACACGCTTTCGAAAAAATTTTCGATAAAATTTTAAGCACTAGTGATATTACATACGATAAAACAACTCTTCCCCTTTCATGAGATACCCGTAGGACCATTGTATTTTCATTAGTGTGCGTATAATGTTATTGCAAAAAAAACATCTCTGGGATAAACAATTACAATTTTGCAAAAACTATTCAATGAATCGATTTGAAACTTTTACCATATATTAAATATTACAAGACCCAATTTTTTACGTAATAACAAAGTGGTAGGTTGATTTTTGCAACATTTATTGTTAATTGAATATTATGCGAATATAGACCGTTCTTTGCAATTTTCTAAGCAACAAATAATCATATCAACATTTTCAAAAAGCCATTTTAAAAGGTTTTTAATTCCCTATAAGATAGTTTCTCCGAATTGTTGATCAAATACTTTATTTTTCACTGGTAGGCAAAAATGTGCAAAAATATACAATTTCTGGCCTTTAATTGTTAATAACTTAAAAACCACGCCAAATCCACTGCAGGAAAAATATAGGTTTTGTTTCTATAGGCCTATATTACCTGAAAAACTTGTCAGATGCGTGGATGGTTTAGTGTCCTGGCAAAAACCTTATTTCCCTGGAGTAGTAGGTGCTTTAATGAATATTTTTCAAACAAATGGATTGGGCGGAATAACATTTTTTCCTTCCTTATTTAGTGATATCAACATCAGATATTAAATGAGGAAGAAAACAGGAAAGCTATTCCGTCTAATCCCTTTGATTGAAACATTTTCATTAAGGCACTTAAGTACATAATATATAGAAGCACTATTTATTTAAAGAATAACTTTTCTTTTTTCTCCCTTATTTAGTATTTGATGTTCCTTAAGTCGAATGACTACTTTACCTTTTCAGTAAACATAACCGACTTTTATACAGGGCCAGTCGAAAAGTGAGAAAATTAAAATTTGTCTATTGAATAACAAAACCCTATATGAAGTATCGAACTAAAATTTTGTATAGAGATATTTTAGACAACTGTGAATCGAATACGCTATCTAATTTGTCGATAAAATATTGCCCAATAGTCGATCTCTAAAGTTCGACCCATTTAGAAGAGCTTAGTAGGCCCTGAAAGTATGAAAATTACAAATTTTTCAAAACAGTCAAATAAAGCTCATCGAGCATAGGTTTACCATAAAAATTCGTTTCACAATGTCTGGTTAATTTCAAGGTCTTGGTGATCTTATGGTTAAGAAAACCAGTAGACGAGGTATTGGTAAATCAACAATGCATGTTTAACTAAAAGTATATAACAATTAAGACAGATCGCAGCTAGTTTAAATACAAAATTTCGTTAGATTTAAACTTCGAAGACATTAGAAATGGTACAAATTAAATGCATGGGCTATTTTTCCAGTTTGAAACATGGATATTTTCAGAAATGCAAATTAAAATTCAATTAAGCATTTTTTTAAAAATGAAATCTAAATATTTTACATTCATGTATATATATAATACACTAGCTGATGCCCGCGACTTCGTCCGCGTGGAACTCCATCTGTGTGGAATTAGGAACATTGACATACTAACCTACTGCACATTCATTGCATTTAAGGAAACCCACTGAGCATCCTTAATACTCGGGAAAATCCACCGCGCATCCACTCTACTCGAGGAAACCCACTGCGCATCCATAGTACCCGAGGAAATCCACTGCGCATCCATAGTACCCAAGGAAACGCACTACGCATCCATAGTGCTCGAGGAAACCCACTGCGCATCCATAGTGCTTGAGGAGGCCCACTGCGCATCCTTAGTACTTGGAGAAACCCACTGCACATCCATAGTACACAAGAAAAGCCACTGCGCATCCATACTACTCGAGAAAACCTACTGCGTATCCATAGTACTCGGGGAAATCCACTGCGCATCCATAGTACCCGAGGAAACCCTCTGCGCATCCATAGTGCTCGAGAAAACCCACTGCGCATCCTTATTACTCAGGGAGATATTTTACTAATGGATAAAATTTAAAATTAGTGTTTCTATCTTAGTTTTTGTGATTTCGTGGATTTAATCTAGAGATTTTTCTTTATTATAAAAATTGTACAAAGTCTCTTCGGCTACTCATTAGAACAAAACAAATATGAAACACAAAATTGTGTACCAGGGTTCTTTTGATATCGCAGCACATTAAGCATTAATTATCGCCACATCTCATTCCATAGCCAACTTGTCTTAATACAATAAAATGGTTTTCAGCAGCCATTTTAAAAACGAATGTCATCTTGGTATATATAGTTGAAAAGAGAAATTTAAGTAGAATTAGATAGGAAAAAAATATATACAGGGTGCCATTTAAAATTACGAAGTAGATGTCACTTCCGGTGAAACCGGAAGTGGAAAAAAATTCTTGTTTGTACCAAAAAAAGGACAATCACGTATTATATAAGTCTACCAAATTCAAAACAATATCTTTTTAAATAAACATGCTACGGGGTGTTACATATCTCCTGTGTCACCCGGTATAGATGAATGTAAAATATTTATATATTACAGTCTGGCTTGCATTGAATACAATATATACATATTGTTTTATAATTTCCAGAAACAGTAAAAAAAAATTTAAATGTCTTAGCTTCTTAAATCTATTATTCTTTAACATGACGTAAATCTCGACATTTTGTTTTACTTCTAAGTTAAAATATATTTTTGCATATTTCGCTCTCCGGCTAAACAGTAATTGTCGCGAATGAATGATGAGGAATGTAATTACTAATGTTTAATATTGTATTATTTAAGGCAGTTTTTTTTGTATCAATATACATAAAATAAATTCAATTTTTATTATTATTTTTAGTGATCTGTTAAAAAAATTTCCAAAGTACATAATTTTAAAACTTTGGTACAACAAACATAAGAAATCATGAATGTACCACAAATAATAAATTATAAACAATTTTTTGATCCATATTATCCCACCCAATGTTAAGACGATTTTGAAGTCGAAGCTGGTACCTACCTGACACCTTTAACTTTTTTATTTCATTACATAGCTAACCTAAATACTAGTTGAAAACGAAAAAATAATTTGGTTAGCTAATTAATTTCGGTTTTGATGAATTCTATTTTTTGGAAAATATACTATTTACTTTGTGCAATAAGTAATTGTTTTGTCTTCTATTTTCCAGAAAAAACATGGCGTCCCTCACGGGAGTAATCCTATTTGACATTTTGGGCGTAATCACAGCATTCTTAGCAATAGGCATTGCGTATTACAAATGGTCCTTCCAGTATTGGAAAAAGAGAAACGTTCCTTACTTGGAGCCGTCCATACCCTTTGGCAATCTTTCTAATCCTTTCAAAGTTTCAGGATTTCTAGGAGTAGAATTTCCAGCTATTTATAAGCAAGCAAAATCAAAAGGTTTGTTTTTTTGTTTACTAGCTATACACAGGGTTACAGGGGCGGATTTTGGTGGGCGATCGCCTTTCTCCCCTAATTATGTGAGGTTAGAATATCAAGATTCCTTATTACTACAGTACATAGCGGTTTTAACTTTTTTGGCAACTTAATAGTACATGTATCAAAGAAAAGTTTCTATATTATCCTGCGGCTTGCTAATGTATGCCACCCCTTTTCAGGAGGTAGCAAATAAGAAAAAATTAAAAACATTGGAGCTGAAAGAAAATAAAATTTTAAGAAGAAAAGGCTCTATGCAACTTTTTATAAAAAATAGTCTTTAAGTTACAACGACTTGAAAATTGGGATTTTGTTAAAAAAAAGGTATTTCAAAACAATATTCGTCAAATAACTCGAAAAGTATTACATTGAGCGAAAACATGCTAAAGTCAAATAAAAAAGCTACCAAATTGAGGATGAATTTCGTTTTTTTCTAATTTCTCTAGAGTTATTGGTTTCGGAGATCTGGAAGTATAAAGGTGACGTCCGAACGTCTATAAGACGAAGTATTTAGTTTAAATGTTAAATATCTCAGAAATTATGGTACCAAAGTGAAAGACTATTAGTTAGGCTTTCAACTGATTTTTTTTCTATTTCTTTAGCATAAAAAGCCAAAGAAGTTATGGCAAAAACAATGTATGCTTTCAATTTTTTTAAATAAAAACATCGCCATTTTGTTAATGTAACGTTAAAAATGGAACACTTGGCATACTATTAGTGAATATAAATAATTCAACTATAGAGTGCAGCTCTCCTTGTGTTCTTTTTACATGCCAAAAAGCAAATGAGTAACTTTTACACGAAGAAAGTTATAAAGGTTATTGTAAACCATTACACCTGTCAAATTTTCTTTTAAATGTCAAATATCTCTGAAACGGCTGGGTTTAGGATATCATACGTTTTTGACTGAGAATTTTTTGCTCTTTTCAAAAACCCTAAAATATATAGGGTATTCCATTTAAAGTAAGGAAGTTGGTATCGACTTCCGGTACAACCGGAAGTGCCAGATGCTTGTAATTATTTTAATTGGACTGGCCACACTGCCGTTAGTAGCTCCCTAAAGTTTCAAAATTTTCTGGTGCGTACTTTTCACTATATCGATCGATGCATTTCCTGATGAGACACTCTGTATAGTATGACCTAGACGCTCAATTTTTTTCGTCCGCTTACAGCGCTTTTTTTGGAAAAAAGATGCATTTTAATCTGTAAAGGCACTTTAGAAAAAACGTAACATTTTTGTTTCTCTTTTGTTTCTCTTAATAAATAATATTTTTTTTTATATACTTGTGTAGGGTTGATAGTTTCGGAGATATTTAATTTTATTATAGATGGCATCCGACCGTTTTTAGGATGTAGTTTAAAATGTTAAATATCTTAGAAACCGTGACACTTTCATGAAAAATTCTAAGGAACAAAATTGAAGATAATCAGTCTTTAAAAATTTTTTGTTTGTTTCCACATCACAAAAAATAAAGAAGTAATGGCGGATTCAATGTATGATTTCACATTTTTTTAAACAAAATATTGTCATTTTGTTACTGTAATTGCTCAGTAATTAATTTTTTTCAACAGTGCTGTTTTTCGTTAATATATAAGCATCACTTAGATGATCAATTTATTTTTTCCCTTTATAACAGTTGTTTTAGAAAAAAAAATCCATCCGCCATATTAGATCCACCATTTTGAATTTTCACTTCAGATTCGGAATCAGCGATTTCAAAAACATAACTGTCCTACGTTTCAAAAATAAATTAGTATCACTTTTTCAAATATTCAGTATTCAAATTTGGAGTAAGAGCAAGTATCCGGACCATATAGAAACTGAAGATGATACCTTTTACTACAATAATAACCCATAAAGGAAAATTATCATTACATTGAAATTATTCTGAAATTTCACATATTTTTTACCTCTAGGTACTGCACTACATGATCTTGTTGACTTAGCTCAGTTGAAGGTTTAATATACTGGGTTGTTCAAAGATGGAGCAGGTTTCAAACTTTTATTTCAAACAAACTGACAAACTGTAAAAGACAGAATCATATTTCACATATCACTGGATAAAGGAACGTTGGTTTTAAAAGCCCGCTTAGAAGTTTTATTTAATGTCACACTTGTGGTGTGTGTAAGAGGGCAATTCCTCCAAATGATTAACCCCATAAACAAATTTGTTTTATAATTGTCATTACTACAAACATTTTGTTTTATTGCTCTTTTATTAAGTTTATAAAATTGCAATAAAACAAAATAGTTGTGTAGCGTTTAAAGAACAATGTTAAAAAGGGGATTTTTTGACCCATCCATGGTAAAACGTGGAAGCCATCTTTTTTTTACTAATTTTGGGGTGCTGAAAACTAATCCGTCATCTGTTTTGGTGAAAAATCTCGGGAACACATTAAAAAACCGCTGCCCAAGGAATCACTACTTTCACATCCAGATTTTCTAGCCAAGTCACTCACAACGAAAAAATTTTGTATGAGAAAATAATTGTTTATGGAACTTTAATAATATGATATTTGAAATCCTCTACCCCAAAAACCCATAAAACGATACCCCACAACGGTAGTGGGATGGGGGTGGTAATAGGTTGGTGGTAGTGGGGGTGGATGAAGTAAAAAATATTTTGAGGTTTCTGGTTCTTGTACACACACTAAATCACAATTTTAATAATGGGGTGGGAGGTAATGGGGGTGGCTAATACCAAACATTTTTTTGAGATCTTAGCTTCTCTTGTATATACTAAATACCAATTTTATGGACTCTTACCTGCTTGATTTTCCTATTTACCCCGACAGACCGACAGACAAAATTTCGACGTTTCATGACATTCTAAGCCTATTAGCCCAGTCAATGAACGTTCAATAAGGGGGTCTAGAGGGATATGCCGAGATAACAATTTTTGACTGGGGGGCTTTGTTTGGACTATTTAGGAGGTAAATATACCAAAAGTCCCCTAACGTAGGAAGTGGGGGGGATGCAGGGGGGCACGAAGAAGGTCCCGGTTTTTGGTTTTTCGCTCATATCTCGAAAACGGTTAGCCCTAATCAAAAAGTGGCCATATGCAAAATTAAAGCTGACTAAATTTTTTACAATAATGTTTCTATTAATTACTTCCACATCCAGTGGAAGTATAGTAACGACAAACAAATTTTTAAAAATTTTTATTGTTCAAATAGGCTTAGAATGTCACGAAACGTCGAGATTTTAAGTTTGAGCGAAAAAAAAATTCTGTCTGTCGGTCTGTCTGTCGGTCTGTCTGTGACTTTTTTTGTGCGCACGATTACTCTGGAACGGTTTGAGATATTGACTTGAAATTTGGTACACGTATGTACTGATCTAGAACTAGATTATATTTTCATCTTGTTCCGTTGAAGGGTTGGGGGGTAAATTGGGGTAAATTTGGGAAAAATAGGTAAATCAAGCAGGTAAGAGTCCATAAAATTGGTATTTAGTATATACAAGAGAAGCTGAGGTCTCAAAAAAAATTTTGGCATTAGCCACCCCCATTACCACCCCCACCCCATTATTAAAGGGGATGAAAAAAAAATGTGATTTAGGGTGTGTACAAGAACCAGAAACCTTGAAATGTTTTTTTACTTCATCCATCCCCACTACCACCCCCTATCACCACCCACACCCCGCTACCGATGTGGGGTATCATTTTATGGGTTTTTGGGGTAGAGGATTTCAAATATTATATTATTAATGTTCCATAAACAATTATTTCTACATACAAAATTTTTTCGTTGTGAGTGACTTAGATAAAAAATCTGGATGTGGAAGTAGTGATTCCTTGGGCAGCGGTTTTTTTTTTCGTATCTGTTATGGTTCAGCGAGTGGTTCAGTAATGAACTGTATATCTTTTGACTGTATTCTAACTTTATTATAAATTGAAAATAAATTTTAATAATCATCGTAGAAAAAAATTTCTTATACAGATATCCGTTTCACAGCACACTGAACTGAAATATCGAATAAAAAATGTCTTTGCGTCTGTAAGTATGTGTGTGCGTATATATCTGTGTGTGCGTGTATACCGTTTCTTGTAAAAACGATAACTTCTGTTAGACTTAAAATATTTGATTTCAATTCAGAACGTATGTAAAACAGCATATTACCATAATCCCTATTGAAATTGGGCCATATCTGTAATACATGGTGATAACCAGAAGCCTACAAACTCTCATACGTAAAATACGTTTTATTTTAATTTCAGAGCAAAATATTACTAAGCATACAAAAATAAGAAGATGTATAAGATTTCTAAACCGCAATATACAGGGTGTATGTTAGGCAAACCAACTTTATTTAAATTAGATGATATATCAGTGTTATCCTAAAATATGGAACATAGTATTTTTAATAACATTATTATGAAGTGAGAATTGTAGGCCTCTGGTTATCACCATGTATTACACATATGGCCCAATTTCAATAGGGATTATGGTAATATGCTGTTTTACATACGTTCCGAATTGAAATCAAATATTTTAAGTCTAACAGAAGTTATCGTTTTTACAAGAAGCGGTATACACACACACATAGATATACACACACACACACTTACAGACGCAAAGACATTTTTTATTCGATATTTCAGTTCAGTCTGTACAAGAAATTTTTTTCTACGATGATTATTAAAATTTATTTTCAATTTATAATAAATTTATAATAAACTTAGAATGCAGTCAAAAGATATGCAATTCATTACTGAACCATAGCAGATACGAAAAAAAATAATAGAAACATTATTGTAGAAAATTTAGTCAGCTTTAATTTTGCATATACCCACTTTTTGATTAGGGCTAACCGTTTTCGAGATATGAGCGAAAAACCAGAAACCAGGACCTTCTTCGTGCCCCTCTGCATCCCCCCCCCCCACCTCCTACGTTCGGGGACTTTTGGTATGTTTACCTCCTAAATAGTCCAAACACAGCTCTCAAGTCAAAAATTGCGATCTCAGCATATCCCTCTAGAAACCATTCATTGACTGATTTGAACAATAAAAATTTAAAAAAAAATGTTTTGTCGTTACTATACTTCCACTGGATGTGGAAGTAAAACAACTCTTATTTGGGGGTGACATTGGAATTGATATTAGTCTAAATACTAAGTTTCGATAACTAAGTAGAAAAAAAAGCAAAAAACCAAATTCACCTCGTCAACCCTCCTCGCCATTCCCTCATCACCCCCAAGAAGGTTGTAAGCTACTATAACTACTATATAGTTATTTACATATTTTTAAAAAACCAGAACATCTCATTAGGTGGTTGCTATCAGAATATAATAATTTGATCTTCTGAGTACACTCATATGCCTCCTCACCCCTAAAGGGTAGGGTCTCACCTTCTCAGGGATATTGATCGGTTTTAATTACAAAAATAATCCTAATACTCAGTTGGATGTTTTTTTATTATATTAAGGTGACTTGGCCAATTCAGATCACTCCTGAATATTTTTTACCCCTCTAGGGAGGGTGTCAATATATCCTTTAAAAATTACATCCCCCAAAGGGCCTTTTTTTACTGTCTTCTCAATGTTTTTAGCCAATTTTGATGACAGATTCGTATTCAGCACCCCAAAATTAGTAAAAAAAGCCACTTGTTGTAAATAACTATATAGTAGTTATAGAAGCTTCTATAGTACCTTCTTGGGGGTGGTGAGGAAATGGTGAGGAGATTTGAAGGGGTGAATTTGGATTTTTTTACTTCTTATCAATTCCAATGTCACCTCCAAATAAGGGTTGTTTTTTAATGTGTTCCCGAGATTTTTCGCCAAAATAGATGACGGATTCATTTTCAGCATCCCAAAATTGGTAAAAAAAAGATGGCTTCCACACTTTACCACGGCTGGGCCAAAAAGATCCTTTTTTAACATTGTTCTTTGCTTGTTGGGTAAGAGTCTTGGTAGATGACAAGACCTTGTTCATCGTCTGTGACCTCCCAGGTCACCAGATCTTATCCCTTGCGATTGTTACCTGTAACAGTATATGGTGTTCATGTTGAGTGCTCACCTCAATGACGATAACTTAGAACCTTCCTCTGTTCAGAGATGTGCAGAATGAGATTCTGTCTTTTACAGTTTGGTTGAAATAAAAGTTTAAAATCTGCTCCATCTTTTTGAATAACCTGGAATATATTCAAATATTGGTTATTATTACATAAAACAATAAAAATATATTGACATGTAGGTTTTCGCTTTAACATAGATCAAAATATAATTTATCAAATTTAAAAAATGTCGTCAACGTCGTATATCTATTTATGTTCATGATTTCTTTCAGGTTGGAAATATGTTGGAGTATATTCCATTTGGAGGCCTTTGTTCGTGGTTGTTGACTTGGATATACTGAAATATATTCTGATTAAAGATTTCAACATTTTCGTGGACAGAGGATTTTACTCAAATGAGAAAGACGATCCAATAAGTACGTATAATTTTGTTAATTTGATTAATATTCACAGTCAACCAAGTGAAACATATAGTGTGTTTATTTTACCAGGGTGTCGTCAATTATCTCGCTTAGTATCTATTGTAGAAGAAAAAGGTTTTAGTAAAAGTTTTCAGTAGAAATAAATTTAAAATCCATAGCCTACTTTGTGAGATGTAGTACAAAATGATGAAAAATAGGAAAAACCACAAACGTTTATATCTTACGTAGTTATTTTTGACATACGCTCTTGTGCAAAAATTTTTCTCTTTCCAACGACATAATATGAGTTGAGTAGCTAAGGCTGAAATAAAGTCATATTATTATTTTTATAGATTGAGGGCGGATTGAGAATCGGCTCTGTTGGAGCCCGTTCCAGGTTTTTGAGCTCTTCAGGCGACGTTAGTGATGTCCGCTCCGTCAGCTTAGAGTCCAGACCTCAACTGGGACTCTGAGCTGTTGGAGCAGATGATTTATAATATTATTATTGTTATTCTTTTTTTTTTCAGTTAAAAACCAGTCACCCTTCTCTGTGGCTCCGACCCTCACAGAGGGGAGCTGGTAGTACCGGCAGCTACTCCCCACACCCGTGGGGTAAGCGACTACTGGGTCCGAGAATCGTGTGCCCTGAGCAGACGTAATGAACCGAGGATGACGGTCTTCTGCACTCTGCCTGCTAAGACCTCTGTCGAATTTCGGCATGCCGGTATGATCTTAAGTTCTGAAAGCAGTGTGTGTCATTCCACCGAGGGCTCCTATAATCAGTACCACTATCTTAACAGTATGGTCTGGATAGAGTCTGCGGAGTTCGAAGAGCAAATCTTGATATTTTGTCCGTTTTTCCTCCTCCTTTAAGACAATATTCTTCACCGCAGGAGCCGAGACAAACATTGTCTTGAGTTGGTGGTCGAGGAGGACTAGGTCAGGCTTGTTGGCTTGTATTTGCCTGACGGTGGGAAACGAATAGTTCCAATAAATTAGACACTTTTCATTTCCCACAACGGACTCAATATCCCCCGGAGCGTAAGGCAGCACTGGTGTCTCGTCTATCCCATACGAGTGCCTTAGGTGATAATAAAGCACTCGTAATGCTCCGTCGTTCCTCTGGATATAGGCCGAGACTGCATATGTCGGATACGTCGACAAAATGTGCATCAGAGTCTCTGGCGCCCTGCGCACAGTGGTCCCAAATTGTGTTTTTTGGTTCAGAAATGGCTAGAGAGTGCAAATCTTGTCGGAAATGAACGATTTTTTTTAAACTAAAGCTTAAAGAAATTGCAGCAAATCCTCGGAGCCCGTATTTTGAAAAAAAATTTCCCTTTTTATTATATCAAGTTAAAGGCCAAAAAAAAAAAAAAGAAAATGGATAGAGAGCGCAAATCTTGTCGGAAATGAACAATTTTTTTTTAAATTAAAGCTTGAAATTGAAATTGAAATTCCAACAAATCCTCGGAGCCTGTATTTTGCTGTGTTGCGGCAGGCCCTGCAGCTGACATCAAGACCTTTATACCCATGACACGACTTCGATAGACGAGAGTGTTGAATACACTCCTGGAAAGCCATTATGAGTCCCTCGGTCTCAGACTTCAGCCCGGCTGACCTTGAGAAGGCAAAGGTCAGCCTTTCAGATAAGCCAAGGTTTTCTATATTCTCATAGAAAAGTCCATGCATTGGCCTATCCGTGTGAAGCTACAGAATGCTGTTGTGGCTTTTCATCGAGCAGGTTCCAACTCGGTGACAGAGTAGGGATTTACCCGCTCGACGTCGGTTGCTCTTTGTGCTGCCTTAAACAAAAAGGCTCCTACCTCTCCATATTCATGGTTCCATGCAGAGGAGCGGACCTGAACTCCAAATGACCTTACGGGCTCCATCCGGAACCATCCTGTTATGGAGACTCTCCAAACTCAAAAGTACACGGCCTCCCCGATGTCGTGGGAGGTATAGCTGTGGCACGGACGATTTAGGATGCAAGCTTCTATTGAAATGCATATTCTTGCGGGTTCCTACATCGGGTTGGCGCAGCTCCTCTCGACTCCATTTCACTACTCCAAAGGAGTAGAGAAGGATCGGAACGGCAAGCTTGTTGGTAGCAGACACCTTGTTCTTCCCCGACAGTTCTGAAGACTAGATCTGTCGGAGTCGGTGCTGATACTTGCCGCGGAGAGCGCTTTTTTACTATAACATCCATGATAACGTAAATGTGAATGTAACGTAAATGTATATGCAAATTTTAATGTAAGTGTAAATGTAAATTGTAAATTGTTAATGTTCAATAGGAAACCCTAAAACAAAATAACACCGCAATTAGCTCTGAAAGTTAAATAGAAATTTATCTGCTTACATCTCCATTCCAATTAAGAAATTGAACATGTAGAAATTCACGAGAAAACCAATTTGATCGCGCAAAACACCAAATCAAAGAGAAAGATGGGAGGATTCGGCTCACGTGTGTAGGGAGAATTGACTGCAGTGTCGCGTGGATTTTTAATGAACTGTTTTTGGCGACCCCTAAAAGACAATTACCTCTATTATTCGAACAAGCTTACAGGAAACCGCTATTATTTGCGACCGATTTTTATTGAATTTGACCTTAGTTGTAACAATCCACACAGGAGGCGTTACAATATATAATAAATTGCCGACGAACATTAAATCATTGAATTGCAGCTGTTTTAAACGTAAAATAAAGTATTTTATTTTAAGGAACTGTTTTTATTTGGTGATTATTTAGACGCAACCCTGATTTTTAAAATTATTAAATTAATAACATTTTCATAGTATGGTGTGGAATGGATTTAAGGATCTGTACTTTTATATATTGTTTATTTTGTAGTATTTTAATCTGTATTTAACTGAAACTTGTATATTTTTATAAAATTTTTATATTTTTATTTATCTGCAGATCTGTATTGTGACATGCTACAAATGTACCTGATATTAATGTATTGTATTCAAATAAAATGAGTGCGAGTATGAGTATCGAATTATAAAATCCCTAATAAGTATATCTTAATTAATAAATTAGGAAATTATTTAAAAAAAAAAAATACACGACTTGCATCGACGGTGCTTCAGTACACTTAATTGCAAAAAAACTGGAACAACTCTTGTAAGCGAAATTCTCAACAGTTTAGTTATAGGTATATGTCTGTAAATAGAGCTAGCCTAAGCTCATTATTACAAAATATCAATTTTGATATAAATAGATTTTTTATTTTTTATTAAAATTGTTGTAATTGAAATAATGACTGGTTAATGTTAACCCTATTGCTAAAATAATAAACCAAAAACTAAAATAATGAAAAAAACGAAAATAATGTAGACTGAACCTAAAAATACAAATTAATAGTAATGACAACAAAAACCAGGCCATGTGTTTTTGAGTAAATGAAAACACTCCACTCCATGCCAAAGTTTTCCATATGAAAATTAATATTTTTAAACTTTATAGGTGCCCATCTCTTTGCAATTGGTGGTCAGAGGTGGAGGACTTTAAGAGCCAAGTTTAGTCCAACTTTCACGTCTGGTAAATTAAAAGCAATGTTTCACACTCTAGCGGATTCTGGCAAAATACTTGAGAAATATGCTGAAGAACACATCAAAACTGGAGAAGTCATTGAGGCTAAAGATGTTTTGGGTAAGAAGGAAGAAGTTACTTTAACTAACAGTTCTTCACCCCCACTATTTACTATAGTGTCATTTAATAACATACTTATTTTATTTCATTATGACACTGTTAAACTCAAACAAACTTAAGGTTGATTTTACCTCCCTAGGGAAGTAAGTGATTTATTTACTTCTCTAGAAAGGTAAGCGAGAAAGTATTTCTATTACAAAAACTTCAATTGATAGTTTATTAATTTATTTTTTTACTTTTATCTTATCGCCTTATTCATATTACCACCCCAGCGGCGCACAGTGTGGCATTTACGTGTTTTTTAGGTCAAAATTTGACTTCTCCTTTGTAATTCAACCAATAATGATTGCCAACGATGAATGTTAATTATTTTCATGCATAATGTTCAAAAGGAACGTTCATTAATAATAAGATCCATGATAATGTAAATATGAATGTAACGTAAATGTAAATGTAAATTGTAAATTGTTAATGTTCAATCGGAAACCCTGAAACAAAATAACACCGCAATTAGCTCTGAAAGTTAAATAGAAATTTATCTGCTTACAACTCCATTCCAATCAAGAAATTGAACATAAATGTAGAAATTCACGAGATGCCGTGAAAAACAATTTGATCGCGCAAAACACCAAATCAAAGAGAAAGATAGGAGGATTCGGTTCACGTGTGTAGGGAGAATTGACTGCAGTGTCGCGTGGATTTTTAATGAACTGTGAACTATTATTCGTACAAGCTTACAGGAAACCGCTATTATTTGCGACCGATTTTTATTGAATTTGACCTTAGTTGTAACAATCCACACAGGAGGCGTTACAATATATAATCAATCTATTTGGGGTCCAAATTTTCATATAGTCCCTTGAGGTAAACCAGAAAAAGGCAAAAAGCCCAAAAGTTCTGCGACTGGACCGCAAGATATCTCTCCCCCTCCCCCGTTTTCGAGGGCGGCGAACACGATGGTGACAATATTTTCCGACCTACCCTCCGACCACTACCCCCAAACCGGAAAAACAACCTCTTTTTTCGATTTTCCGTCGCTAGGCATTTCTTTATCGGAATAGTATATTGTGTATTTAGGTGTGAAAGCAATACATTCCCGGACGACGATGCAAATTGTTGGCCGAGGCGCCAGCCGAGGCCAACAAGCATCGAAGTCCGGGAATGTGCTTTCACACCGAAGTACACATACTTTTTTTCTGAAATCACAATCAATATTACTATAAATTAAGGAATTTGTATTAATGTATAACATTTCTTCATCACAATCTAACTGCTTACTAATAAATGTAATCCTAATGTGAGTTGGTTTGTCTGCGTGTATTTATTTACTGTCTAAAATATACATAAAAAACCGTACGGGAATGTTACTTTCCCGGCCTAGGCCGGGAAAGTAACATTCCCGTACAGTTTTGTTGATTGTTGCTTGGCAACGGATCTTTTCCGGTCTGTTTTGTGATAGTTTCTTAGCAACGGACTAAAACACTGGAATTGTGCATTTTCCGATCTGAAATCGCGCCGAAAATGTAGACATTATCGATCGATTTCAGAAAAAATTTTATTAACGAAATAGTTCAGGAATATTACGTTTTTATTCCGACAAAATTAATAGGTAGCAGTGAGCTAGACTGCGGTTGTGTGAGAGACAACACGGTCTAGTCGCTCTCCTCTCCTGAGTTCGAGTCTCAGCTGCGGCAGATGGCAATGTCGCTGGGAATGGGTGTTGTGATGTTGTCTATGTGTGAGTGTCTGTCCTGGTAGAGTGGAAGATCAGCCTACGGCTGAACTCCGCCAGGACATTAATATAAATAAGGCTAATAAAAAATAAAAAAAATAAAGATTTGAAAATTGGTGGGTATGTTGGGAATAGCATAAGGATTACTAAACCAAAAAGTTCCCATCCCTAAAAAGTGTGTATAGCAACTCTTTCACTTTCCCTTTTTGGGTTACTATGGAGATGGAAGAAAAAAGAAGAATCATCAGAATATAAATCAATAAATATACGATATATCAATTCACATACATTAATATTAAATTGTATATATATTCCTTCACAAAATGATATTCTATATTACTATGTGAACTATAATAAGTTATAATTATTGTTGTAAACCATTTTAAAGAATGTTTTAATATACACATCAAACAACAAAATTTTATTATTTATAGAAGAGAAATTAACCAAAACACCTTCTATAAATTGGTGACTCTTTCTATAAATTGGTGACCCCGACGTCGAACAGCAGATTTTGAGAAAAGTTCGTATGCGCAGAATTGGATATATATATATATAGGCAGATATCTCTTTTTCTATAAATTGGTCAGAATTGGATATATATATATATATATATAGGCAGATATCTCTTTTGAAAGAAGTTGTAGAAATTCATTGTAAGAAATATGGAAATGGGAAACTCAGAAAAATCATTTCAAAAGAATACTTAGAGTGAAGAACCAATTCCATGCATATCAGTTAATGAAGTCCATTAATATTTAGACCCCAAGAATAGCCAGAATAGTCCCTTTTGAATGTTAACGGATATTTATCGAAGACAATCTCTGATCCTCTAATTTAAATCCTTATTATACGGTTGATTATACGGTAAGTGAATTGTTTTTGCATATTTCCTTCGTTGATAGAGATAGCAATTAATTAACCATGGCACATTCAGCAGACGATGTATTAATCGATAATCCCGTGGAAATACCTCATACTCACTATATCGCGTCTGTCAAACTGCCCCCATTTTGGATAACAAAACCTGATATTTGGTTTGCTCAGGTCGAGTCACAGTTCGCTGTCTCGAGAGTTGTCAATGATAGACGTAAGTATGATCATGTTGTAGCTGCATTGCCTTTGGAAGTAATAACTAACGTTTATGATGTTATTGCTAATCCTCCTATTAATAATTTATATGATAATTTGAAAAATACCTTAATTTCGAGACTGACTGCGAGCGAGGAGAAGCGTCTCGATGATCTACTGTCAGGATCACATATGGGGGACCTCAAACCATCAGACTTTTTCCGTTCTATGTTAAATGTGGCTGGAGGCTCCCATATGGTAAGCCAAGAGCTTTTAATCAAATTGTGGAAGAGTCGCTTACCCCAAACTATTAACATCGCTCTGACGGCCTCAGGAAAGACAGAAATTAAAGATATTACGGATATTGCAGACCGTATTTGGGAGTCTTGTCAAGGTTCCATGCTAGCATCTACATATTCCCATAATACACTTGGAGCTTCAGTCTCTCCATTTAATTCTGAACCATTTCCTACCATATCAAATTTAGTAACTTCATTCAAAGATTTTACGACTAATTTTCAAAGTTCTCTTGATCAAGTTTTACAGCGTCAGGAAGTTTTTGGTTCGCAACTTCACTCTATACAATCTCAAATAGCTCTTAAAAATACTGACCCTCCTGCCTCAACATCGGTTTGTAACAATTGTAAAAACAACAACACTTCAAGACCAAGAACTCGTTCTTCAAATCGGAATAGTTCTCGTGATAATTACCTTAGATTTGATCCTACCAATAATACTATTTGTTATTGGCATCAACTTTACAAAGATAAAGCCTTCCGATGCGGAGGCATATGGTGCATTTTCAATAAAAGTTTTAAAGCTCCCAAATGACTAGAGATCGACGATAATTCTTTGACATCTGACGTTAACTCTTCTGACGTTAACCCATCTGTCAATAATCGCCGACTTTTTATTTACGATCGCTCAAACAACATACGATTTTTAATAGACACAGGAGCTGATTTGTCAGTTATACCACGTAATACTTTTACGGATTTAAAGAGAAATTTTGACACGGTTTTGACGGCGGCTAATGGGTCTACTATACATACGTATGGAAAAAAATTATTGAAGGTCAATTTAAACTTACGAAGAATTTTTCCTTTTGTTTTTAATATAGCCGACATTTCATTCGCGATAATAGGAGCAGATTTTTTATCTCATTTTGGGTTGGTGGTTAATTTAAAAAAAGCATGTTTAATTGATAATGTTACTAATTTATCAATAAATTGTTTAATTAACAATAGTCCTTCGGACTCACTTAAATTATTTCCTTTGAAGAATAAATTCAATGAATTACTTTTACAATTTCCTAACCTAATTAGTTCTCCAAACTACAATTTGCCTGTCAAACACTCAGTTGTACATCACATTGTCACTGAAGGGCATTTACCTTTTTCGCGTCCACGTAGATTGGACAATATAAAATTTAAAATAGCTCATAGAGAGTTTAATAATATGGTTGAGTTAGGGATTTGTAAACCATCGTCTTCTTCCGTTTCATCGCCACTTCATTTAGTACCTAAAGAGTCCAATGACTGGCGCCCCTGCGGGGATTATAGACAATTAAATATGGTTACTGTCCCGGATAGATATCCTTTACCCCACCTGCATGATTTTAACTCCCGATTATATGGATGTACTATTTTCTCAAAGATCGATTTGATTAAAGCTTATCATCAAATACCAGTCGCAGAGAGTGATGTTTTCAAAACAGCAATCACTACTCCTTTTGGTTTATTCGAATTTTCTCGGATGCCTTTCGGCCTGCGAAATGCTGGGCAAACCTTTCAAAGATTTATGGACGAAGTCCTGTCTGGTTTGCTTTTCGTATTTGTTTATCTAGACGATATCTTAGTAGCAAGTAGTTCAAATGCGCAGCATCTGGAACATTTAAAACTTGTTTTTGAACGATTAAGTCGATATGGTATAAATGTTAAACCGTCTAAGTGTGTTTTCGGAGCTAATGATTTGACCTTTTTAGGACATCATATTTCTTCACAAGGTATATTGCCTTCCCCTGAAAGAGTTGATGTCATTAATAATTTTCCATTACCAACGACTCTTAAACAACTCCAACGTTTTATAGGTATGATTAACTTTTATCATCGTTTCGTACCTAATTTCGCTGAGATGTTGGTCCCTTTACATTCTTTCTGTACAGATTTATCACATAATAAAATTGCGAAAATTGATGAATTTCCTATTTCCTGTTTAGATAGTTTCTTAAAGGCTAAAAAAGCTTTAGTGGATGCAGTTATTTTAGCTCATCCTTGTTGTAGTGATAAAGCATTATTGTCACTTACAGTTGATTGTTCGAATATCTCCATGGGTGCAGTTCTAGAGCAACAAGATAGCAAAGAAGTGTTTACTCCTTTAGCATTTTTTTCACGTAAACTCACCATGGCTGAAGCTAAATATTCAGTTTTTGATAAAGAGCTTTTATCCTTATTTTCTGCTATTAAGCATTTTAAACATTTACTAGAAGGTCGTAAATTTACCTGTTTTACCGACCACAAACCTTTAATAAATGCTTTATTCACGAAAACTGAAAGATCACCGAGACAAATACGTCATCTGGAATATATTGCTCAGTTTGCTTGTGACATTAAACATATTAAAGGTTCTAAAAATATCATAGCGGATACCTTATCCCGTATTCATGACACGTCTTCTTTGACTCATGCTATTTCACCGATTCAAATCGAAAAACCCCCTTCATTGAATGTTAATTTCGATTTGAGATTATTATATAAAGCACAAGAAAAAGACTCTGACCTTAAACACTTATTGTCCAATCAGTCTTCAAATTCTAAACATACTTTTATTTTGGAGAAAATTAAAATCCCAGACTCGACAGAATTTATTTGGTGCGATGTTTCTCTTCCGAAACTACGCCCATATGTTCCGATTGTTTATAGAAGAATGATATTCGCTATATTTCATGGTCTATCTCATCCTGGAATTAAAGCTACTAGAACTTTAGTGACACATAATTATTTCTGGCCCAAAATGAGCACTGATTGCAATTTATGGGCTAAGACTTGCGTTAGCTGTCAAGCTGTCAAAGTTTCACGTCACACTAGGAGCCCGCTCGGAAAATTCGAAATACCGAAATGTAGATTCGACCATATTCATATAGATTTAGTAGGACCATTACCTCCATCCAAAGGTTACTCTTACATTCTAACAGTGATCGAACGATTTACTAGATGGCCGGAGGCTTACCCTCTCAAAGATATTACTGCAGAGACTGTTGCACGTACGTTGTTTCAGAATTTTGTGTGCCGTTTTGGCGTTCCTTTAACGGTAACTACTGACCAGGGAGTTCAATTTGAATCAAAATTATTTAACGAATTTTCAAAGTTTTTGGGTTTTCATAGAATTCGTACAACTACTTTTCACCCTCAAAGTAACGGAATGGTAGAACGTTTTCACCGCACTCTTAAAGCTGCTTTAACAGCAAGAGCTAATACGTCACATTGGGTGGACGAACTTCAAATTGTTTTATTAGCTTTCAGGACAATTCCCAAAGAGGATTTGCAATGTTCGTCTGCAGAACTAATTTACGGTCAAACTCTACGGTTACCTGGGGAATTTTTCATTAAATCATATAATACTCCGAACATGCCTCTATTTATTGACAAGTTGCGAAATTACTTTAACAATTTAAATTTTTTTTCTCCAGTTCCTCATGTTAATTATAAAACTTTTGTTAATCCTGAGATTTCCAAATGTGACTTTATTTTTGTTCGTAAAGAACGTTATAAGCGTACCTTTACTCCACTGTACGACGGTCCTTTTAAAGTTTTATCTCGTACAGATAAGTTAATTACTTTTGTTAATAGCAATAAAATTGTGACTGTCAATATTGACAGAGTCAAACCTGCTTTTTTGTTGGTTGACAGACTCGATATTCCGCCAACTCATATTAAAAAGGTACGTTTCGCCATCGATGCTTTGGTTAATTAATTGTTCTCTTTGTTAACGGGGGGGGTGTGTATAGCAACTCTTTCACTTTCCCTTTTTGGGTTACTATGGAGATGGAAGAAAAAAGAAGAATCATCAGAATATAAATCAATAAATATACGATATATCAATTCACATACATTAATATTAAATTGTATATATATTCCTTCACAAAATGATATTCTATATTACTATGTGAACTATAATAAGTTATAATTATTGTTGTAAACCATTTTAAAGAATGTTTTAATATACACATCAAACAACAAAATTTTATTATTTATAGAAGAGAAATTAACCAAAACACCTTCTATAAATTGGTGACTCTTTCTATAGTGTGCTTCATCCCCCAGGACGTCCTTTCTACCCCCATTTTGAGTTTTTCTAGATTATCTCGGCAACGGTGTAATTTTCGACAAAAATACCTATATACAAAATTGTTCCTTGGAAAACTCTCTATCAAAAAGGTTTTTACCACTTTTTTCCTAAAATTAATAATAACGTGGGAAATATGGCGCAAACATAAGGGTTGGTTCCGACTAGCACTCTCTACAGTACGATCTACCTTAAAGTTTAACGTTTAACGCTTAAAATAGCAGTAGGCACTAAAATGTATTTACAATTTTAATAAATATACAACTTCCACCCCCTCACCTCTATAAAAAGACTGTGTTGTACTTATTTCCACACCACCCTAGAGGTAAAATACTTGGCGCGTTTTTTTTAAAGTGGTATCCCCTGTAGGCCTACCACTAATTATCAAATGTTAATTATAAATCTTGGTCGTCTTCCACAGATTCAACATTCAAGCATGATTGTCCATGGCAATGATAACACATTGTAGAGCAACGCAAGCCTGCTCTTCTGCAACTACACCTGTATCGCACCCTAATTTACATGAACATGAAATAAGCGTTAAAACAGATTCGGGAGCTGGTTCTTTTATAGTCATTATTGGGATTAATATACCGCCAACTTTTTTCCACCCCCAATCGGTAGCTTTGAGCGTCATGTTTTTCCATGTTTGAATTTGGTGAAAAACTCGATAACAGTGTTGCCGAGCGGCAGCAGAAGTTGGTGGAAGTTTTGACAACATAACAGTGTTGCTGTTAGTTTATGTAATAATACGCGACAAACAATAACGTATGAATTTTTAATCGCTGTATCACAAATGTCAGTATAAACTAAGTAAAAACACACGAAAAGTTCGTTTGATGTTACGCAACAAAATACACGCAGCCTACTGAGGGGGTAGGTAATACAGCAAGCGCTAAAATAATATACTATTGCATCTGCGATGAAGTACCAACCCGTAAAGGGCAATGACCTATGGAAGTGCGGAATGATGTGCTGCATAGTAACACCGAACATTTCGGTGATGGTAAATAGATAACGAATTATATGACTTGCGCTAATTACGGCCCTGATTTACCAACGTACTATTCGTTTGAGGAGAAATGGTCTAAAAACCTTTTTTGTAGAGAATTTCCTGTAGAACACTTTTGTACATAGGTATTTTTGTCGTAAAATGCACCATTTCATGGATAATTTTAAAAAAGCGAAAATTGGGGTGAATACTATGTCGTAGGGGATGAAGCACACAATTTAGGGGTGGGAACTTTTCGGTTTATTATAACATATGCTGTCCTGATTATTTCCACCAATTTTCAAAACTTTATGAATTTTGTCGGATATATCGCAATTTGAACCGTAATATTACTGAATTAAAAGTTGTTCAGAATTGTTCAAAAACCCTAAATTCAAAATTTAATCAAAATTAAAATATATTGAAATTTTGTTTAAAATATTGTCCGAAAATATCATTTAAATGGGTTTTTGTTTAAAAAATTTATGACAATTTTGAGTGAAATTAAACCCAAGCTGTCAGATAGTTGTCAAGTAATTAGTAGACTTTTTTATATTTTTTAAATTTATCGATTTTTATTTTGATGACAATTCTGAACAACTTTCATTGATAAAATGTTCCGATAAAAAAATGCCTAGCATCGGAAAATCGGAAAAAGATTTATTTTCGGTTTATGGGTAGTGGTTGGAGGGTAGGTCGGAAAATATTGTCACCATCGTGTTCCCCTCCCTCGAGAACGGAGTGGTACATGTTTTGCGGTCCTGTCGCAGAACTTTTGGGGTAAAAGCTTTTACCTCAAGGGACTAGTAATACTGAGCATTTTAATGAAGAACTGCGAAAATTGCAATTCAGCTTGTAAAAATGTGAAAACTCTATAAAGGCAGAATCTAGACATTTATTTCCTATATAACTCCTTGGAAGTCCACCAATATCATATTTTATCATGATTTTTGACTTGGAGAATCTGAATTTTTAGTTTTCGAAATCATATACCTGAATAATTTTAGAAGTGATCTTTTTTTGGCCGAAATTGGTAATTTTTGGGCCCGTTTATGTACATAACAAAATCTAAAGTACCTAATACCGTTTTATTTTAAGTTATTTTATTCGCAGAATTTGTACATAAGTATCACAAACGAAAAAGTACGAACTACGACCATTTTTCGTTTATCTGTGGTCATTTTTTAGTCATTTCTGCTCGTGAACGGTTAAGTGTGCGCGAACTAAATAAGTATCTATGTATGTCATATTCTATATTCTGTAATTTTGTTTGACATAAAGGATTCGAAATGAATGAATGAATGAATGAATGAATGAATGAATAGTATTTATTTATCTAAAGATAATACATTACAGTAGACAGAATATAGGCACTAAGTTAGTGCATAAATTACAATTATATACAAATACGCATATTCTAACAACTCCTATTTTTAACAGACATACTTAGCAATATATACCTATGCTTACATTTACATATTTTCTTTCACGTACTTAATAAGTTTTGATTTGAATAAACCAATATTATTAATAGTCTTCAGGTCATTGGGTAAAGAGTTATACTCAATGATACCTTTATGAAACAAACTATTGTAAGTGAGAGTTTTAGTTGTTATATTTACGTAACAGTTGTCTTTGTTTCTAGTATTGTAGTTATGGACTTCATTTACACTCACTACCTTTGAGGATAAATATTCAGGCACCTTCTTATTCAATGTTTTATAAACGAATACCATTGTTTGAATATACATATTCTTTTTTATATCCAGCCAGCCTAATACTTCCAACATTATATTAATGCTTGTATATCGATTTGCACCCAAGATTATACGCATTGCTTTATTTTGTAAAATCTGCAGTCTGTAACAATTTACTTGGGATACATATATAACTGATGAACAGTAAGTAAAATGTTGCAAAATAATGTTGTTGCATAATGTTACTTTTGTGTTTATGGAAATGTGTCTACTAATTCTATAAAAGTATCCTATTTTTTTACCAATTTTCTTAGAAATATAATCCATATGATTCTTAAATTTTAAATTTCTATCTATTAACAACCCCAGGTATTTAATTTCATCTTGAAAATCCAAGTCCTTATTTCCAATTTTGACTTTTATTTGTAAATCACAAAAATTTTTATATGCCCAATCGGATCCTATAAACATACACTTTGATTTTGTTTCGTTTATTTTTAGCCTATTTACATTAAATTTGTCATTAAGTCTCTTTAAATCTTCATTAACCGTTGCAATCAAAGTTTCATAGTTTTTATGACTAAAATAGATTAGGGTGTCATCTGCAAAAATATGTATTTTACAATTTATTAAAACTTTACCTAAATCATTAATATACAGAATAAATAACAGGGGACCAAGGACACTCCCTTGCGCGACTCCATGGTTGTTATAGCGGCTTTCAGAATATTGTTCCTCATATTTAGTTTTTTGGCATCTAAATGATAAGTAACTTTCCAACCACATTAAAGTTGTGCCAGAAAATCCATACCTTTTTAGTTTTAGAATTAGAGTATGTCGATCAATTGTCTCAAAAGCTCTCTTTAGGTCTATGAAGACCGCACATATACCAAGTCCATGACTTATATCCTCTTTCCAATCAGATATTACAGACTGTAACGCTGTCTCGCAAGAGTGTTTGTCCCTGACTCCTGACTAATATGTACAAAGCAGATCGTTGCATTATACATATTCTAATATTCGATTATATACTACAAGTTCTAATAGTTTTTCACAGAATGGTGACATATTGATAGGGCGCATCTCTTGTGCTAAGTTTGTATTAGGTACTTTTGGAACTAGAATAATAATGGATGTTTTAAATCTATCAGGAACGATACCTTTTTCTAAACTAAGGTTAATTAAATTCCTTAAGGGATATCCTATGACATGAAAGAATTCTTTAATTAATTTTAAATCTATCTCATCTATGCTACCGTTTTTACTTTGACTAAAGATAATTTCTTTCAACTCCTTTATTGATATTTGTTTAAATACAGTAAAAGTAGAGGAGCATAGTGGTATGGTGTTTGTTAATAAAGCTTCATCACTAATATTGTTATCAATATTAGATACAATTGTTTCAATACTCTCAATATAATAATTATTTAACACTTTGGTAATGTCACTTGGTCTATGGTAGTATGCATCATCACAAACAATTCCGCCTATTTTGTGCTTTTTGCATCCCAATATGTCTTTTAAATTAGACCACATTAATTTTGAATTATTTTTGTTTTTGTCTATCGTATCATGATAAAAAATTTGTTTTGAATTATCTATAGTTCTCGTTACTAAATTCCGACATTTTTTATACGCTACCCAGTCCTCATTATTTCCAGTCCATTTATATTTTTTATATGCGTTATTTTTGTTTTTGATAGCCTCTCTACAGTCATCATTCATCCATTTATTATTTAAGTTTATTCTGGTTTCTTTTAGGGGTGAAACTGTATCTAGTGTTATTATTAAATTATCAAAAAAGGTATCAGTTACTTCATTTATATTCGTACTACTATATCTCCAGTCTTTTTCAACCAATAAATTTGATAATTTAGTATAATCTAATTTACCTCTTGTTAATTTGACCTGAAAACTATCAACGATATTATCTGTATAAACATGTACAATGGAATGATCGGATATTATATAATTATGATCCACAGTTACATTTATATTTGCATGATTTCCAAACACTAAATCTATTGTAGTTTTACTAATATCCGTCACCCTAGTATATTCCGTCACGAACTGTTTAAAGCCAATATTTTCAAACATATTGCTTAAATTTCTTTTTATCGCATTGTTGTCTTTCCAGTTGATGTTAAAATCTCCTACTACTAGTATATTATAATTACAATTTTTTACCAAATTTACTTCAAACCAATTAAAAAAGTTATTAACAAAGTCATAAGCATTTCCACTAGGTGAACGATAAACAGCTATTACCCAATAAGTAATTTTATCTATAATAACATTCAATGACACTAACCAGAACTCCTTTTGTTGTCTGAAAGATTCAATGTTCCTAAACTTTAGCCCATCTTTGACATGTATTTGAACCCCCCCTGTAAAACAGATTGTTGAGTCGCTACGAACTACTTTATACCCCTCTAGTGTTACTTCACTATCTAAAAAGTCTTCTGTTATACAAGTTTCAGTAATACACAACAAAGATGGTAGATATTTAATTGCATATTCAGATATTTCATCTTTATGTTTGTAGTAACTTTGCGCATTTATACAAGATAGTAGTAGTTTGTTATGGTTCTGTATTTGCTATTGTTCATACTCTGTTTTTCTCTTTACAGATTCCACTATTTTTAAATATCACTTACATTCTCGGTCAAAAGCAGCATGATTGATGTCTAGATTAAGATTATACCTTTCATTGGCTCTTATGCAGTTTATACATTTTTTAAAATTTGATCGACACTCACTACTTTCATGTTCACCAGACCAAGAAACACAGCTACGTTTTTCTTTGCACTCACTTGAAAAATGGTTATATCCTCCACATTTAAAACACCTCCTAATTCTCATATGTTCATAGATCCTACAGTTTCTCCATCCTACATGCACCTCATTTTCCTCTTTTGAAATTAAGAATCTGAATGTTTTAGGGTCAGTTTCAATGATGATATTAAAACTTCCTCGTCTTACTTTGGTTGTATATACTAACTCAAACTTACTATTATCTTCTATGGGTATTATAGCGACTATAGCGACTCACTCACTGGAAATCGAGAAGTTCCAAAAGCGAGAAGTTTCCATGGAGTCGCAGTTTTAGAGCAAAAAGATAATAAGGGATTTCTTGCTCCTTTAGCATTCTTTTCCCGTAAATTAACCACAGCACAAACCAATTATTCCATTTTTGACAAAGAACTTTTAGCATTATATACTGCAATTAAACATTTTAAGTTTATACTTGAAGGTCGAAAGTTTAATTGTTTTACGGATCACAAACCTTTAATCAACGCTTTATTCACAAAAGCAGAAAGATCTCCTCGTCAAATACGTCATTTAGAATACATAGCTCAATTTTCTTGTAAAATACAACATGTTAAAGGAAAACATAATGTAACAGCTGACAGCTTGTCACGTATTTACGACACTTCTTCCTTAAAACAAGATATTTTACCACTTCAACTTAAAAATTCTCCCTTCCTTAATGTTAACTTTGACCTAAAGTTGCTTAGTGAAGCTCAGGAGAAAGATTCAAATCTCAACTATTTATTGTCAGATAAATCATCACTAACTAAAACCAATTTCATTTTAAAAAAGATACAAATTCCAGATTCAAATGATTTTATTTGGTGTGATGTTTCTCGTGCAAAAGTCAGACCTTTTGTCCCACTTGTTTACAGACGAACGATATTCGATATTTTTCACAACTTATCTCATCCTGGTATTAAAGCCACTAGACTGTTGATTTCAAATAACTATTTTTGGCCGAAAATGAACACAGATTGCAATTTATGGTCAAAATCGTGCATTAACTGTCAAGCTGTCAAAGTCAGTCGACATACGCGAAGTGCTCTCGGGAACTTTTCCATTCCGAAAATCAGATTCGACCACATCCATATAGATTTGGTAGGACCATTACCTCCATCCAAAGGTAACTCTTACATTCTTACGGTGATTGAACGATTCACTAGGTGGCCGGAAGCGTACCCTCTTCGCGACATCACAGCAGAAACAGTTGCACGTACTTTATTTCAAAACTTTGTTTGTCGTTTCGGTGTTCCCTTGTCAGTAACGACTGATCAAGGAGTACAATTCGAGTCAAGATTATTTAATGAATTTGCAAAGTTTTTAGGTTTTCATAGAATACGTACAACTTCATATCACCCAGAAGGCAACTCTTTAATTGAAAGATTTCATCGCTCACTTAAAACTTCCTTGTTAGCTAGAGCCAATACATCACATTGGACAGATGAATTACCCATCATTTTATTAGCATTTAGGACAACTCCCAAGGAAGATCTGCAATGTTCACCTGCTGAACTCATATATGGTCAAACCCTTCGTTTACCTGGCGAATTTTTCGTTGAATCGTATAATTCCCCAGATATTCCTTATTTCATTGACAAATTACGCATTTATTTTAATAATTTAAAATTTGTTCCTCCAACTTCGCATGGCAATTACAAAACTTTTGTTAGTTCAGATCTTGCCTCTTGCGATTTTATTTTCGTTCGCATTGAACGTTTAAAACGTTCATTTACTCCTTTATATGAAGGACCGTTTAAAGTTTTATCTCGTTCAGATAAGTTATTTACCTTTAAGAAAGGAGACAAAGTCATAACTGTCAATATTGATAGGGTTAAACCGGCTTTTGTATTAGTTGACAGATGTGACACTTTGCCTACCCCGATTAAAAAAGTACGTTTTGCAATCGACACGTTGATTGATTGACTATTTTCTTTTTTAACGAGGGGGTGTATATAGCGACTATAGCGACTCACTCACTGGAAATCGAGAAGTTCCAAAAGCGAGAAGTTTCCATGGAGTCGCTAAGAAACAAAAAGGAAAACTCGATCCATAATGGAGAAGTTTCCATGGAGTCGCTAGGAAAAATAAAAACATTCGATATAAAAATAGAATATCAAGATACTTAAAAAATACCAAAATCATATAAAATATGAACATGTATTAAAAACAAATATACAAATATATTAACTTCCATTTTAATTTTATTTATAGCGATAACGCTATAGGTATCTTATTTTGTCTGATTATTTTTGCCAACAAATGTTCTCTTTCTGCATTTAATTCTCCTTCTCCAACTCCAACAATTATTATATTAGGATTTTTTCTACTTGGTTCTTGAACTTCATAATCTTTTCCCATTTTTATGACAATATCATCTTTTATTGTATTAAGGGCTTGCTTATCTGCACATTTCACGATAACTCCACCGTCGCGCACTGATTTTCCCATTTCCACGCCGACTTGTAAATCTGTTGGGTTAATACAGTTCTTTAGATCTATTTTCACTTTATTATTTTCTTGGCCTGTTTTCGGTTTTACCAATAGCACATGCTCTTCTTTTCTTGAAGTTACCTTTGGTGTTGGCAACTCTGGCCAAACGTTCATGTTCTGTTTTTCCACAAATTTTTCTTTTAATCCTCTTATTTCAGTAGTTAACTCTTCAATTTTCATATTATGCTGAGAGATTATATGCAGGTATGTTTCCATTTGCTTCTTTATATCATTTACTATCGGCAGCATAGTGGAACATTCACAACAGTTAGTTGTTTCACCCCTTTTACTTCTTGTACTCACTCCACCACTGGTGGAACCCGCGGTCATGTTGATATCTTTCATAGTTTGTTACACTACTAATAACACCACTTCTTCGATAATTGCTAGTTTCAAGTGGCCAGAAGTTTATTTTTCTGCCCTTTTGTAGCCACTTGTGCACATCTGTTTACCACTTGTTTTAAAATTGGCCGCACAAACCCGAGAGTTTATATAATGTTATTAATATTCACTGCACTTTAACTCTAAATATTTGTTTTATTCTAGTTTTTATCGTTTGATACAAAACATTGTTTTATCCGAATTTTTTTTTTACCGTAACCTAGTCCATTTTCTATTTCTTTGCACCACTTTTAACTGGTTTATTCGAGGTTTTAGTCAGGAGCGCATCCTCGTGCGTCCGATCTCTCAAATAGTTTTTATAAATATATTCATGGTTCTGAAACCTAATAGTCCAAATGATTTTAGAAACCGCCATTTTTTGCCAATATTGATATTTTTCGGGTCCTATTTTATGTGTAACGAAATCTAAGGTACCAAAACCCATGTATTTTAAGTTCTTTTATCGGCAAAATTTAAATATAAGTATCACAAAACGAAAAGGTCAAAAGGCTATGAACTGCGACTATTTTTTGGTTGTTCTGCTTGTGAACGGTTATTTTTGCGCAAACTAAATAAGTAACCAAATATGTCACGTTCTGCAATTTTTTTGCACATATAGGATTTAAATTTCATGGTTCTGAACCTAATAGTCTAAATATTTTTTTTTTATCTATTTATTTAACGTCGGCCTATTTCCGCTACCAGGGCCTATCACCGACGCCAGGAGACGAGCTACCCCCAACCTGGAAATTTTGCCGAACCTCTTCCCTTAAGAAGAGTAGGGATCTTTTACTTGCCTAACATTTAATAGACAAGGGACCGACCGCCTTACATCCCCTCCTACTAGTTATTGTTATATTTGAATAGAAAGTCAAAACAAAAAATCTTAGAATAATACAATTTTTTTATAAACGTGTTATAAATAACACCGGTAGACGCAAAAAAAAGTCGAGTGCTCGACTCTCATGCATTTTGACCTGCTGAACATGAATCCGATGTCCGATTGGCTCTTGTATTTTTGCTCACCTCAAAAAACACCTAAAAAATTCCCGAACTTTCCCAAACAAGTAAATAAAAAGCTTAAATGAGCTGATCACTATATCTATACGTAATTTGGGGCGCTGAAACTGAATATGAGGTCAGAATTAGCCGATCAGTTAGGAATTTTGACATAATCTCAAAAAACACCTAAAAATGCCCGTAAAATTACAAACAAGTAAATAAAAAGCTTACATGAACTGGTCACTATATCTATGTATAATTTGGTGCACTGAAACCGAATCCAAGTTCAGAATATATGCGCGACGATCGAATATCTTTTAAAATCCATATTTAGGATGAAAACATACCCAAAAATGACTGAATCATAGCCCGAAATTGACTTTGCTCTGCATAATATCTGAACATATAATTTCTGACGTATTTTCACGAGCTGAACACAATACCGCAGTCAAAATTAAAGCACAATCTGCAAACTTCATAGAAAAATATCATTTCAGCATATATTCTCATCAACCCTAGTAAGCGGAGATGGATAACTTTTAAATTTTTAAGTATCTAAAGGGAAATATTACTGAATAGGGACATTTTTAGGAAACATTTTTCGGACAAAGTTTGCTCTGTTGAGAGAGGAATATCGTTTGGACTTAATATTTACCTACACCCTCCCTTGATGATTTTTTACTTTTTTTTCTTAGAGCTGTTTAGAATTGTATAGTTTTCTTTATTCTGTTTGATTGTCATCATATGCGTTTGTTTTTTTCTATTTTTGCGACTAGGACACCTCCACATGGTGACGGCGGGCAACGATTTATTTCGGCTAAGTTCCTACGTAAAAAAAATGCCGTCATGGCAAAAGTAGAGAAAGAGTTTACGATGTAGGGGAAGGAAACCCCAGTATCAGCGGCCGGTCAGGTTGGGAAAGCGGGACTGCGGGCGTCGTCATCATGCAACTGCAGCTCTAGTGAAGTGGGAAACTTGGCTTCCTATGAGTATAGGGCTACAAGAAATTTGCACAACTGTGTAAAGAATTCCTTGTCTTTTGTTCGTAGTAAATTAAATGGCATATGACAGTCAAACATAATAAAGAAAACTAAACAATTCTAAACAGCTCTAAGAAAAAAGAGTAAAAAATCACCAAGGGAGGATGTAGGTAAATGTTAAGTCCAAACGATTTCCTCTCTCAATAGAGCAAACTTTGTTCGAAAATTTTTTCCTAAAAATGTCCCTGTTTAGTAATATTTTCCTTTAGATGCTTGAAAATTTGAAAGTTATCCATCTTACTAGGGTTGATGAGAATATATGCTGAAATGATATTTCTCTATGAAGTTTGCATATTGCGCTTTAAATTTGACTACGGTATTGTGTTCAGCTCGTGAACATACGTCGGAAATTGTATGTTCAGATATTATGTAGAGCAAAGTCAATTTCTGGCTATGATTCAGTCATTTTTGGGTACGTTCTCATCCTAAATATGGATTTTACAAGATATTCTATATATATAAATATTGTGTTGAAATAGACTTTGAATTAACGGGCATTACTTTTGATAAAAATGTATGTATTATTTGTTTGTATAGGTCACCACGTGGTAACTATTGTAATTTCTTAATGAAATTGTCTGAAGTTCTGTCTAACATCATAAAACTATTTCAGTATATTATTCTGGTTGGTGACTTTAATGTTGACAGCCTTAAAAAGAACAGAGACACCAAATTGTTGCTGGATGTCTTTGCCTCATTTAATCTGGTTTCTTTAGTTAACGAACCCACTCGAATTAACCCAATAGCTGGTTTGAATTCAGGCACCTCTATAGATTATATTGTAACCAATATTAAAATGTGCAATTGTTGTGTGTTAGATTCACACATATCAGATCACAAAGGTCAGTTATGTAATCTACAAACATTATCTAAGTATCAAGAAAATACAATAGAAACCACAAAGAGGCGCAGAATATTTTCTGAACACAATATGAGAAACTTCCAAAGAATCTTCTCTAGCCAATATGACCTCTTTACCCAATCACATGATAATGTTAACGATTATTATGATGAGCTTTTTCTATATTTTCAGTGGTGTCTAAATGTCGCCTGTCCAATAAAAGAATTAAAAGGTCAAATAAAATATAAAAGGGAACAAACTAATTCAAAAATTCAACATGAATATGACAATCTTAAATTTCTATATCACATCGCTAAGGAATCTGGCTCTAAAGAATTACTCAAATCATATAACAATCAGAAGAAAACAATTAATAATACTATATCCAAATTGAAAATTGAGAATAATACAGAACAGATAAACAAATCACATAATAAAGTTAAAACCCTATGGCAAATAGTAAAGAACAGGTTAGGAAGTAATAAAAGCAAATTAAATTTCAGTATTAAAGTAAACGATGAGTTATTAAGTAATAAAACGGATGTAGCAAATGCTTTTGGTAGTTATTTCTCCACATGCATAGAAAATAAGTTGCAGAATCACTTTGGAAATAATCAGTCTGTAATGTGCACACTCCCAACTCAAAATAATGCCAGTTCCATTTTCATAGAGCCTGTTACTGAAGACGAGGTAATTAAAATAATAAGTAACATGAAGGTAAAAAACTGTATTGGTGTTGACGAAATACCTATTCGTCTCCTAAAATTCTGCAAATACACATTAGCCAGTACTATCACAATTTTAATTAACACATCAATTGAGTTTGGACAGTTCCCAAATGCTTTAAAACTAGGAAAAATTGTTCCTCTACACAAAAAAGACAATCCCCAACTATTAGAGAATTTTAGGCCAATCATAATTCTTAGTTATATTTAAAAAATAATTGAAAAAGCAGTTTCCACTAGACTATGTGATTATCTAGAAACCAATCAGCTACTTACCAACTGTCAGTATGGTTATCGGACTCTTAGATCTACAGAATTGGCTAGCCAAGAATTTATACAAAAAATCTATAACCACCTCGACATGGGTAATCAAGTTGCAGGTTTATTTTTTGATTTGACTGCAGCATTTGATTGTGTGAATTCAAACTTCCTTAAATTAAAGTTGGGCAATCTGGGTATTAGGGGCCATATACTGAACTGGATAATGTCTTATCTAGAAAATAGAAAAATTCTCGTTTCCATAGACTCGGAAATATCTGACATATATGACATGGATATTGGTGTAGGCCAAGGGTCGATTATTGGTCCCTTACTTTTTTTAATATTTATAAATGACCTCCCGTCATTTTTGACGGAAGGAGATATCTTTATGTACGCGGATGATACTTCGGTAGTCATAAATGCTAAAACTGTGCAGGAACTAGAAACTAAGGCACATACAACAATTAGACAGTTTGAAAACTGGTGTCACAAAAATTCACTTATAGTCAACACTAGCAAGACAGTTTTTGTCCACTTTTATAGTTCATTACCCAAATCAGTTCCTATTCTAAACTGTGTAGAAACCAGTAATGAGACAAAATTTCTAGGAACTATACTAGACTCAACTCTTGGGTTCTCTGGTCATATAGACAAGTTATGTTCGAAATTAGCTAAGAGTACGTACGCATTAATAAATCTTAAAAAGGAAATAAATGAACATGGCTTACTCACAGCCTATTATTCCTTAGTTTATTCTAGACTCAGCTACAATATTATTATATGGGGTCAGTCACCAGAAGTTAATAGAATTTTTGTCATGCAAAAACGCATAATCAGAATAATTTTCAACCTTTCTTACAGACAGTCCTGTCGTGACACTTTCAGATTGAAAAAAATTATGACCACACCTTGTATATATATATTTAAAATTTTATGTTATATGTACAACAATCATGAAAATTTTTGTCTCAACGCAGATGTACATAAATATGAAACTCGTGGCGCAAATAAAATTCACTTAGAGAAATATAGGCTCAGCAAATATAAAAAATCTCCTTATTATGCAGGTGTTTATCTTTACAATGCACTTCCCGATAAATTCAAAACTGCACCAACTTTCAAATTATTTCGAAATGAACTAAAAAATTACTTATTGAATAATTCGTTTTACACTACAGATGAATTCTGTACAAAAAGTTCTACTTGACTCATATTACAACTGTATCATATCTGACTCATAACTACAACTGTGAGTTAATCGTTCCCGTGTTTTTTATATACTTATTTAAAATGTTTTTTATATTGCATTGTATATAAATACACCTATATTTTCATTAGTTTGTTCTTAATATGTCTTGTTTCTTATTATATGTTTTTTGTAGCCTTGTTTGTTTTACTTTTTTATGACATATTCATACTGTTTACTTACTATGTCTTTATCTTATTATATATATATTTTGCATTTTTACATTGTACTACATTTTTGACAAAATCAATACTGTTCTTTTATGTAACAAATTTATGGTGAATAAAATGTATTCTATTCTATTCTATTCTATTCGATCATCGCGCATAAATTCTGACCTTGGATTCTGTTTCAGTGCCCCAAATTACGTATAGATATAGTGATCAGCTCATTTAAGCTTTTTATTTATTTGTTTGGGATTTTTTGGACATTTAAGGTGTTTTGTTGAGGTTAGCAAAAATGCAAGAGCCAATCGGGCAAAACGGACATCGGATTCATGTTCAGCGGGTTAAAATGCATGGGAGTACATAGATCTGTCTTCTAGCACTCGACTTCTTTTTGTGTGTCTGTGTTCAGGGCCGGCCTTTGGAGGGGACGCGACCGTGCCTCGCACGAGGGCGCCGTATCCCCAGAGGGCGCTACGAGCTTAATGTAAGTCGCTTCTTTTTTCAAGTAAAATTTATGAAGATGAGGACGTAACATTTTTTTTTCGACCAAAATTTCGCCCAAGGGCGCTTGAGGAACTAAGGCCGGCCCTGCCCGTGTTATCAACAATAACATATCTTTTGTTAGTCTCGTAGTCCACCTTATTAGATTTTATGGCCATGTTTGTGTTATTAGTTGAAAACGCGACAATTGTTATAAAAATGTAAACTGAATAATATACAACTCTGTGCCCATTTAAAAAAAAAAAATGTTGTACCTAACACGTCCCAAAAGTGCTTTTGCTGAACTTGCAGGCTTCCAGAACTGGCCTGCGGCTCGCCTTGGAATTTGGCCACTCGTCCACTTTCGGGACTTGTTACCTAACTAACTATTACCGAGAGGCTGGCTGTAACGATTTCTTGTCAAGCTAACAGACATTTCATTAGTTTTTAAAAAGATCTGTTGACATTATTCACCAAAATGCGTATTTTTCAAATATTTGCAGGAAACTCCCCTTCGTCTATTCTGAAAAAAATTCCAATGATTCTGAAGTAGGCTCAATGGCTCACGCTAAATCAAATAAAACAGCTATGTGACGTTTCGTTGGTCCTCTACTTTTTTAATTTTTATTTCACTAACAAGAACTACTAATTATTTAATTTGTGTTCCAGCATGTTTTACCACTGACATCATTAGCTCAGTGGCGTTTGGACTGGAAGTCAACAGCTTCAAAAACCCTGATACACCACTAAGAATACAAGCAAAGAAGTTCCTCGAGCCCAGCAGTATTACATCATTTCTAAATTTGTTCGCTCAGAGTTTTCCCAGCGTTGCACAATCGCTTGGAATACGCGCGGTCCCGAAGGATCTCAGTGATTTCTTCACGAGGCTCGTGGAGGATACTGTAAACTTCAGGGAAAAGACCAACTCTAGCAGAAAGGATTTCCTGCAATTGCTTATTGATATGAAAAACAACAAAGAGCCGCAACAAAATGGAACCAAAGGTAGGTAATGATGTGAAATATAATGCCAGTCATTGCCAGGGAGGTAGCGACAGATTTTTCGCGTTAATATCTATAATAGAATAGAATAGAATAGAATAGAAAATATTTATTAGATATACATAATACATAGGAATCGTTATTATATACTCTAATAGGCAAAGAATCGGCAAAGCCGTTTTTCATTCCTGCCCATTATAGAATTTACAAAGAATTTTTTTATAATATGAATCTAGACATAACCTTTATAAAACAGTTAAAATATATTTACAATTTTTAAAAATAATGTTTTTATTATATTTTTTAATTTTTTTTTTTTAATTTTATTCCCAATTTAATTTTTTTTTATTTTTCCTTTTCACATAAAGAATCAAACATGACCTAACTAAGAACATTTAAAATTACATTTAGAAAATCATTCAGTATTTAGTGTCTTGGAGGGAAAGTAGATAATTTCTATATTTAAGTTTGAATTGGCTAAAATTAGGTATGCAAAAAAGCTCTTGGAATTTGTTGATTGTTGTAGGAGCTATATACTCAAAGCATTTTTGAAACTTGGTTGTATTGTGTTTAGCTATACTATAGGAGTGTGCGTTCCTGACGTTTAGGTTGTGAATGTTAGATCTTGTGACTAAAAAGATAAATAAATATAGAGGTGTTTGGTTTTTTACAACATTGTAAATAAGTGAGCCATATAACAGAGCAAATCTAAATTCTATTTTAAGAATATTCAGTTTAACATAACAGAGCAAATCTAAATTCTATTTTAAGAATATTCAGTTTAACATAATGAGGAGTAATATGTTCACGTCTGCTGATATCGGGATAAGAGTATCTTAGGCAAGAATTTTGAAGAACCTGTATTTTATTCTTGAACGCTTCCGTCAGAAAACTAAAGTATACACTACTACCATAATCGAAGTAACTTAAAATTACTGCATTTACTAAGTTCCATTTAGTTTCGTTAGGTAATACATATTTATATCTCCAGAAAGATGTAAAATTAGCATAACAAATACCTATCTTACGTATAACATGTTTTTCAAAGGACAAATATTCGTCTATAATCTCACCCAAGTTTTTCGCCTCCGTACTTAAGTTTACAATAGTATTATTTAAAGATTTGTTTTTCTTTAGCTTTAGCTACCTGATATTTAGTTCCTATACACAAAGCCACTGTTTTTGTTGGGTTTATCACTAAGCCGTTATTGGTGGATAATTCAGAAATAACATGCAAATTAGTGTTTAGTTCATCTATGATTTCATCAACTAGGTCTGGATTGCATGATTTGTACACTTGTGTGTCATCGGCATACAAATGTATCGTCCATTGATATTGTAAAACATTTGGCAGGTCAGCTGTAAACACAATAAAAAGAAGTGGGCCCAATATGCTACCTTGGGGAACACCGCACACTACATATGATAACATATTATCAAGTTTAACACACTGCACACGATCGTATAAGTAATTGTTGAACCACGTTAAAAGGATGCCTGAAAATCTGTAAAATTTAAGTTTGGCTATTAACAGATCATGATTGATAAGGTCGAATGCTTTACTGAAATTCAGCAGGGTAAGATAAGTAACCTCTGAGTTGTCCATATTTTTTGTGATATCACTACCAATTTTGATTAAGGCAGTACTTGTGCTGATATTGTCTGAATCCTGACTGGACAGCTGGAAGAATATTGTTTTGAGATAGATGCGTCTGCACTTCTGAGTGTATTATTTTTTCAAGTAATTTTGACATTGTTGGTAGTACGTTGATAGGACGAAGTTCTTTCAGATCCTCGGCTTTAGTAGTTTTCGGTAATGGTGTGACTATAGCCTTTTTCCATATTGTAGGAATTACTCCGGTTTCCAAAGATCTATTTATTATAGCAGTTAGTGCTTCTTTGCAATGTGGAAATACATATTTTAGCATCTTTAAGTTAATATTATCTGCACCGATGGCATTTGTTTTAATTGCGTTTAATTTCTCTTCAACAAGTTCAACAGATACTGGATTAACTTTATCAAAATTTTGAAATTCGCCTACAGAGTTGTTAGAGTAATAATCTAGAAGATTTTTATCTACATTGACATTTTGCACACATTCAACAAAATAATTATGAATCAAGTTAACATCTTGAATTTTAGTTGATATTTTACCGTGAGTTTTGCCATGAATATTCCAAGATGAAAAATCTCTCCAGAGCTTTCTAGAGTTGTTTTTATTGAGTCGTATTTGATGTTGAATGAATGCTGTCCTTTCGTTGCGTATCGCCATAGAGATATAGTTTTTCAGGTCTTTGTAGTAAGCTAAATGACTAGATGATTTCGTCTTTAAGTATTTCTTATAAGCTTTTTGTTTAAGTTTCATCGTGCTTTTAATAGTATCAGTGATATAAGGACGGTAATTCTGTCTTAGTTTGATTGTTTTGAATGGAGCATGCATGTTGAACAGAAATTCAATCGATTTATTAAGGTAATCTACCTGCTCGTTTATAGAGGTAACGCTCTGTATGTAATCCCAATCTATTTCTTTGGCATGAAGAGAGAACTGAGCCTCATCAAAATGAGAGTAATCTCTGATTGTTATAGATTTTGGTTTCGGTTTCTTGATGGTGAAATATAGATGATGATGGTGTAATATAGAGTATACTAGTCTGTGATCTGTCATGTTTAACATATCCATTAAGCTGCTTTCTATTACACCCATATTTGTGCTTGTACAAATAATATCAATTAAGGTGGAAGAATTTTCGCCTACTCTTGTTGGTTCATTAATATTTTGGTTTAAGTTAAAGCATTTTAATATATTATTGAATTGATGATATTGATGAGTGTCCGTTTTTAAGAAATCAATATTGTCAACGCCCATAATCACAATATCATGAGAATCCAAGCAAGCATTTGATAGTGCTTCCTCCAAATCACTTAAGCAGGTTATTGGTGTATGAGGTGGCTTGTATAATAAACCTCTGTATAGTTTAGTGTTGTTTATACTGACTGATATCCAAAATTGTTCCAACTCAGAATTGTAATTATTATTTTTCATAGTTATTTTATATTTAAGACTGCAATGAATGTAGTAGCATAACCCACCACCGCGAGTTGGTCTGTCCAATCTCAATAACTCATATTCTGGTAGTTGTATAAATTCAGAGGGGAACTCTGTTGAGAGCCAGCTTTCGGATATTCCTATTATATGGAAGTTATGTTGGAGTATGAAGTCAGCAAAACTGCCAAAGCAGGAAACAAGAGATCTGATATTAACATGACAAATTCTTAGAAGTTTTTTGAATTCGTTTGAAGATTTAAATTAGAAGTGGGAAGTAAACTAGTGTTAGAGTTCTGAGTATGAGTAGAATTGGATTGTATTGAGATATTATTCATATTTTGTATTTCTGGGTTAATTTTGATGATTTCAGGTCTACCATTAATATATTTGATGGACAGGTCGGTTTCACCAGCTTCGGTTCTTGTATTTAATTCCCTTCGTAAGACTTCTAGATGTTGTCTTTCTTCAGGAGATTTATCATTTTGAAAGGATATATTTTTGTACTCAGTATTAGTTTTTAAAACTGATTTATTTCGTAGAAGAAATTTGGAAATAAGTCCATTATCAAAATATACTTTAATTGGTCTTGGTTTTTCCGACTTAGTATTGATGAATTATACGATATTCAGGATAGCCACTATTCCTGCATGACGTAACAAAATTTATAAGGCTATTTACATTTCTTATATCGTAATTGGCATCATCTTTATCAGGTACACTAAAGATTATTAGGTTTTTTTCACGATTTAAACAGCCTTTATATTTTTTATGCTATGACCCAAAATGTATGATGGTGTTGCAGCTGCAGATAGATCAGATCTTAATGCAGTAACAGCAGCTTCCAGATTAGTGTTTGATTTAGAAAGGTGGTCAATTTTGTTTTGGCATTCCGAAATTTCTGTTTCATGTTTGCTTATCTTAACTGAGTGAGATGATATGGCTTGATGGCATTTTCCTAACTCCGTGTTAAGTTGTTCTTGAGTGTTACGTATTTTATAAATGTCTTCCGCCAGATTATGTTGTGCAAGTGAGACTTTGCCAAGTTCTTCCATTATTTTATCAAAATGTTTGGTTGAAAGCGGTTCTTCGTTATCCGTAGTAGATTGATTAGTTTTAAACATCTTATTTTGCTGGGTATTTGGAGAAGTTTCTGTATATGCTCTATTTCGTTTTGACCCAGTAAAGCAATTTACACAATGCCACTTCGAATTACTTTCCTTGTAATAAGTAATATCTGTAGATGTTAAGTTTACACAGGATCCATGATAATTCTTTGAGCATAAATCACAAGAAATCTTTGGTTGTTGAGAAGTAACATTTAATGTGCAACTTTGGCAAACAATCGACATAATGGTATTTTAATTTAATATATCTCTTTCACCACTTGCGTGTTTCAAATTAAATTTCGTATTAAGGAATTATTCAAGTTTGAAAGGAATTTTTTGTTTGAAATTTAGAACTCTTGTAGTCTGAGTTACCGTTGAAGTCACCAGAGGTTAAAGGTTGGTGTCTTAAACTATAAAAGCTTGTTGAAGTCTCCAAAATCAGGTGTAAGCTCTAGCTTAAAGCTCAAAAGCTCTCAAATTAAAGAGGTGAAAAAAGCTCCCTGAGCTTTTGATGCACTTAGACTTTTATATGGATACGTAAATTGGCAAGCTTATAAGTGTCATTATATTTAAATTATGACTAAATTTGATTTAAATTTTATTAGTTAGAAAACTATGCTGGAATGTCTTACTCTGTCAGAAACGTATTGTTTCAATTTTATGAAGTTTCTTTTATTTTATTGTTTCCATTTATATTATGAAGTTGTTTCTCCAACTAGCATGACTGATTATATTTTTTGTTGATTTTTGCACACTACACTACACTAGACTTCATATAAACATGGTTATAAATGCATTTTTCTCATCAATTCTGTATTTTAAAAAATGTAGTTATTTTGTGTATGTTACAAGTCTTTAGGGACCTACTCCACACAATCACTTTCGCGAATTTTATAAGCCTATTTACACACCAGAAATCAATTTATTGCAGAGCACTTCACAACACGTGTTTGCTTTCTTTTTAGGTTAACTCAATCTGATATAAAGCTAGATTTTTTTTTTTTTCAAGAAAGTTTAGATAGTATCTATGATGGAGGTGCAATTCTACCAATCTATAAGTGCTGCAAAAATGAGTAAAACATTAAACAACATGTTGCAAAAAGTTGCATAAATGTATTATATCTACGTAGATTGAAATTTTACATACTCACAGATGACATAACTCCCGTAGCTGATTTCGGAATAATTTTATTATTTAATTGACAGTAACATTGGTAAATAATAATAAACTTTTAAAGAATGATTTTTTTGAATAAGTTATAAAAAACAATTATTTCTTACAATGGGATTTACATAGGATAGTGACTTTATTAATATGTTGATATAAAAAAAATATAAATTGAAAGATAAATTTCCTTACAGAAACATAGATCATAATGAAGTTAATAAAAGTGATTATTAACACATAAGAAAACTGTCTGTTCGTTAATATTAATGAAGAATATAACTGTCATGATTTGACAATGGCACGGAGCTCAGCGTTCACGGTCATGCGTTTGCATTCCATTACTTCTACCGAGGCTTTAGCAACATGAGACGATCGGTAGACTGTATTTTTTGGATGTCTTATTAAGTGAATTAATCCAGAAAAAAAATTCAGCCTTGTAGATCTAAGTCAAAAATGTTTGTTTTTTCCATTCTTTGCGTGGGCGGTAGACCTGACTTGGCAACGCTTCCGGAGCGGTAGAATATTATTTTCCGGTATGTTTTTATGTCATCTCAGTATGTAAAATTTCAATCTTGTAGATATAATACATTTATGCAACTTTTTGCAACATGTTTAATTTTTTACTCATTTTTGCACATTGGTAGACTTGCACTTTCATCATTGATACTGTTTAAGCTATCATGGAAAAAAATCTAGCTTTATAGATATTAACGTGAAAAATCTGTCGCTACCTTCCTGGCTATCATTATATTAACCAGTTTCTGGACCATAGCGTGACATATAAAGCCCCCGAAAGTAGGCAATCCGCAGCATAAGCGAGTCATAGCGAATTCTTTGAAAATCTGTCAGATGTAATTATAAAACTTAGATACAATATACATACATATAGTGAAGGTCCTTTACGAAAAAAATCGCGGTATTTTGCGAACCGATCGGCAAAGAATTTGGCTGAATTTTTGTATATAGATTGCTGATATTAAATACTAAAACCTCTCATAAATTGCCGCAAATACTCAGAAAATTGTAGGAAAGTTCTGAAAAATCCAAAATCCAAAAATAATAATAATATATAAAAATAAAATGCGAAGAACTTGATTTTCTTTAAATATACCAAAATACGGTGGTTCTAAGATTTCTGTGCATTCAAAAACTATAATATTTATTAGAAAAATGACAACATTTTGAGAAAAAAATTAATGTAAATTGAAAATTTTAAAGATAAAATTCATAAGAATTAAAAAAAAATAATTAACAACACAAAAATAATTTAACTCCTAAAATATTTTATTCTTGATTTATTTATAATTATATTCTCATAAAAATCATCTTCTGCATCGTCTTCATCAATTAGGACAGTAAGTGCACAGTTGGTACACGCCTCCCCGCTGCACTCTGTGCAGGCTGAGGTGCAGTGCAACTCGGTTTCTTTGTATTCACAGCATAGACTGTTTTGTTATTTGCAAAATATTATTTTTAATAAATGTTAAGGCACTGGTTGTTGATTCATTGGGTTGAAAACATTTGGTAGTTTCCAGCACCCAATCATTTGATACCAAATCGATACCCAGCCCTATTTGCACCTGTAAAAGTACATTCTTTAGGTGTTCTAGAGCTGTGCCACTTGTAGTACATGGCAAATTCGCAAATTTACACTGCTATCTAAAGCGTTTAAATCAAACGCGGATTTAGTAGCAGAGCTAGAAAAGCTAGAAAATATTTTAATCAGCCCAGGGCTGGATTAAAGACTGGCGCGCCCGTAGGCTAATCATGTATTTGCGCCCTATTATTCATAATGGGAAAAAAATTGATGAGTGTGTTACAGTCTATTTTCACATTTAGAAACTCCCGGAGTTTTAGGTACTAATTTCGTTGTCTTCCCTAATTATATCGTGTATTTGAGCATAAATTTTCCTAGATATATCGCATGCTACTAGATATTTCTTTCGGCTGCAAAGCAAGTATAACGGGTTGCCTAATAGTGATACCTGATGCTTTATTTCGGGCCATTGCATGCGCTGCTCTTAACAGGAAGCTAGCCGAATGAGGTGCTTCGAATATCTTTAAGAGAGCGCGTTGCAAAAACGCCTTGGTAAAGCTTTCACAAGCCCAGTAATGTTAATTAAACTTTCTTTTGGTGTGTAGACTTATGAAAGGGCGGCCTCCTGATATTATTTGTGGATATAAACGAAAATCTATTCAGAGTTGTGGGGTACGCCGTGAATTGGACATTCCGAACGTACCGACGGAAGTTACGAGAACCTGACGATTTGATAGGGGGACACCTTTTTGGTCATTTTCCTTTTGGCTGGCTGGAAAATTGAGTTGTGTGAATACGCGTTTAGTACTCAGCACGACAAAATTAGTCGTATTTCCATTTTGATATTTGAGTATCGTTTTTGGGGAGATACAACTACCGATTTCCGGATTAAATCAATTTCATGAAGCACGTGGTTGTCTTTCGCATGCAAAGGACCTCTTTTAGCCCACATTACATCTCAGGTATGTCTCTGAAACCCAGTCAAGGTTGAAATAGATTGGTAATTTAGTCGAATTACGACACTATTCTAATATAGAATCATTATATGGAATAAACTCTATCAATTAAATCTAGAATCATTCACCTAAATGCAGTAGTTTCCGAGTAATATAGTCTTTTACTTGTAAGCATGCGTTATAAAAAAAATTGTGATCTCTAAAATTAAATGCTTACAAATTTTTCTCAGCTAAGGGAAAAGATCGTCAATCGAGAATATAATACATTATTTATTTTTCTATCAGTTGGTCTACGTCCCATATCTTTATACTACGAAAAAATGTTCTCATTAAATAAGCGTGCAACGCTCGAAATTCTGCTCCACTACCAGGGCTATTCATGTACTGTCGTGAGCAAAAAAAAATAGGACAACTGTTTTTCTCTAATGTAATATGTCATATGTAATGACAAATAACTGACAATGTCACAAAAATTAAAGTTAGATGTACACAACTAGATTTTAGCAAAAATACGTTATAAGACTTGTCCCATTTTTTTGCGCATGACACTACCAGACTCAGAAATTGTTTTTTTTTGTAGGCCTGCGTTGCTAATTAAGGCGCTACGCGCAGACGTCAGTAGTCAAACTTCATATGCGCAATGTTCCAGTGGCGCAGCCAGAAAATTCATCTGGGGGGGCCAATAGAACCGGCCTCCCCAGAGGATGAGTAGTAGATTCCTCTACTAGATATTATTGGCATTAATTACAAAATATTTATTTCAACGGATAATTTCGATGCTGCTTTGTACTGATTATGCTTCTTTATTTTTTGGCTCATGAAAGACGGGTTTGGGGGGGGGGGGGGGCATGGCTCCCCCCCCTGGCTGCGCCCATGCAATGTTCTATTTCAATGAAGGTTTCCCCTTGATTTTCTTTGGTTTCCCGTGATTTCTCGTACGTAGTGGTACTTTTGACTAGAAAATCTCGTAACGTATACACTGTATACGTGGCCCATCTTTTTCGAAATCGAAATTTTTTATTTCTCACCCCTGCAAATGGTTCCATTTGAAGAAAAAACAGTCCCCTCAAAATATTATTGAGGCAAATTGAAGGCAAGGGGCGCCGCAGAATGCATTATTATGCAATAATAAAAGTAAATGGAATTATTTACATTCTTTGGTTGATGCATTGTTTTTTTTTTAATCAGCAACATTTATCTTTAGAATGACTAATCAAGTCATACAAATATCAAAGACATTATCTGTTGTGACTATGACATGTGTCATACTACTGTAAATTCGTAGTCTAAGAAAACTAGACTAGAAGTTTTTGAAATAAAACTCTCGTTTTATCTTTGTGTATTTTATTATGAAACGTTCTTTTCATACATAGTACCAAATATTATCCTAAATCTACAAGACATATAATAATAAAAACAATATTTTTTGCACTAAGCCAAAGCATGCGACAGGGTTTCTTTTTTTACATTTGGAAACTGTGATTTATAATCATTTACAACTTGGAGTAAAAACTGTTTTTGGTCTTCATTTTTTGTTAAAATGTCATTATAGTCAGTAATAAGTTTGATTCCTCTCTCAGCGGCATCATTTACAACTTTAATTTTGTTTACAATATTGAAACATCGGGTATAATTTTCATTTTCCCTCCATGTTGTTGGATCATTTTCCAAAAATTCCATAGACAAACCTAATTTTTGAAAAAACTGTTTAGTGTTCTCGCATATGAAGTCCTGAATTTCCTTGTTTTCAACGTCAGTAATGTTACTAATCATAAGTCGTTTAATACCCTCTTGATTTGGTGCTTTCCTATTCAAAGCTTTAACCATTTCTCATTTAGTGGTAACTGAAATATCGTCATCAAAGAAAGATAAGCCAACATTTACTGAATTATGGTACCACAAATGGTTCACTATTTTCCTACTTGCGGCTTGAGATATTTCTTTGTCAATATTTTGATAATTAATGAGTTCTTTACAAAAGTCTAAGTCATGAAGCGGTGCTTTACTAGCAAATGACGCTGTAAACCAGGCCTTTACATAAACCTTTACAATAAAGAGACATATATCTTCAATACCTATTTTTCTTTTTTAGTTAGTTGGAACTGATCTTGGAAAAAAAATATTTTTAGACAGTAAATGGCTTTGGCCATCCAACGCGCATGATGAAATGCCCCTGGTTGATAGAATTTCGTGTGAGTAGGCTCTTCTTCAACAAAAAGTTTAGAAAGCATTAAAAATTCTTTATAATCATCACGAGGCTGTTGCAAAGTTAAAGCTGCATTTAGAAACTTTACAATTTCGGCTTTAACTGGTTGTAAAATGTGTTTAGTTTTTGATACCTGAAATCCAGTTTTTAGTTTATTTTGATCTATTTTAGGCCAAAATTCCCTAAAGCGTTTAAATAGTGGCACATTTGGACCAGATGAGGAAGGCATTTTTGTGTCAAACACACTTCTCAAAACCACTTCAAAAAATGATGTCTACAAGGAAAATATAGAATATCTCTTTCTAATTTTTGTTGCAATAGTGTGGCTGCCCCATTTATATAACCCATATTTGATGCTGTTGTATCACAACACAAAGCTATTACCTTTTCGTCCAAATTCCATTCACAAAACACATCATAAACTGCTTCAGTCTGTTCTCTTCCAGTTGAATTGGGCAAAGCTGGTACTCCAAGTAGTTGTTCAATATCTCCACTAGTAACTAAGATAGCAAGTCTATCGATATTTCCCATTCCAGTGAGGAAAGGTAAAAGTTTTCCATCCCAATGGATGACTGGGGCCGGCGATTCAGAATTACCGAAGGCAGTTTTTAATATTTCAGCTCTTTCTTCGCGGATGCGTTGTCTAGAGCGCTGAAGTGTGGTTCTGCTGATGGACAAAGATGTGGTGTCATGTCCTAGTGCTTCTGCTACTGCCGTCAAAATATGGACTCCATACCTGTCGCTTATTTTGCAAGCATCAAATGCAGCGGCTATTTTTGGTGTGATGATGTTACATGTTCCATACAATCTCCTCTTTTTTGGCTGTGACGGGCAAGGCTGGTCTTGTAACAACTCTTCTTGGGCTTCGATTATTTCATCTTCATTTTCGTTGGAGTCGGCTGAATTACTACTTGATGATGGACAGGTGACTGTTTCCTCTAATCTAGCTTTCTCTTGTTGACTTCGTTGCATTTGTTCGGATAATTTCTGTAATTTCTCCTCAGCTGATTTTTCTTGAGAAGCAAGTTGGTAATCAATACCATGCATAAATCCAGGACGTCCCTTTTTTCTTTGGTTAATTAAAAACTGCTTATCTTCATCTATTTTCATCAACTCCAATGCATTTGCATGAGAAATGTCAAAGAGATCGTCCAATTTTTCAACGAAATTTTTTTCTTTACCTCCCGCACTGGCCCTTTTAGCCGATTTTTGTAAGTTCCTTCACTCTGCATAAAGTTTATCTAGTTGTTTAACACAATGAAAATCCTGACGTGTCGGAATGCGAGCTATATCCCAAAAAACTGACACCTCTTTTATTGTTAATTTAGCACTTTCATGTACACTTAGCTTCACTTCACGAATGTTATAAAAGAGCACTTGTAATACTTGTCTATTAGACGGCAATTTATTGCCAATGATTTGTGACGAATAGTGTCCAACTAAGTAAATGAAAGTATCCTTTCGTAAGGATCTAACATCAGCCATCGTTAAATGTTTTTTCAAAAAGGAACGTATGCTAGAACTTATAATGTCACCACTGTAAAACACAATTGCAAACTGACATAAAAACCCACCGTAGGTGCATTATATTTCCAAACTTCCAAAACAAATAATTTCTAGGAAATAATTACACCAATAAAACATTATGAGAAAAGAGGTAGATATTTGTATTTTAAGTAAAATTTAAGTGTATTACCGTAATAAAATCTTATCTACAAATTTTTACCTGAATGCGGCACGGGTTACCGTTCACCGAATTATCTGAAACTTTGACATAAATTATTCCTAGTATAATAGTATATTTTCGTGGGGTGAGACTTAAAAAATACGCAAAAAAAATCGCCCCCTATAGAGATGGGCCACCCTAATGCGCAATGTTCTATTTCAATGAAAGTTTCCCCTTGATTTTCTTTGGTTTCCCCTGATTTCTCGTACGTAGTGGTACTTTTGACTAGAAAATCTCGTAACGTATACACCAGACTTCCCCTGAGACTTGTCTTTCGTTACTTGGCGATTTTATTATTGCGCTTACTGCATTATATTTACTAAACAATTTAACAAAATATTCAAAGAAATTCAAAATGGTTATTTACAGATGATGGAAGTAGTATAACAATGGATGAAATTGTGGCACAGTGTTTCGTTTTCTTCCTTGGCGGTTTTGAGACTAGTTCCACCACAATGTCTTTCGCTCTGTTGGAACTGGCCACTCATCCCGATATTCAAGAAAAACTAAGAAATGAAATCAACACTGTTTTGGGACAACACGACAATCAAATTACATATGATTCACTTAGTGAAATGAAGTATTTAGGACAAGTTATTAATGGTAAGTAGACATAATAATGCTGTAGTATTTAGGCTAAGAGTTTCAAGAATGTCTTGAATCTGTTTGTAGGGCACTTTTCAAAACCTATTTTCTATCTCACAACCCCTCAATACTAGCTGTTCTACAATATATCGAATTTTTTGAATGATAATTTAGTACTGTGTATTTACTTCTAATAATTTTTCCTTTCCAAAACAGAAACCTTAAGAAAATACCCACCGGTACCATTTATAACACGAGTAGCCACCGCAGATTATAAAATACCAGGTGAAGATGTTGTTATAGAAAATGGTACTCAAATAGTGATCCCAGTTGAAGCATACCAATACGATGAAGAATATTATCCAAATCCGAAAGATTTTGACCCGGACCGATTCAGCGACGAAAACAAAATCGGACGAAATCAGTTTACGCATTTGCCTTTTGGAGGAGGTCCACGAGTCTGTATAGGTAATTATGTTGACAATTATGCAAGGGGGGTTGTACAGTCAGGATAATATAACAACAACAACATACACCGCAGATAATACAATCCCCTTTCCTGAAGGCACGAAGTGACCTTGTGTGGAAAGGGGCTACATATCTCGAGACAAGGGCCACTCATCTAGTATTTAAGTATACTAGAATTAATTTCGATTGATTTTCGAGAAAATCCTTGTGTCGGTCATTAGTGGAGTGCCTGGAGCATTAAAAACATGAAAACCTCGGATTTCAGTTACAGTGAATGAAATTTAAAAATTCAAAATGGAATGTTTAGCTAATAATATATATAAAAAAGTTTACCTATTAAAAAATTGTGATCTTGATTTGAATAAAAAAAAAATTGATAATTGCAACAATTCAAATAGTATAATACATATTAGGGTGTAGAATATTATTTATAACGAAATTAAGTTAACGTATCTATTTATATAGAGACAGTAATCGTGGAAAAGAAGTAAATTAAGGAAAATTAAATAAAAAAGAAAATTATTAATAAAATATTTGTTTATTTAAACAATTTATAGTACAGTACCTAGAGGTAAAAAATATGCAAAACTTCGGAATAATGTCATATTGAACGGATTTCGTTCATTTTTGGCAGTATAAAAGTAAATGCATCACAGAAAAGTTTCTATATTGTGCGGGGGCTTGCTAATTTATAGAGGGTGGATGCCACCCCCTCTCAGGGGGTGGCACGTAAAAAATATATATATATATTTATTGGATCTGAAGTAGAATCAAATTTTAAGAAGAAAAGGTTCTATGCAATTTTTCACATAAATTGATAGTTTTTAAGTTATAACGACTTCAAAATTGCGATTTTACCTTAAAAAAAAGTTATTTCCAAACGGCTTTCCTCAAGTATCCCGAAAAGTATTACTTTATCGAAAAAATGTTACAGACCAATTACAGAAAGTACAAACTGAGAATTAATTATATTTTTTGTTTATTGATCTATGAATAATAATTTCGGAGATATTTAAGTTTACATTTGGCATCCAAGTGTTCATAAGATAATTATTTGTAATGAGAGTTAAATATCTCAGAAACTGTAACACCTACGTCAAGGTAGAAAAATAGGTTATTAATTAAGCTTTCAACCTCGCTTTCAACTGTTTTTTTATTTGTTTATGTAGCATAAAAAACAAAGAAGTTATGACCGAAGCAATGTGCATCTACACATTTTTTTTTTAACAACGTCGCCATTTTGTTACTCTAATTAGCCAGTAATTAAAAAAAAAGGAATTTCAAACACTGCTTCTCGTTAATATATAGCATGACGTAGATGCTCAAATTTTTTGGTTTGTATACAGCACTTGCTTTAGAAAAAAATACAGTTTAAACTATAAAGGTATTTTCGATAAAACGTAATTTTTTTTTCTTTTTCCAAATATCTCAATAAATATTAGTTTTATTGAAAAATGGGTAGAGACCAAAAATAAAGCTCATAAACTGATAATAAATTTCGCTTGTTTATTTATTTAATAGATTTAATAGTTTCGGAGATATAAAAGTTTACAAATGTCGTCCGAACGTTTATAAGACGAAAAATGCAGTTTAAATGTTAAATATCTCAGAAATTGTGACACCTACGTCACGCATGCTAAGAAATGAAATTAAAGACAATTAATTGCGCTTTCAAATTATTTTTTACTCGTTCCTGTCGCATACGAAATAAAGAATTATGACGGAAAAATGTGCGTATTTATATTTTTTATATAAAAAGGTCGCCATTTTGTTACTCTAATTAGCCAGTAATTTAAAAAAATTATTTCAAATACAGTTGTTCATTAAGATGTAGAATTACCTAGATGCTCAAATGTTTTTGCTCATTTAAAGCACTTGCTTTAGAAAAAAATGTATTTGAAACTTTAAAGGTAATTTCGCACTTAGATACCAAATATAAACTTAAATATCTCCGAAATTATTAATCCTACATCAATAAACAAAAAATATAACTAATTACCAGTTTGTACTTTCTGTAATTGGTCTGTAACATTTTTTCGATAAAGTAATACTTTTCGAGATAATTGACGAAAGCCGTTTGGAAATACCTTTTTTTAAAGCTAAAATCGCAATTTTGAAGTCGTTATAACTTAAAAAGTATCAATTTATGTGAAAAATTGCATAGAACCTTTTCTTCTTAAAATTTGATTCTATTTCAGCTGCAATAAATATATATATTTTTTAAGTGCCACCCCCTGAGAGGGGGTGGCATCAACCCCCTATAAATTAGCAAGCCCCCGCACAATATAGAAACTTTTCTGTGAAGCATTTACTATTATACTGCCAAAAATGAACGAAATCCGCTCAATATGACATTAAAACCTCTAGTTACTGTACTATTACATTTTTGTCCATATCAAATATTTTCTTCGACTTCATTTATTTGAATGATAGGTGGAGTATTAAAACAACTATTTTCGCTGCACTGTAGACATGCTACACTATAATACATCCGACATCCACAAGTAGCTCCACATCCCTTTTTGCAATTACAAAACAACATTTGCAATGGGATGAACATGTTATTGGAATACTTCCATCCCCAATTTTCAATATCTACGTCATTTCCTAGCCATATCTGGATTTGCAGGTACACTCTCTTTAGGTGTTCAAATGCTGCATCAGTTGTAGGAGGTAATGACGACAAAAGAACATTTGTATTTTTGGCCGTTGCTTTTATGAAAGAATTGAACCTCAACATATTCATATCTTTAATTTTTACAGGATTATTATTGGCCATTTGCAACGATGTAATAACATGCCTCCATCAATGATGTAATGAACATTGTCTAGACGTTTTAAATTATTGGAAATTTCCGGGAATAACTCGTAAAAAGTTGATTTTTTTGTCTTTCGCAGTTCGCCATTTTCAAATAGAGCAAGCGGATACGGTGCGAGTTCATAATTCATATAATTTTTAAGCTCTTCATCGTTTTTTTTTTAAATACAAATACGTTGAAACAGCAACAATGAATCAACAGGAATCACATCGTCATGAATTTTAATTTTGTTATTTTTCGCCAATAAAGGATTTATTATATCTTTCCTTGATAATTTCAATTCGCGAAAATGTTTTCCCTGTTTTCTTCATTACATTTAAATCTTTTTCAAAAGCATCGTAACAATTTGAATCTTTATCTTCAGTAATTCCGGTCGGTAGCAATGGACATAACAGCATCTGTATCAGGAAAATGGCTGTGTTGGTTGAAGAAGTCCACCAATCTTTTTAGATCGACATCATCCCTTTCTATTCTAGCATCTGACGAATCACTATGATGATGACTTCTCTTGAACGATATATCACAAAAATGTTCTATGCCTTCAATAATATCTTGGCTATAACGGACAACTCACTTGATTTTTGCAATTAAAAATCTAGAACTACGTCCGTAAAGTTGTATATTGCAGCTGTCGCTGTCGTTCTCCCCTCCACGTTTTACTACCTGTTTAAGGTCCCTACGACCCTTATTACACTCAGGTATCATTGAAAGATATTCTTCTATGTATATTTATATGAAATTCAACGTATACATAAAAAAAATATTATTTAAAATAAAATTATATGCTAAAATATTAATTTTTTTATAGTTTTTTGTTCAAATAATGATAAAATCAAAAGCACAAAAAAATTTTTGGTGAATTTTGAAATTTATAGTATAAAAAACAAAATCCCACCTCGACCATATAAATTCATTCACTGTAACAGAAGTCCGAGTTCAAAACCCCCAGGCGCTCCACTACATACTAATGTATAGAATAGACAGAGACAAACATAAGTCGGCCAATTACATGTAAAATTTAGGTTCACAATACTGTGGTTTACTGTTTTGGAAGGTAATCGTAGATGGCCAGAGTGTTGCTTAGAAACAATTTAAAAATAGGCGCGATATTATTATACATTTTTGATAATATAATTAACACAAGACTCCTTGTATAAACTAGCCTACAGAGAGAAAAATGCTACAGAAAACACTAACAAAAGATGTTTAAAATACCAATACAATGTGTAGGGCATGTTTAAAGTGTCAGCATTGATATTCTCTATGAAATTCAGAGCAAAATCTTACACAATTTTGTCTCTTGCATTGCATTTATGCCTGACAAGCAAACACATTACGTTCCTTACATCATATTATTTTCTTCATTAAATAATTCAGACACCTTGGCGATCTTAGATTTGATGAGAAAAACCAACTAGACAACTTGCTGTCGACAATGATGTAAGTAAATCAATTCTTAAGGAAACAAAAATACCATCCTTATTAAGTTCAGTTGATTTAGGAGTTAAATGAGGATGATCTTGTTCGAAGGCAAGAATTCTGCAGAATACAGATAGACCAGGCAAATCTCAGTGTAAAATGAGTTTGGCGTGAACTATTTGGGGACAGTTATTTGTTTATCGCAGTGGATAGCTCTATTAGTGTAGGATAAGTACATAAAGTCGCAAAAAATCCCGACGTGAGCTAAAGCCGCCATTTAGAAAAAATGACCGCCAGAGACATTTTCTTTAAAATCATATATCTTAGTAACCGTTGCTCCGATTTTAGATTTCTTTTTTTTGTTCCATTCTTCACTTCATATTTTACAGAAAGTATGATTACATATTTTACGATAAATTAAACGATAAACTTAGGAAATTAAAAAATATTTTAAATATTACGGAAATTTAAACTTTTGTAAACTTGAGACGTTTGTACTGAAATTTCTAGTCAATTTTTGAAAAAATAATTTTAATAAAAGTTCTAGAGCACACAATTAGCTTTCATTTATTTTTTGGCCTATGTTACTAACTCAAATATTAACGGAGTGATAGTTATTTATATATAAAATTGTATTCATTTTTAATAATGTACATTAAGGTATAAAGGGTGTCCAGTCAGTGTTCTCTCGGAAGATTGTGCAAAACGGCTAACTTTATAAAAAAACTTTCTTAACAAAACTTTCAATGTTTCGTCTCTACTACAACTTAAAATTATTTTCAATTATACAAGGTGTCACAAAAACGAGTCACACAAGAAAGTATAATTTTTTTAAATAGAACAGCCTATATGTCCTTAACGCCAGTTAAGCCTCCAAGGGCCCTGTATTACACCCTAAAATATTTCGCCAAGTTATTTTTTTGTGTTTTTTTGGGCAGTTTACAAACATTTTTGACTGGCATATCTCCGCGATTTATTAATCGTTATTTCTAAAAATGTGGGATGTTGTTTAATAATGGTGTATTTACTGAAAAACATTTTTGAAATAAATCTTCAGTATATCGGGTGTCCGAAATATTTGCGTACATTTCTTGATATTTAATTATTATTTTTCTCATTTTTTTAAATGGAAAGCCTAGGTATACTTTTTTACATGAATGAATAAAACATACATTTCCTCACATTTTAATATCTCTTTATTTCTATTTCAAACGTTTTTTGAGATATGAATATATCAAATAATTTTTGCATAAATTAAGGTGCATTAAAATCTATATTTTGTTTTACATTTTTTTCAATGTTTTTAAATGGAATGAATATAATTTTTTTAAATGGATGAATAACGCTTACAATTTCTCACATTTTGACATTGTACACTTTCTTTTATGAACGGTTCTTGAGCAATAATTTTTTTTTTACGATATTGAAACTAACCTAACAACTGCTCAAAATGTCCACCATTTTGATTCAGGTAACACTAAGGCCTCTTGATAAATGAGTGCCTTCCATAGTGTAACATATCAACATTTATACGATTCTATCGAGTTTGTTTTCAAGGAATTCTTGAGATCTATGCGGCAGTTTTCTCTAAAACGGTTGGAATGGGTCTTTTCACTAGATTCTTAAATCTCAAAACAAATATGTTTATTTGAAAGCTACAGGGGCGCAGCCATGGGGCCCGCCCCCCCTTCCCCCCCAAGCCGTCCTCCATGAAACAAAAATAAAGACACATAATCTCTATCAGTACAAACCAGTATTCAAACTATCCCTTGAAATAAATATTTTGTAATTAATGCCAATATTATCTAGTAGAGGAATCTATATACATCCGTTTACAACAATTTTCTGAAAAGGTTTCCTCATCCTCTGGAGAGGCCGGTTCTATTGCCCCCCCCCCCCCCCCAGATGAATTTTCTGGCTGCACCACTGGAAAGCTAACTGATAGATATTCACCTTGTGCAACTCTGTTTCAAATATAAATCTCACAGTGTTTAATAAGGGCCAGTTGTATAGGTTTAGTTTAAACTACAAGCTACAGTTAAACTTAGGTTAAGCTACTAATGTCCATTGTATAAGTGACTGTAACGGCCACCTAGAGTTTAACTATCAACTGGTGGATGGAGTACAGGTTAAACTCCAAGCTGCGGTTAAATACATGCGCAAATTGACAAATATGTGTGGTGTGATGTCTTTATAACCTCAATAATGTGCAGTCCTTCTTTTCATTGGATCCATTTTTAAGGAGTAATATTCCCAACCCACAGAAAACATATATATTATTATTTTATATATTTTTTTATGTTCTAACCAACAAAACACAGCATGCTATAAAATACATGTCGTAATATAACGTAATTAGCACACAATTTGGTTGTGAACTGTCAGTAATAATAAAAAGAAGTACTGATATTTTAACGAAGTTTGCGTAAAAACGGAAGTATTCTTATTTTAATAAAGTTCCCTTTAAATTAACTATAAGATATACAAGGAGCATACTGCAAATAATCTAGTTTAAACTTTTGATCAAAGTTTTGTTTAAACTTGGGTTTAAACTAAAGTTTAAACATATCCTATACAACTGGCCCTAAAAGAATAAACATTTACGGCAGTTTGAACACTCATTTGACCTTGAGGCTGAGTGACGTCAGATATCCCGGACTAACAGCCACTAACATCACACCACAACTGACACATGTTTATTGTTTAGGCTTTGTTTTGGGGTTATGTTCTGTGTGTTCCTTTACGAATTGTGTTTTGCTTTGTTTCTGTATAATAGTGGAAGAACATGGAGCCAGGATTTTCTAAAGGAAGTGCAGAAAATCTGCCGAAAGTTGATTGGATAATTTATGTTGTTATTTATGCATGTTGGTACAAAACACTTTTTTAACATTTTCTAAACACAAAAATCCTAACTAAAGAGAAACGACTGCCAATTTCAACATCAGCTGTCAAAAAGCAGAGAACCAACTTTATGATACACCGGTATGAAGGTCGTAGGCTCGTCGACGTCACTAAGGTGAGTGCGTGACGTCACGTTCAAAGCGCGCGTTTATTTCCACACTTTTGATATATTTTCTTTATAAGAATGCTAAAAAAAATACGGCGAAATTTTTTTATAAAACACTATCACATAAAGTAATAAAAAAAATCACTGAAAAGGCCCATTATCAAGTTCTATCAAGTGTGCCTTTTTTAAGCAGAAATGACTCCTGCATGATATTTTCTAGAAAAATTTTCTACGAAAGTGCCACTACGTCTCGTAAAAAAAAAGGGAAAAAAATATTCATCATCAGGTATAACTCACGAGGTGCTCTCCATAGGCTAGCGTGATGTGATACATAAATTATTGTTTCTTAGCTTAAAAAATGTTTCCTTACCAAATTGGGAGAAGATCGGACAAGGGGTAATTGAGATTTTGCAAAAAAGGAAAAAAACACAATTTTGACACCTTGTATCTTTTTCGACAGCAACAATTTAGTAAAGCATTTTTTTTTCATTGCCAGAAGCCCCGCCGTACTGAAGGTTAAGCTTATTTTACCCCATAGTCTCGTTATCCCATTAATCCTGTTCCTCTCCAGAAGGAGAGTATACGGTCTGGCTATTTATTCCGGGGTCACGGTTGGTCCTTCGATGTATGAAAACCTCCCAGCCACCAATGCTGGGCATTCACATTCGCATTCACACATCAGTTTCCTCATCCTCACCACACATCCTGCATTCTGGATTATCCTTCACACCTGGTTGGTTAAGTGTTTATTCAGTGTGCAGTGTCCTGTTAAGATTCCCATTACACATCTCAGCTGTTTTCTGCTCAGCTTTAGCAGTTCGTTAGTCTTTGTCTTGGATGGCCCGCCAGTGATGAACATACGTGACTGTCTCATCCCCGGCGCGCGGCGTCCCGGTCCAATACAAGTTATGTTTCTGACTTAATAGTTCCTTTACCATTCCTCTTGCGGTATTGTATGATCTCCCGCAGGATGGCTCGGGTCCCGTCAAGGCTGTTTTTGCGCCTTCTTTGGCCAGCTTATCTGCTTTTTCGTCGCCTTCATTGCCCACTCCAGTTGTATACTGTTATGTTATGCCACTTTCGCCAGGGATTTAAGACAGTTCTTTACCATTTTGGAACGTATCTCTACTGCATTCAGAGCTTTGAGAGCTACTTAACTATCAGTGATGATGCGGATTCTTTTGTTAGCATCTGACATCCGTATCATTTCTTGTGCACAGATTTCTATAGCTGTAACTTCTGCGTGGAACTGCGGTGCTGCCTAGGTTCAGACTAATATCTGTCCCTGGTTGGTCCCCCGTAGCACCTGCACCAGTACTTCTTGACGTTTTTTATCCGTCAGTATACCATATGGCATCATTGGATGTCGCAGTTGCCTCGTTCCTTCCTCTTCCGTATCGGGTATGTATACCCTGAAGGTCTTTGTGAAGTTGTGGCTTGTGCTGATTCTATCTGACTGCATATACAGCGGTCGATTATTTTGTATTTGTTGGAATATTTTGCTATGTTACCCTATTCCTGGAATGGTCCCATGTCCGTTTGTTTTCAGCCTGTACGCCGCTAACAGTGCCCCACTCTTCACAACTAAATGTAGTGGAGGCAGGCAAAGTAGTGCTTCCATGGCTGCGATGGGCGTTGTTGACTTGCTCCCGTTATGCCTAGATGCCAGTCTTTGTACTTTTCGAAGTTTTCTCATTGCCTCCCCTTTTCCGGCTTTATGCCACCAGATCAGAGAGGCATAGGTTATTATTGGTACTACAACCCTTTGGTACAGCCAGCGCACCATTCTTGGTTGTAGTCCCCAGTTTTTACCTACCATTCTTCTGCTGACCCATAATGCCCGCCTATTAGTTACGCATGTTTGGTCATATCCTCATATTTTGATCCAAAGGATCTACCCTTGAAGTATGGGCTATTATTAATGGTTCACCCTGTATATTTGACCACTTTTATAATCTCAAAATGTTTATGTTTTAGGAGAAAGATTTGGTATAATGCAAACAAAAATTGGACTGACCAGCATTTTGAGGAATGCCAGAGTGACCTTAAATCAGAAAACCAAACTTCCACTGAAAATGGCCACCGATAAACTAGCTCCTAGCGTTGAGGGAGGTATTTGGATAAATATTGTAAAGCCATGAATGACACGTTTTAAAAGTACATTAGCTCCGTTTAATGGACCAAATAATATATTCTGTTATACTATGTATCGGATTAAGTATTGTTATATGACGAAATTAAAATAAACAAACATTTTCTTCAATTCTTATTACCCTACTTATATTTAAAAAAGGAGGAGGTTCTCAATGTTAACTTGCGATGTCTCCATGAATCTATATAATGACAAATATGAATATAAGCGCTTTTTAAATGATAACAACTATCATACATTTCTTTACCATTTAAGTAAAGAGACGTACGGTAACATATATAATACAGAAACAGTAGATGAGGGTTTTAATAATTTTATTGATACATTTAATTATTATATGGAAATTAGCTTCCCATTAAAGAGATACAACAAAAAAGAAAAAAATTCATAAAAATTGCTGGATTACGAGAGGTATAAGAGTATCTGCTAATAAATTAAAAAGCTTGTATGAAATAATGATTCGAACTCAAGATATATAATGACTTATAAGACACCATAATGATAAAATTTATGAGAAAGCTTCTAATAAAAGCAAAGCAGTATGGTCGATTATTAATAATAATATAAATAAGCCCACAAATAATTCAAAAGTAGAAAAAATAAAGATTAGGGATGACATATTAACAGATAACAAATGTATTGCTCAATATTTTAATACACATTTTATAAATATGCCTAAAAGATTAAATGAGAATCTAGATGTGCAAACTAATGAAAACAACATTTTTAAGTTAGATATTAACTATCCAACTATATTCTTGGAGCCAGTAAGTGAACATGAAATTGTTAATATAATACATAATTTAAAAAAATCCAGTTCTGCAGGTATTGATGGTATCAGTTCAAACATATTAAAGAGATCCTATAATTATATTGTCAAACCATTGACATATGTAATAAACGCTTCAATATCTGAAGGGAAATATCCCACGATTTTAAAAAGTACCAAAATAATACCACTCTTCAAAAAAGGAGATACTTCCAGATAATTACCGTCCTGTTGCACTACTGTCAACCATCTCAAAAATTCTAGAACGTGTCATATACAATAAAATAGTGACTTTTTCAAATAGAAATAATATATTTTCAAAATGTCAACATGGTTTTCTGAAAGATAAGTCAACAGAGACGGCAATTATGGACTTTTCAAATAAATTATACGAAAACTTAAATAATAATAAACGATGTATCGGACTTTTCATGGATCTTAGCAAAGCTATAACCGGGAAAGGTTACAAAAACTTGTGGTGCTTTACACCCATGCACCATGTGGGTGGCTCGACTGCTGCAGGGAGATGGTCGTGCTTCTTATATTGGCAGTAACGCTAGCCTTTGGAGTGTTGGGCACCACTTTATTTATAAGGGAAAACAAAGAAAGACCCGAAAATTTCACTCAAACACTTTTATTACAAACAGGAGTATGGCCTTTGATTACATGTCGAACGCTTTCTAGTACGAATAGGTACTCTCTACACAATCTCAATAAATACACTTGTACTGCAAATACAAACTCCGCCGATAGGCGTATAATATACCACGTATATTGTTTTATATTAATTAGTAACAAACTAACACTTAGCTCCCTCGACAGAGGAACACGCGTTCGACCATCTATCCCTTGACTGCCTCCTTTTCTTTTTCCTACCGCACTGGTCAGTGCCGTGCGCTTAATTTCCTGGCCACATAGAGGGCAGGCTCAAACCACGTTACAAAGCATTTGACTTAATAAATCACAACTTGCTGCTTAATAAATTAGAAACTTATGGTTTAAGATGTAAAATTCATGATTGGTTAAAATCATACCTTTCGAATAGAACACAAGTTGTGGAGGTTAATGGAGTAAAATCTGAAACAGAAGAAGTATTGATTGGTGTCCCAAAAGGGTCTGTATTGGGCCCCCTGCTGTTTCTATTTTATATTAATGACTTGCCACAATGCACACCTAATGATAATTTAATAATGTTTGCCGATGACACTTCCTTTCTAAGCTGCTACGATTCAGTGGAGGATACAATACATGACATTCACAACAACTTAAAATACTTTACTACATGGTTCCATGAAAACAAATTATTCTTAAATGTTTCGAAAACTGGATTCAATAACTTTACTCCTAGAATTGCTAATATATCTCAAAGTAGCTTGATAAAAATTAATAAGAAATCTATTGTGCAAATGACTTCTACAAAATTTTTGGGTGTGATTATAGATAATGCTTTGAACTGGGAACCACATACAGACTATCTATCCAAAAAATTGACACCGGTTTGTTATGCGTTATATAGGTTACAACACGTCTCTAATAACGCAACTGCTATATCATATTATTATGCTCACTTTTATTCACGGATGTCATATGGCATCATGTTCTGGGGAATGTCGCACAATGCAGAGAGAATATTTAAGCTACAAAAAATTGCAGTAAAAAATATAGCGAATGTTTCACGACGAACTTCTTGCAGAGATCTATTTAAAACATTTAATATTTTACCTCTAGCCAGTGTATATATACTCAAAACACTAATCTATGTTAAAAGCAATATTAATATGTTTTCCACTAACATCTTCAACCATGAATATGACACTCGAGGTAGTAAGAACTTAGTGATACCACGTCATAATTCGACCACATATGAACACAACCCATAATATATGGGAATTAAATTATGTAATAAGTTATCACTAGAAATAAAGAGCAACAATATGAATGAATTTAAAATCAAGCTAATAAATATGCTACATGAGAAATCTTATTACTCTGTTCATGATTTTTTAATTGAATAGACCATATAATTAACTTTTTATCCTTATTGACAAAACAGCTAGGTATGTTGTTTATTGTGTTTTTTATTATTTTATTATTATATACAAATGTGATTTAACTATGTTTATTTTATCTTGTATTTTCTTATGTCTGTATTTTATATCTATATTTTAAACATTGTATTCTGTACTTTTAGTTTTAACCGTATTTTCACTTTGACTTGTCCCATGCCATTTGCATGATCTTATGGATAATAAAGGATTATTTATTATTATTATCAATTCGGCCCGCATGTATGTTGTTTTTTATATACAATATGTCCCCGGATGGGGTACCGCACTCCTGTAAACTCTCTTATTTTTGATTTGCTCAGAAAAAGCCATTCTTCGTAAAAGGTTTCGTTTGTCTCAGGAAGTCATAAACAGTTGTCAAACTGAAGATAAATTATATAGGATATTCTAAAAATTGTAAACTATTAAATCGACTTTAAGCAATCTTTTTATTAAAAATTGTTTCTTCAATTATGAAGAAAAGATAAATACGAAGTTAAATTGAAAAATAAGGGAATAACAATTTTCAAAAAAATAACTTTTTATTCACCTAAGTTGAAAACTAATCCACATGTAGGACTCCTGCTAGTAGACAAAAACTATAACAAAACAAAGGACAATGTTAAAAATAGCTGATTTTTGGCCCCTATCTCGAAACGCATAAAACCAAGAGAAAATGGTTGGAAAAGGCTCAAGTTTAATAAAAATACATCTTCGTGGTACCAAAAGCCTGGGGAAAATTTTATTTCATCCCCAAAAACATAAAAACAACCACTAAAATGCTATAAGTAGTAGCTTATACTGATTGTGAAAATTATATTTATTTTATGATAACTATTAGATATCGATTCAATAGAGATAACAAAAAGGTAGAAACTACCCTTATCCACACCCTATTCGGGGGATGGAACGAGATACACAGCATCTAATATTAAGAAAATAGGTACCAAGGTGATTAAAAATGTACAAAATGATTTTTTTAATATTAGTTGAGCCAGACCTTCAACTGTTCCTGACCTCAGCAACTCTGTTTTCGAAAACAACCCCTGTAAGGGTATGAAATAATATTCGCAGCAAGTATTATTACAAAAAACCGCTTTAGTTAGCGACCCTGGAAACCACCAAACTACCCTATTCGTAATGCAATTCTATTCACAGTATCGGATACTAAAAAAATGCCGCGGCACTTAGTAATGCACCAAATTATTTTCTACTAGTAAAAGGAACAGACATTCACTTTGTCTTGACGTGAGTATCCTTATTACGAAAAACTGCCTCTATATCAATATGAAAAATATTTACCGCACGTAATATTACAATAGATCTTTGTGGTTTTAGTCAACACATTTTTTCAATAAAGAACAAATAGCGAGTTATTTAGCAACCTCTAAAACAACCTTACTACCCTATTCTGGTGGTAGAATCGTGTTCACCGTTACAAATACTAAAAAATAAGAAACAAGGTGATTAAAATGAATCAACGCCAACTCCAGTTTAGGGACAGGCACTATAGATAACTAAGAACTAATGTTAGAAAAAAAAAAGATTATCAATTTATGAAGTATATAGAATCATATAAAAATATTACAGCAACACTTATACTGATTACCTAATAGTATCCCTATAAAGAAAAACTGCCGTTATTTAGAGATGTTAGAACAGCATCTAGTACAGAATATTTGCAGAGCAATTTAAAATAAAATGAAAGGTTTCTATTGGTTCTTATGTCTGCATTTAATAGATATACGTTGAAGATAATTAATTACTGTAAGGGGTTGAAAATGATATTAGTTTATTCTCTGTTATATTATTCCATGTAAAGGTACTTCTGGGTAAGCTTCACTTGTTGGAGAAAAGGGTACAATAAATATGTAAATGGATACTTACAAAGAAGGATCATTTGGCCATCGGTCACTTATTGTGTTCTCCAGGATGCACCACGAGGAGGCGATTCTTTTTACATTCAACATTTTTTTTTCTATTTTTTTATCTTACTGGTGAACTAACTGTATATAGATAGCAAAATGTTCACTATAATACTATGTGTATGTGCAGTATTATAGTATTTAAATAAATAGATAGATATTAAATAGTGTAAAAATTAAATGTTGACACACTAAAAATCACTAGAATACTTCTGCGAAACCTGAGTGTTTATTTGGTAAACATCTTTATTGTTACCTTGTGTAATCTTTTAATTCTAAATAAACATTATTATTATTATTATTATATTATTATATTATTATATTATTATATTATTATATTATTATATTATTATATTATTATATTATTATATTATTATATTATTATATTATTATATTATTATATTATTATATTATTATATTATTATATTATTATATTATTATAATCTGAAGATTTAATAAACATTATTCTAAAAATGCAATTATATATAATACTCCTACATTTACAGTGTGTCCCACTTCGTATTAAGTCACCCCTATAACTTGACTATTTGTATTTGGATTTGTAAATATTTTTTATAGCACATAATACCCATAATGAACTACCTTTGGAAGGTAGAACTGTTACTCAATCTCTATTTCAAAGCCAACTGTGATATTTTTAAAATGGGAATTTTGCAAACGTAACATTAGCGATTGAGATAGAGGAAAAATGTATTTGGAAAAGTCATTCAGAAAAATTAAGTAAGTTCAAATATGAATTTTCATTTAAAAGTATTGATTTTTTTTTTTTGAAAAATATTACAAGTCAGAAACATTCGATGTTTGGGTTAGTTTAGAGCATCCAGATTGCTATGAATGTTGATCTACTTACATGAATTATTGTAAACACCATAGTTGTCCATTTTTACGTCAAAATGCCTATGAAATTAACAATTCCAGAAAAACTGGAAATTATTCGTCTCATTGGAGATAATGTTCGTTCCTTCAGAAAGGCTGCTAAAATATTTAATCGTAGACATCCCGATCGTCCTCCACTACATCATTGCACCGTAGCTGCCCTTAATAGAAAATTTGATCAAACCGGCACTATTGCAAAGCCAACATTGAAACCTACCAAAAGGCATCAAGATAACGATATTATACTGGGTTTTGTTAATGGAAACCCACGAACCAGTGTAAGAGAAATTGGGCGGGAATTAAATTTATCAAAAAACAAGATTTGGCGTTGCTTTCGCAGGCACAAATTAAAACCCTTCAAGCCAAAATTTCTTCACACGTTGCAAGAAAGGGACCCAGAACGAAGATTAGAATATTGTTATTGGCTGCAAAGCATTTTTCTAGAGGACCGTCGTTTTATTGATAAAATACTGTTCTCAGACGAAGCCACATTTAACACTAATGGCGTGGTTTCGTCACAAAATTGTAGATATTGGGCTGCGGATTATCCAAATTGGGTAATCACATGCAAAAGTCAGTACTCCCAAAAAGTGAATATATGGTGTGGTATACTGGGAACCCGTCTAGTTGGTCCATTTTTTTTTCGAGGGAAATTTAAATTCTGATGTTTACTTGAGCTTCCTTAACACAGAATTGTCCGATGCTATAGACGATTTACCGCTTGCATTGCAAAGAGATATCCACTTCCAACAAGATGGCTGCTCAGTACATAATGCCTTGATTGTGAGGGAATGGTTTAATCAAAATTTTCCTCCACTTTGCGAGTTTTCGCCCAGATCCCCAGATATTACTCCCCTGGATTTCTATTACTTATTACTTAAAGAAGAAGTTTATAAAAGCAGACCACGCACAAGACAAGAATTGTGTAACAGAATTTTTGAAGTTTGTCGATCAATAACTCCTGAAGAATTAAGAAAAGTATCGAATCATAATAAAAAAAAAATTATAAAATGCATTGAAATCGAAGGCGATCTAGTTGAAAAATATTTCAGATAATTATTATTTTTACCATTGTTCATATTGTGTACGTTTTTCTATTAATTAAATAAATTATCAACATTATGTAAAATGTTTCATTAAATTAAAAATTTACAACTATTTTCTGGAATTCATAGCAATCTGGATGCTCCAAACTAACCAAAACCTCGAATTTTTCTGATTTACAATATTTTTCAAAAAAAAAAATCAATATTTTTAAATGAAAATTCATATTTGAACTTACTTAATTTTTCTGAACGACTTTTCCAAATACATTTTTCCTCTATCTCAATCGCTAATGTTACTTTTGCAAAATTCCCATTTTAAAAACATCACCGTTGGCTTCGAAATAGAGATTGAGTAACAGTTCTACCTTCCAAAGGTAGTTCATTATGGGTATTATGTGCTATAAAAAATATATACAAATCCAAATACAAATAGCCAAGTTATAGGGGTGACTTAATACGAAGTGGGACACACTGTATGTATATAATAATGTAATAATTATGATATAATAATTTATTATTTATTTTTTTTATAACTCTTATAGGGGTTGTTTTTGAAAATAGCACTATTTTCAGATCAGTTGAAGGTCTGGCTCAACTAATATTAAAAAATCATTTTGTGCATTTTTAATCACCTTGGTACCTATTTTTTAATATTACATGCTGGGTATAACGTTCCATCCCCCGAATAAGGTGTGGATAGGGGTAGTTTTAACCTTTTTCTTATCTCTATTGAATCGATACCTAATAGTTATCATAAAACAAATATAATTTTCACATTCAGTATAAGCTATTATTTATAGCATTTTAGTGGTTGTTTTTATGTTTTTAGAGGTGAAATAAAATTTCCCCAGGCTTTTGGTACCACGAAGAAGTATTTTTATTAATCTTGAGCCTTTTCCAACCATTTTCTCCGGGTTTTATGCGTTCCGGGATAGGGGCCAAAAATCAGCTATTTTTAATATTGTCCTTTAAATTCTTTATTACCAAAAATCTACTTTAAGAGCCTATTCACACAAACTTCTTTTTTATTACAAGCTTTGGGTTGCAGTGATTATTTACCATGTTAAGCTTTTATTAAAATGCACTAAAAAGAATAAAATAAATATTACGTAATTCCCATCAGTATATCAATGTTGCTTAACTGAACTAAAAGTTTGTCGTGGTTATACATTAAAATAATGGTGTTTGTTTGGAATTAAATACCTTTAAACTCACAACAAACTTTTTTTTCGAAACTGTCTTTATAATTTAAAGTGTAATTTTTTTAAAGCAAATGTTTTAATAACCAGGCAAAAAAAATTGCGCACCCAGGTAATGCTATATATTAACGAAAAACAGTATATGAGAAGTGTTATTTTTTAATTACTGACAAATTACAGTAACAAAATGGCGACACTTTAAAACAAGATGTGAACACGTACATAGTCTCGGTCATAACTTCTTCACTTTTTATGCTACAGAAACAAATAAAACATCATTTGAAAACATAATTAATAAGTATTAATTTTGATTCTTAGCATTTTTTACCTAAGTATCATAATTTCTGAGATATTTAACATTTTAACTGAATACTTCATCTGCTTAGAAACGTTCTGTCGCCATTTTAATGGCACCATAACTATGTCCTCCACACAATGAGAGCACCACATCAGGTATTTTAACATTCAAGACACCACATCAAATATGTTTTTGCTTGATGTCGCCATTTTCTAGTTGAGTTGGACGGAAATTCCATTTAAGTCAATCTAGCTCACTAAATGAAGACATTCGACTGGAAAAAATTACGAGAGAGCTGATTTTTGTGGAGACCTTTATTGAGGTACCCTTAGTACATTCTGAGAAGTTCTAGCAATTTGAGCCATGAGTTTTTTTTTGGGGGGGGGGGGGTTAAAGGGTAATTTTTCAGTTTTTGCCATTATCTCGAAAAGAATCACTTTTTCTACAAAAATGGTTAAAAGAAAAAATATTTATTGTAAAATTCTACACAAAGAAGGTCTTTACACGTTTTTCGTAGAATCAATCGTTTTTGAGTAAAAGTTACGGAAAATACAATGTCTATATTTTTTTAACAGTAACAAACACTAGGCCTAAGCCACTCAAAACAACCCTTTGCATAAATCATTCGTTCTCTTCTAGCAGATCTAATTCCGTGTCAACTTCACCGTACCTCTTCATAAAGAGCTTCGTCAATTGGCTGATCAGTTGATGGTATCGTATCTTTATCTATAGCTCTGTTGTTACTATCTATTTCTTCCGTCGCGGCGATCAAACAAGATTACCTACGGCAATGCCCTCATACTGCAGAACAGCGGAGACCTAGTTTTCTGCAGCTACAACTAGCTTTACAGCCTTTGGTACAGTTGCAGAATATAGTATTGATCAACTGATCGGGAGCCGGTGACAAGAGGTTTTGAATAGGTTCCAATCTATTGTTGATCATCTTCCATCCCCAGTCTTCAGGACTTAACTCATTATCAAGCCATTTTTGGACCTGGAGATACACTCTAAATAAATGCTGTTGTGCTGCACTGAATGTGGGTGGTAGATTGGATAATTTCACTGGCGTGTTAAGTCTGGTTGCCTTTACAAATGAGTAATACCTGTAATAATCAATAGAATTTTCATTCGGAGGAGCACTGTAATTCATGCGAAGTGTGTGGCATTTTGAAAACTTCGGCACAATCCTGTAAGTAAAAAAAAAGTAAAAAAATGTGCCGATCACGATGGTAATGTGTAAATTTTTCAAAAATGGGCCCTTGTGAAATATTTTCGGAAAGCTGAAAAATTGCCCATTACGTATAATGGTAATTATATATTTTCCTTGCAATTCTCTGAAAAAAAAATGGTAAGAATAAAAGTTGTTCGATATCATGTTTTCCATACGGAGAAAATATGAAAATCAAAGTTTTACACTTTTCAGAAAATTTATATTGGAAAATCGCTTTAGAGGGAGAGTATTGTAAAAGGGTAGCACACATTGTAGAAAAATTTGTACATCACCATCGTGATCACTCTGCATCTTTTTACAGATAAAAACATATTTCTCCCAAGGGTAAAATTTTTTCAACTGAATCACCCTTCGTCTTCTGTACTTTATTTTGTTAGGGTGATTTTGAAAGTAGAACTGTGCCACATTTGATAATAATTATATGTATTAAAATAGGTTTGGCACAGTTTCTGAAGCTCTGATATTATACTGTACATGCAAATAGTTTACATAGTAAAAATATTCAATTAATGCTTAATACTTACTTTATTTTAAATGATCGGATTATTTTGATACTAATGATAGCTTACGTACAATACATACCTGCTTTTGTATCCATATATTTTTTTTGTAACCTTAATGAAGTTCATCCGTTAAGAGATAAATAAATTTAAAAAAAAAATGTCTAGTTTGTTTTTCTTTATTTTAAGAACAAATACAATTTTTACATTTCTTTTATTGCTTTTTTTATTATCGCGCAATATTTAAATTTAGTTGCAAAAAGTATATCTTCTATAAATATATAATAATATATTAGTGTCACGCTATATCTTTGAAACGATTGATCCTACGAAAAAAAGTGTAATGGCCTTTTTTATGTAGAATTTTATAACAAATATTTTTGCTTATGACAATTTTTGTCGAAAAAGTGATATTTTTCGAGATGATGGCAAAAAACTGAAAATCGCCCTTTTAACCCCCCCCCCTTCAAAAAAAAAAACTCATGACTCAAATTGCTAGAACTTCTCAGGATGTACTAAGGCACCTCAATGAAGGTCTCCACAAAAAACCAGCTTTTCTCGTAATTTTTTCCTATTTTGGCCTTAAATTTGTCTTTATTTACTGGGGTAATCGGCTCCTCTACTGTAATGAGAGTTGATGCAAGTGCAATACGAAAAATACGAACTTTATAATAATCAATAAAACTTGAATAAATCGACAGCGATTGTGTTTTGTTCGTCAGTTTATTTTAGATAGATAAGATATTTATTTCTGTGACTTATTTACATAAGTATAGATATTATCATGGTGTCAATTCTAAAGCAAGATAAACATATAAATATGGACAAATATAATTTAAACTACCTAACTTTAATTAATTTAATACATTAAAATTTCAAATAAAAACATTACAAAAAAACATTACAATACAACACATGATCACATATGCAAGGAAATCAGGGGCAACTTTTTTGGGGGTTATTTTTCAAAATTTTCCAACTTCATAAACTTAAGAAGCTAACTCAAAATTGATGAGCGAGGGGAGAAAATCCAGAAAATCTAACTAAAATCTATCTAAATGCTAACTTATGTCTCAAATTTCCAACTCTTTACCCAACTTTTGCCAAGTTTAACAAAGTTGGGGGGTTAACGTAGCCCCCCATACAATTTTGCTACTCCTCTGAAAGCAATCTCATGATATGATGATATGTTACGGGGTCAGAAAATACACGAAAATTTTGGACTTTTCAAGGTCAAACAGCCTCAAAATTAAAAGTTGGAAATTTGATTTAAAATTACATTGTCTTTGAAAAGTAGGTTTCGTGGGCGCCAGACAAAAATCAAGAAAAAAAATTTATTAACTAAACATAAACATGTAATATAATAATAATGGAATGAAAAACAAAAATTATATTCTTTTTGATGACTTCTTGCTTACGAACTCTGCTATAATGTAATCCTATAAATAACTGTTGCTACGGTATTATATAGATAATAAATTCGATAATTTTATCAAAATAAAATAATCAAATAAGAAATAAATAATTTCCTTCTACATTTTATTCTCCAACAGATCAGTGGTAAATGATAAATGTCACTCGTCAGGTTCGGAACATAAAATTAGTTAGTTTTGAACTGTCGAAGCACCCCTTCGCGCGTTGGCGCCCTCAGGTTATAGTCCAATTAGACTATTGGATACTCTTGCCCCGATTTTTTTTTAATGACTTATTTATATTAACGTCCTGGCGAAGTTTAGCTAATGTTACTCCACCACTTAACCAGGAAGGCGAGATGAGACACGATGTGCTTAACTTAAACTGATCTTGGAAAAAAAATATTTTTAGACAGTAAATGGCTTTGGCCATCCAACGTGCATGATGAAATGCCCCTGGTTGATAGAATGTCGTGTGAGTGGGCTCTTCTTCAACAAAAAGATTAAAAAGCATTAAAAATTCTTTATAATCATCACGAGGCTGTTGCAAAGTTAAAGCTGCATTTAGAAACTTTACAATTTCGGCTTTAACTGGTTGTAAAATGTGTTTAATTTTTGATACCTGAAATCCAGTTTTTAGTTTATTTTGATCTATTTTAGGCCAAAATTCCCTAAAACGTTTAAATAGTGGCACATTTGGACCAGATGAGGAAGGCATTTTTGTGTCAAACATACTTCTCGAAACCACTTCAAAAATATGATGTCTACAAGGAAAATATAGAATATCTCTTTCTAATTTTTGTTGCAATAGTGTGGCTGCCCCATTTATATAACCCATATTTGATGCTGTTGTATCACAACACAAAGCTATTACCTTTTCGTCCAAATTCCATTCACAAAGCACATCATAAACTGCTTCAGTCTGTTCTCTTCCAGTTGAATTGGGCAAAGCTGGTACTCCAAGTAGTTGTTCAATATCTCCACTAGTAACTAAGATAGCAAGTCTATCGATATTTCCCATTCCAGTGAGAGAAGGTAAAAGTTTTCCATCCCAATGGATGACTGGGGCCGGCAATTCAGAATTACCGAAGGCAGTTTTTAATATTTCAGCTCTTTCTTCGCGGATGCGTTGTCTAGAGCCTTCAGCGCTGTGGTTCTGCTGATGGGCAAAGATGTGGTGTCATGTCTTAGTGCTTCTGCTACAGCCGTCAAAATATGGACTCCATACCTGTCGCTTATTTTGCAAGCATCAAATGCAGCGGCTATTTTTGGTGTGATGATGTTACATGTTCCATACAATCTCCTCTTTTTTGGCTGTGACGGGCCAGGCTGGTTTTGTAACAACTCTTCTTGGGCTTCGATTATTTCATCTTCATTTTCGTTGGAGTCGGCTGAATTACTATTTGATGATGGACAGGTGACTGTCTCCTCTAATCTAGCTTTTTCTTGTTGACTTCGTTGCATTCGTTCGGATAATTTCTGTAATTTCTCCTCAGCTGATTTTTCTTGAGAAGCAAGTTGGTAATCAATACCATGCATAAATCCAGGACGTCCCTTTTTTCTTTGGTTAATTAAAAACTGCTTATCTTCATCTATTTTCATCAACTCCAATGCGTTTGCATGAGAAATGTCAAAGAGATCGTCCAATTTTTCAACGAAATTTTTTTCTTTAGCTCCCACACTGGCCCTTTTAGCCGATTTTTGTAAGTTCCTCCACTCTGCATAAAGTTTATCTAGTTGTTTAACACAATGAAAATCCTGACGTGTCGGAATGCGAGCTTCCAAAAAACTGACACCTCTTTTATTGTTAATTTAGCACTTTCATGTACACTTAGCTTCACTTCACGAATGTTATAAAAGAGCACTTGTAATACTTGTCTATTAGACGGCAATTTACTGCCAATGATTTGTGACGAATAATGTCCAACTAAGTAAATGAAAGTATCCTTTCGTAAGAATCTAACATCAGCCATCGTTAAATGTTTTTTCAAAAAGGAACGTATGCTAGAACTTATAATGTCACCACTGTAAAACACAATTGCAAACTGACATAAAAACCTACCGTAGGTGCATTATATTTCCAAACTTCCAAAACAAATAATTTCTAGGAAATAATTACACCAATAAAACATTATGAGAAAAGAGGTAGATATTTGTATTTTAAGTAAAATTTAAGTGTATTACCGTAATAAAATCTTATCTACAAATTTCTACCTGAATGCGGCACAGGTTACCGTTCACCGAATTATCTGAAACTTTGACATAAATTATTCCTAGTATAATAGTATATTTTGGTGGGGTGAGACTTAAAAAATACGCCCCCTATAGAGATGGGCCACCCTAATGTGTACAAGACCCAAAGGCCTCATTTTTTTTTACTTCATCCACCCCCACTACCACCCCCCTTCCTTTACCTCAACCCCCACTACCGATGTGGCATATCGTTTTATGGGTTTTTGGGTAGACGATTTTAAATATTATACTATTAAAGTTCCGTGAACAATTATTTCCACGTCCAAATTTTTTTTCGTTGTGAAAGACTTGGATAGAAAAACTGGATGTGGAAGTAGTGATTCCTTTGGGCAACGTTTATCCTCTCTTTATTCTACGTTTATCTCCTTGATCGAGAATCAGAAACGAACGAAGTAGTGTTCATGTAAATTGGACACCAAATTCATTTTTATGTGGTCATAAGTTAATTGCTTAAGTTTCTTGAATCGTTTTTAACGTATGAACCATCATAACCCTTTTAAGTAGTTAAAATAGCAGTTGAAGGTTTAAGGTGGTGAAAATTCGAAGTTCAAATGAAATAACGTTTAAGTGATCAAAAATAGTTTTCCAGAGTTTTTTTATAATGCTCTTATCTTTAATCTTATTCGCATCCTATCGATCCTTCAAAGGAATGGAAACAGGGATTGATCTAAAAATTACGACATTCCAAATACCCGTCACTAGTTGCGTTTAGATTTGTGAATATTATTTTATTGACAGGTAAAAATAAGGGTAGTTTTCTATTCACATGATTTTATTCCTATGCATTCAGATTAACCTAATTAACAGCTCTAATCCTAATATAACATATAAGTGAAAAATTGTATAAATTAAATAACAGTCATAAACCCAAAAGTTTTAACCTTAACATTATCCGATTTCCGAAGTAATTTTTTGCACTGAATTGGCCTATCATGTCAGGATTTTGAAACAGTTTAGGTTAAGTACTTAAAAAATGGCTTTTTTGGCAACTTTTCAGGGATTCACAAAATTTTTCAACTTATTTCTAACAAATATATCATATATTCTTCCTCTTTAAAAAGTTTTCGAATGGTCATCTATGGTGAAACCATTTTTTTTTCACCCCCTTTTAAAATGGGTGGGGGTAGTAATGGGGGTGGCTGATGCCAACATTTTCTGTGCGACATTATCTTCTCTTGCATATACTAAATACCAATTTTATGGACTCTTACCTGCTTGATATAGCTATTTACCCCCATTTACCCCAATTTACCTCCAACCCTTCAACGGAATTAGATGAAAATATAATTTAATTCAAGATCTCATTAAAATACATATGTGTACCAAATTTCAAGACGATATAATAATAATAATAATAATAATAATAATAATAATAATAATAATAATAATAATAATAATAATAATAATAATAATAAAAATAATAATAATAATAATAAGCAGGAGGGGCTGACTTTCATCTATCAAGCCTTTGGTGAGTAGCGCCACCACTTACTCCAGCTGGGGGTGCAAAACCGAACCGGCAGCCCTAGTGCACCCGGGAGGGGAAAGCTCATTCCCCTCTGGTGTCGGTCGTGGGCTTGTTGGGCTAACCACCCACAAGCCCTGACTTCTGGTTCCTGTAAACCGAAGAGAGGGCCCCCACAATCGACCTCGTCTGGATAGGGGTCAAGGGCAAGGTGGTGGGGCCCAACCGGATGGAGCGCCCGTTGACGACGAACGCTATGCACAAGGACGCTTTGAGTGGACGAGTGAGCTAAGGGACGACCTTCTGCAATGCTACGAAAGCAGTGAGCCCGCACGAAGGGGATACATGGGGCGGATGCATGCTCTGTGGTGTGACAGGCATCCAGAGCATGGCGCCTTCACGCCACAAAATCTGCGTGACTATGTATCCCATCTTCGTAGAAGGGGCTACGTGAGGGCTGCTCCTGGACCGGTGAATGAGGTGGCCGAAAGACCGCCGCATTCACCGGTTGAGGAAGTGGTTCTCCTTGTTCCACCAGTACCAGAGGGCCTCAGTACCAGACGGGGGCTACACCACATAAAAGCCCCCGGGCCACAAGACCTGGCCAGAGTGGATGAAGAACTTCGTGATGCGCTACCAGAACGGGCTGACATCTGGCACATTAACTGTGCCGTGTATGCCGCTGTTCAACGCTTTTCTCGGACGGAGAGGCGTAATACTGCCTCCCCACAGGAGAGGGCGGAGCGGCGCATACAAAAGATGGAAGCCAAGATCCGGTCGGCGAGGCAACACGCATCCCGTATCCAATGTGTGATGGACTACATGGCGGCCAATAGGCCATTTACGCCTAAAGTGCGTCGAATAGCCGCCAACTTGAGACGCGTCCATCACACACTCAATGAGGCAGTGCTGCGAACCACCAAACAGCACTGTCTCGACAGGATACGGATGCTAGTGGTTTGTAAAAAATCACTAGTGAGGCGGGCGAGGGGGCTAGCGGAAAATAAACTCTTCCGCCAAAAGCCCTCGCGCCTTTTCGAACCGCCTCCGCGTGTTGCAGAGAATCCGCCGACTGTAGATCAGGTGGAAAATTTCTGGAAAACGCTTTACGAGGAGAAGCTTCCACTCAACCGAGACTCTCCAGCCCTGGCACACTTTGAAGCCTTCTGTCAAAGGCTTCAACAACCAAACGAGGTGTGCCAACCGATAACTCCAGAAGAGGTTCGAAGAGCTCTTGAGGGCTCTAAGAACTTTGCTGCTCCAGGTCCCGACGGGATCAATAACTTTTGGTGGAAAAAGTTATCCGGTACCCACCACCATTTGGCCAGAATTTTCAATTCATGGCTAAATGGGGAGCAGCAAATTCCTTCTTGGGTTGTCGAGGGGCGGACAGTGCTGATCCCGAAGAACGGAGATTTGTCTGACCCAAAGAACTACCGGCCGATAACCTGCCTAAACGCATGTTACAAGGTGTTTACGCGCATCTTGTACATGCGAGTGCTCCACGCAGTTGAACCGGTTTACGAACGGATATATGAGCAACGAGGGTCGAAAAGAGGTGTCGCTGGCTGCAAGGAGAACCTGCTGATTGACAGATGTGTCACGCAGGACTCCGTGCAGTATAAGCGGAACCTCTCCATGGCCTGGATTGACTACCGCAAGGCATTTGATATGACATCGCATGAGCTCATTGTTCACTTGCTCCGATGTCTTGCGGTACCCGGTCCCGTAGTGAGATGCATCGAAGAACTGATGCCGCTCTGGAGGACTCGCTTTACCATTACATCGGGTAACGATAGAGTCCAGACGGAGTCGGTAACTTTCAGAAGGGGAGTATTTCAGGGAGACTCCCTCAGCCCCCTTCTGTTTTGCATCTCACTACTGCCATTATCCGTTTCGCTCCGGAAAACCCGTGGATACAACTGCGGTACCCCCGGCGATAGGAGGCATAAGGTCACCCATCTGTTCTACATGGATGACCTTAAACTTTATGCCTCCGGAGAGAGGGACCTACACCAGTCCCTCAGGGTGGTACAGGAGTACACGCAGGCTGTCGGCATGGAGTTCGGGCTGGACAAATGTGCACTGGTCCATCTCAAGAGAGGACGATGCGGGAACTACGGAGAGGACGCGCAGCTCGTGGACGGAAGCATCTTACATCATCTAGATGCCGGAGAGTCGTACACTTACTTGGGTGTCGAGCAACGCTCCACCCAAGAAGTGAGTGTAGTGAAAAACGCTCTCCGCGGCAAGTATCAGCACCGACTCCGACAGATCTGGTCCTCAGAACTGTCGGGGAAGAACAAGGTGTCTGCTACCAACATGCTTGCCGTTCCGATCCTACTCTACTCCTTTGGAGTAGTGAAATGGACTCGAGAGGAGTTGCGTCAACTCGACGTAGGAACCCGCAAGAAGATGCATCTCAATAGAAGTTTGCATCCTAAATCGTCCGTTCCTCGGCTATACCTCCCACGACATCGGGGAGGCCGTGGACTCTTGAGTTTGGAGAGTCTCCATAATAGGATGGTTCTGGATGGAGCCTGTAAGGTCATCAGGAGTTCGGATCTCCTCCTCTGCATGGTCCGAGACCATGAAAGTGCAGGGATAGGAGCCTTTTTGTTTAAGGCAGCACAGAGAGCAGCCGATGAACTTGGTCTCTCCTTCGACGTCGAGCGGGTAAATCCCGACTCTGTCACCGAGTTGGAACCTGCTCGACGAAAAGCCCAAATTAAAGCTGCAGAACACAACATCTTTCTGCAGCTTCACACGGATAAGCCAATGCGTGGAGTTTTCTATAAAAATATAGAGAACCTTGGCTTATCCGAAAGGCTGACCTTTGCCTTCTTAAGGTCAGCCGGGCTGAAGTCTGAGACCGAGGGATTCATAATGACTTGCCAGGATGGTGTATTTAACACCCTCGTCTATCGTAGTCGTGTCATGGGTATAGAGGTCCCTGATGTCAGCTGCAGGGCCTGCCGCAGGGCGCCAGAGACTCTTATGCACTTGCTGTCGGCTTGCCCGACATATGCAGTCTCGGCCTATATCCAAAGGCACGACGGAGCATTACGAGTGCTTTATTACCATTTAAGGCACTCGTATGGGATAGACGAAACACCAGTGTTGTCTTACGCTCCGGGGGATATTGAGTCCGTTGTGGGAAATGAGAAGTGTCTAATTTATTGGAACTACTCTTTTCCCACCGTCAGGCAAATACAAGCCAACAAGCCTGACGTAGTACTCCTCGACCATCAACTCAAGACAATGTTCGTCGTGGAGTTCTCGGCTCCCGCGGAGAACAACATTGTCTTGAAGGAGGAGGAAAAACGGACAAAATATCGAGATCTGCTCTTCTAACTCCGCAGACTGTATCCAGACCATACTGTTAAGATAGTGGTAATGATTATAGGAGCCCTCGGTGGAACGAGACACACACTGCTTTCGGAACTCAAGATCATACCGGCATGCCGAAATTCGGCAGAGATCTTAGCCGGCAGAATGCAGAAGGCCGTCATTCTTGGTTCATTACGTCTGCTCAGGGCACACGATTCCCGGACCCAGTAGTCACTTACCCCACGGACGTGGGGAGTGGCTACCAGTACTACCAGCTCCCCTCTGTGAGGGTCGGAGCCACAGAGAAGGGTGACTGGTTTTTAGCTCGCTAAAAAAAAAAAAAAAAAATAATAATAATAATAATAATAATAATAATAGTGTCAACAGTGAAAAACGCTCTCCGCGGCAAGTATCAGCACCTCCTCGGGCAGATCTGGTCTTCAGAGCTGTCGGGGAACAATAAGGTGTCTGCAACTAACATGCTTGCCGTTCCAATCCTCCTACACTCCTTTGGGGTAGTGAAGTGGACACAAGGCGAGCTGCGCCAACTCGATGTAGGAACCCGAAAGATGATGCATCTCAACAGAAGCTTGCATCCAAAATCGTCCGATCCGCGATTATACCTCTCACGACAACAGGGAGGCCGCGGACTCTTGAGTTTGGAGTATCTACATAGCAGGTCGGCTCTGGATGGAGCTTGCAAGATCATCAAGAGTTCGGATCCCCTTCTCTGCATGGTTCGCGACCATGAAAATGCAGGGATAGGAGCGTTCTTATTTAAGGCAGCACAAAGAGCAGCCGGTGAACTTGGTCTCGACTTCGATACTGGGCGGGTAAACCCGAGCTCTGTCACCGAGCTGGAACCCGCCCAGCTGAAAGCCCATACAAAAGCAGCAGAGCAAAGGAAATTTCTGCAACTGCATAAAGATAAGCCCTTGCATGGAGTCTTCTACAAGAACATTGAAGAGAGGGGCTTATCTGAGAAGCTGACCTTTGCTTTCCTAAGGTCAGCTGGGCTGAAGTCTGAGACCGAAGGGTTCATTATGGCTTGCCAGGATGGTGTCTTTAACACACTCGTCTATCGAAGTCATGTCTTGGGTATAGAGGTCCATGACGTAAACTGCAGGGCCTGCCGAAGAGCGCCGGAGACACTTATGCACCTGTTGTCGGCATGTCCGACATACGCTGTCTCGGCCTATATTCACAGACATGATGGAGCATTACGTGTGCTGTACTATCATCTGCGGCACACATATGGGATAGACGAGACACCAGTGCTGCCTTACGCTCCGGGAGATATTGAGTCCGTAGTGGGGAATGAGCGGTGTCTAATTTATTGGAACTACTCGTTTCCCACCCTTAGGCAAATACAGGCCAATAAACCTGATGTAGTCCTCCTCGACCACCAACTCAGGACAATGTTTGTTATTGAATTCTCCGCCCCAGGGGAAACAAACATTGTTCTAAAAGAGGAGGAAAAACGGACTAAATATCGAGATCTTCTCTTCGAACTCCGTAGACTCTATCCGGACCACACTGTTAAACTAGTGGTTCTTATCATAGGATGCCTAGGTGGGGTGAGGCGTACACTGCTTTCGGAATTGAAGACGATACTGGCATGCCGAGAGTCGGCAGAAATCTTAGCCGGAAGAATGCAGAAGGCCGTTATCCTTGGTTCGTTACGCCTGCTCAGAGCACACGATTCGCGGACCCAGTGATCACTAACTCTACGGCGTAGGGAGTGGTCACTGGTATTACCAGCGTACCCTCTCTGGTATCGGAGGCAGAGAGAAGGGCGACTGGATTGGAAAAAAAAAAAAAATAATAATAATAATAATAATAATAACAATAACACATTTATTATTTAACAATAAATTTACAAGTTATTTTAACAAAAAAAAATAATAATTTTGATAAATAAAAGGTAAAGGTTCAGAATTCTGTATAACAGATTCTGCTCTTCGACGATCACCAAATTATAATATAAATTTTATAATGATGAAGAATATACCCAAGGAACAATTTTAGTTTCTTAAATGTATACAAGGGTGCTATAAAACTATTTATAAAATACCTTGAAAAATCTATTTTGCTGTAACAATATCCTTAATACCATCATAAAGCGACTTGTAGACTAAAAGGGCCCACCCTTATGAAGGTTGTTAAGGCCTTTTTAAATTCCATCATAAAACTCCTTAGTGAGGTATAGTGCTGCTCTTGAAAACCTTGTTCGGGCCGTTTTAAAACCTTTCTTAAAACCTATTTTAAAGCTGTCAGAAGCTTTTCTATTAGCTTCTTGCATTTCTAGAAAACACCTAGAAGGCTACCTTAAAACTGGTTTTTAAAACCATATTAGAACTGAGAAGCTATAAGAATGTCCACGAAGGAATCCAAATAATTTTATTATTGCATTTATTTTTTCTAAACTGATTTAAGCAAACACACCATCAGACTTATTGAAGATAAAATGGAATTTGAAATGTATAAAGCGTAGAGCACTATAACCTCTCTAAGGCCGATTTAAAAGGTAATAAAAAGACATCAGATATGACAAAAAAATTAAAACCAACGGCAGTTTATCGTTAAAACTACATAAGAAAGGCCCAAAAAACAAGAGCCCCTCAGAAATAATAATGATTTTAATATCCATACAAAATTTGCATAGACACACGTAATCAGCTTTAAAAAAGTGGGCTGCTTCTCGGTTCCCACGGTAATTTTCAGTCGTTTCTTGTAATTCTACCTTAATTTGCTAACGAAAAATTGATAATTATTGATAATTATAATTGTGAGATTGACCTTGAATATTTTTATATAACAAGAAAAACATGGCCGGCCAACTAAAAACCTAATTGTCATTTTACAGCCCTCTCCAGTGTTGCCAGGTCTAGTGAAATTTCACTAGATCTGGTGATTTTTTTAAAATCTAGTGATTTAGTGAAAACTTTTATGAAAATGCCCATTTTTAATGATTTTTTTAATCATCCAATTTATTGCCCTCTACTGGTAGGTAGACAAACATTAAATTCGAGTTGCGATCCATTTAATACAGAACTGTTCACGTTAATCGCTACCACGGTCAGTAAACTCTACGGTTACCTCGATCAGCAGCTCTTAGACGAGAGACACGCGCGGAGCGGGGAATCGAATGAAAGAGACAGACATATCTGATTTCCGTGCAAAAGACACAGACAAAGATGCCTGTAGTGTCTACAGCTGACGTAGGCTGTAGACCCTAACAGAATATCTTTCATTCGATTCCCCGCTCCGCGCATCTCTCTCGTCTAAAAGCTGCTAATTGAGGTAACCGTATAGTTTATTGACCGTGAATCGCTACAATCGAATAGCCTGGGCTCGTTGCCCTCTAGCGTCTCGTAGACAAACAGTACTTTCTAGTTACAAACCATTTAATACAATACAGAGTACGAAGTCTGGCAACGAAATAATCAGATAGAGGACGCTCGAAGCTATGCTGTGCTCAGAGAGCTCAAGAAAATTACGTGTCCTACAGACACTGCAACTTTTGAAAATTAAAGATGAGAGCTTTAATTTCAAATCTAGTAAAATTTTAGTAAGATTTAGTAACTTTTTAAAGCGTCGTCTGAAAACTTTTAAAATTTTGATCTGGCAACACCGGTCCTCTCATTAAACTATATATTCTAATAATGGTAATGACCTAGCACATTTACTATAAATGAAGCCCTTTTAGTGTTTTTGTATACTATCACAAATAATCCCTTCCTTGCAAAAATGCAAATGCACTTGACGAAGATCACATGGACTTGATAAAAGCTGTAATAAAACGTTTAGGACGTTGACATTTGATACAAAAAACTTAAAACTTAACCTCAAAATAATTTGTATGTGCGTGTGCTTTAACAGTCCTTTAAAATTGCCACTCTTTTTTATTTTCTTCCACCTTTCCAAAAAAGACTTAACTGCACATCAGTAAGTCGTGAAATGCTTTTAATTAACACACACACACACACACACATGCATCAACGACACTTCAGGCAGACATATTTTTATCATTTTTATAATAAATGTTTTATTGAGGTTTTGGAAAGTGTTTTATGGAATTAAAATTTGCCTTTTAGATTTATAGAGGCCTTTTTTTCTTCATAACGGTTTCATCACAACATTTATCAAGGATGTTTTAAGAGTCTAGTTTTGTAATGGCCTTTAATAAGTACTAATAGGCATTGAAAATGTCTAGTTTTAAAAAGGATTTAAAATGCATTTATTGCAAATATGTTAAAACCATAAAGAATAATTTAAAGCCTCTTTAAATCTAAATGGAATTTAAGACGTTCATAAAACTTATTAACTTTATGGAGAGTTTTATGTAGGTTATGATAAATCCATTACAAATACATATTATCCTAGAAGCAAATTAGCTTTATAATTAGGTCTTACAGAATGCTTTAAAACTTACTATTAAGAGCAAGTATACTTGAAGCCTAAAAGGCCTTAACTACAACATCAATAAAGCATATGACTATTTCCTAACCCTGACAAATCTTTCTTAAAACCTCCTCAAGTCCAAATGACTTTTAAATTGTTCCTTGGGTAATGAACAGAAAAAGAGCGAGAAAGCGGAAAGAAGAAAGGAAGAAAGGATTAATAAGATAAGGAGTTCATGTGATTTCTGGTTTTGCAATAAGTGCTTCTTAAGTTTAATTTTAACTGAATTTTACGATAAGTTGAGGTTCATATCACCAATTTTGTTAATGCAAATTGCAGCGTTTTAGGAGAAAGACCTTTTAAAAATTTCTTTGTGGTGTTGGAGACTGGTAAGTATTTTTCATACGTATATTTATGTGGTGTACATCAGTCCTAAATCTTAATTTGTTAGATAAATAAGGTGGTGATTTCAATTTTAAAATCTTGAAAAACAAACAAGTTATGTGTTTTAACCAGTTAATATCTTGAAGCTTATGTGATATTCGGTTGCGTCTCGTAATTCCGTATATAAGACGTAAGCAGGAGTTTTGTAGTTTTTGTATGCGTCTGATCTCAGTTTCGTCCAAACAGGGTCCATAAACATCATTTGGATATGATAAACCATACCATTTTAATATCTATTTTACACTTTCTCGGATTTAATGACACTGCATGCGGTGCTCTTCACGATCCTGCTGCACAGTGACCCTGCTCGCTTGAAGCCTAACTGGTACTCGTCGTCGATGTGGAGTTCATCCTGAGTAGCATAATAAAATAAAACATGAAATATCCTAACATTCATCACAAAACCATGGATTTATTGAGAGATGCTCCTGAATATCAATTGTTCTTTACCAGCGTGCATTTGGTGTAATTTTACGCCCGGTTCCCTGTAATTCTCTCAACACGGTGACCTACCGCCCGCCTTGATATAAATGATGTACTTTTTGTACGTTTCACTAAATTAAAAATAAATTTGGTACAGTTAAAAATAATAAAACATACATATCTTTTCCTGCAGAAAATAAACAAATATAAAGTCTAACCTTGTCGGTCTTAAATAACATCAAGAGCAATATGTAATAACATAACAATTAAGATAAATAATATGTAAACAAATATAAAAATACATTGATAACAATTTTGTACTGCACATTATAAAAGCATGTGGCTGACCAAAATCTCCTCAAAAGTACAGATTATATAAGTATCATTCCCAAACACTCTTAAAAAAATAATGATGCCAAAAACTGTCGACTCACTAATCGGTTGAGTTCTCAGTTCTCATTACTTTAATCGACTCGTGATAGTACACAACATGATAATTCCATCACAGGAGAGAGGATACAGCGCTTGATGCATATATATACTTCTATGTATGACATTTATTTACTTGTTTGAAGTTTGTGATTCGTGAGCCTTGAAATTAAATATTTGGTGAGTGAGCATTGCTTGTTGACGCGCATAGTTATGTAACAGTATAACAGCCTAATTAAAGATTTTATACCTAAGGTCAATGACCAAGAGGAGTTAATGATAAAAAGTTCATTATTCAATCCATAGTACTCAAAAATATTGAAGATTTGTTCGTATCTATGTATAGTGGTATTGCTTAATTCTAATTTTCTTAAGAATCGTTCAGATTGTGATACTAAGCTGAAATTGGGTGAATATAGACAGTTTTTTGAGACAAACAAAATGGGATATAGTGCCACTCAGAAAAAAAAAATGGATCGGCCGTTATAACTTCAAAATCGTCAGAGAAATCAGTACTTTGACATTATCTCGAAAACTGCGAATTGTATCAATATTTTTGTGATTACACAAATTAAAGTAAACTAAATTTTCTACAAAAATCGTGTAATGAGTTTTTTTTGTGACTTCATCAGTTTTCTCAGTGGCGGGTAAATTATATATTTAAGTATAGCTATAATGTAATATAATATAATTCTATTTTTAATAAAAAATACCTTCAAAGAACAGTTACTCGGAATCATTTGCGAAATATCCTAAAAAAGTAAGCTATCACGATGATAGTAGTCCCATATATGTATGTATGTATGTATGTATGTGTGTATATATATATAATAAAGAAAAAAATCTTCTAAAATAAATAACTTTAAGTAAAACTCTATTAACAATAAATAATAGTTTAACTAACAATAACAGTCATATCAATAAATACTCGTACCAATAAATAAATTAACAAATAAGTAATAATAACTTAATTAATCTTTTTTTTGTTTCCCTTCTTGAATATCTTTACTTTTGAATTTCGCTTTGTATATATGTGTGTACTTTAAACATTTACCTGTTATTTTCAATATGCAGCAGTCTTTTAAAATTTGTCACATCAATACAAGGTCCTTGGTGAAAAATTTCTCTAAACTTAAAGAAGTTACCTACAATAAATATGACATAATAACTATATCAGAATCTTGGTTAAATGCAGGTATACTGGATGAAACGGTGGCTCACTCTGACTATAAAGTTTTCAGACAAGACAGATTAGGTCGCGGAGGTGGTGTTGCAGCATATATTACGCACACAATCAAAGCAAGTCCAATATATTTCATGAAAGGA